>CM068963.1:103278051-103292015 GCA_035128595.1 Eptatretus atami
TTATACAACCACAGTCAACCGTAAGTCTACTTTTACTGGACAGTATACTAGGTGGGACTCTTACAGTTCCTCCAGATACAAGATTGGATTGATTGGTAACTTGGTCAATCGAGCAAGAAAGATCTGCTCCACAGATAAACTCCATGCTGAAATTGAGACCATCAAGACATGACATTTACCAGGCGATTATAGGATTCTTTGGTGGTTCAGGAATTTGTATATGTATATCTATTGATGACCTGTTCAGGATACCCATTATCAAGAAGAACAGCTTGATGGTCTCAATTTCAGCATGGAGTTTATCTGTGGAGCAGATCTTTCTTGCTCGATTGACCCAAGTTACCATAAAATCCAATCTTGTATCTGAGGAACTGTTAAGAGTCCCACATAGTATTCGTCCAGTAAAAGTAGACTACGGTTGACTGTGGTTGTATAAGCGTCAGCCGATTTCTCAACTAAGACTTCCAAGAAGGGAAGTATGCCGGAGCGTTCCATCTCTAAGGTGAACTCTAGGGATGGATGGATAGGGGTTCAAGTATGCCAAGAAGACTTTACATGCTGAGGTTGACTCAAAGACAGCAAAGATGTCATCCACGTACCGATAATAGATGGGAGGGTTGAACTCCAGGATGTGGAATCTGCAAAAGCACGTTTTTTCCACAGTAACGTACAAAGATATTTGCCAAGACAGGCTTCGAGGGATCTACCCAAAGTTTTTGACACACGTTTTGTATCCCACTGATAGCCTGATATGCATCCGACCTTAACCAAAATATTATCAGCCTGTTCTTGTCACCTACCCAACTCATTCACTTTGCCTCATCTGAATCTGTCCATAACTTTTTGAGATATCATGCTATAAGGTATGTAACGTATATCATTTTTGGCCCTATAACTCAACGTGAAGAATCACTTCAAAACATTCTAGTGTCTTTATCCAGTTGAGGATCTCATCAAACTCGAACAAGTTCGTTCCTTGTCACACACCCAACCCGTCCATCAGGTTTCATTCCAAATCCGTCCATAAATTTTTGAGATATCATGTAGTGGGCAACTTAGCATAACAATTGTTCATTTTGTGAGGAAAGCACCAAATTTGCACACTAGTAGCCTAACATATTATGAACAGATTGGCATATTGGGCCATCCAAAATTTTGATGGCAGTGGAAATGGCTGCCACAGCCATCAGCGGCTGAATTTGAGATGGCCCAATATCCAAATCTGTCATAATATGATAGGCTACTAGTGTTCCAAATTTGTTGCTTCTCTCACAAAATGCACAATTGTTTTGCTATATTTAGCTAAAGTGCCCCCACTAATGCTATTATATCGTTTTAGCCCTATCTCTATCTCTGAATGGTGAAGAATCACTTTAAAAATTCTAGTATTCGAACCAGATCTTCATCAAAATCTAATCAAGTTGTCCTTGTCCACACACCAACCTGTCCACCAAATTTAGTCTGAAATCTGTCAACAAACGTTTTGAGATATCCTGCCACAGGCAAACAAACGGACAGGGGTGAAAACATCACCTCCGTCCACTTTGGTGACAGTGGTAACAAGCTTATTATTATATACATTATATTATAAGAGTTACAATCGGTGCTGTTTGGGCACGTCATTTTTGTAGCTCAGCAATACTCTCCAAGAGCTTCATGAGTGTTGATTGATGTGAAATCTCTGCAGACGTCTAGTGGGTATACTTTATAGGTTTATGATTTGCGTCATGGTGGATTATTTGAGGATCTGTTGTAATTAAAACTGTGGAATGTCCGTGCCATCCTACATAGGAAGTGTCCCACACTTGTACCGATATATTTGTGTTTCATGGACTATTTGTCTTTCCAATAGCTTTTTGAGCACCCCTTGTTATGATACCAAAACATTTAATCACAAGTTGCTTTCTATTGGATGCTCGTTAGAATGCTCTTTTATACTTTAGATATTATAGTTGTTATAATTATATCGTACCAGCAGGTGTACCCAGCAATGCCTGGTCTATTTTCTTGCGGGGCCTAAAACACATCCTACACATACTAAGGAATTTGTTGGGGGATCATTTAATAATTACCTTTCACATACCACAAAGCTTAGGCACGATAGAGCGATTTAAAAATAGAAAAAAAATATAACGAACTTCTTTTAGATCCTCGTGGAGGATCTGTAAGTCTGACTCACTTGTTGTCTTCATTTCTTTTGGGACTTTTTTGTTTCACAGCCTACAGTTTTCATCGAAACTTCCTGAAACTGGCGTATAGATGTAAAAATACCCGCGCAGACATGACCATCTCCATTGAAAATTATCCTAGAAAAAAAGTTATGACGCAAAAATCTCCGCTAATGAAATCGCCTAAAAAATTATCTCCGAAATAGCAAGCTTTTGAATTCTTTCGAATCGAACGGGATTGGCAGAAAGAAATACCGCACATATGATACTCACTATGACTCTATCAACTTTTATGACGTCATTCCTATTTTTTGACATTTTTTTTCACAACCCAGAGTATTCATCGGATCTTCGTAAACTTGCCACTGTATATGCAGAAAGCCCACGCGCAGGAATAACATCTCCGATTTTGGAAATCTTCCCAGAAAAAAAAGTTGACGTCATAATATCGCTGCTAATGAAATCGCCAATATACATTATCTCCGAAACGAGCAAGCTGTTTGAATTGTTGCGGAATCAACACGGCATTAGTACAGATAATTCATCGCAAAACCTGAAACATCACAATGACGTCATATTCGTTTTTATGACGTCATCATTAAGAGACAAGGATCTTAGCTCATGTGAGCTTGTTTTCAAAAATTTTCAATTTAAAAATTTTTTTTTGACCGAAACACTCCTCGAGCTCAAACATGAACCTCTGAAAGTTTAATGAATATCCGCTCAACCTTCGGGAAAAATGGTGACACACAGAAAATGCTCTCATAGTATCGAGCTCGATCTAAAGAAAATGTTTCAGGCCTGAATGTAATGAATTGGTGGACTGTAACAGATTGCAGACAGCTGTTTATATCACATAGTTCCCTATTATTGTGTTATAAAGATAAACAGTGCTGTCTCTTGTTCGTGAAAAGCCTGTTTATTACCTGTTTCAGGATCATCATACAGAACATCTGCCACCTTGTCCAATCCAAGGCAGCAAAGTTGTGTTCCATTTAGGATAGTATTTCAGACTGTGGGATGGTTTTAATACTATTCATTAGAGAAGCATTCTCATTATTGCACAAGCTCAGTGAAAGTCCACTGTCATCTTTGGGCATAAATGTTCTTCATACCATACAAATGCCTTTCTTGCATACAGATTGACAATACTATTATGGAATGCTTGAAGAAAGAAAAATGGTTTTCCTTGCGAGACGAGACCAGGTGTGGATCCAAAGATTTTGGAAAGGGTTCACTTCTATAAAACGGGATAAATATAGGCTTTCAACATAATAGTGAAGTGATCAATGGTCAGTGGATGCTTTAGCCAAAATCCCCTGCTAAAAGTCCAAGTAACATTCCCACTCCTCCATCCCCCCCACCCCCCTTGCCCTCAAGGAGGGTAGGTTTTGTCAAAAGATTATTCTGAGCAAGAAGTTACACTTGGTAGTTTGCCATTGCTTCCCAGTGTGGTTAGGATTTGAACCTGCAATCAGGCAGATGCCAGATCAGGTAACAATAAATTCCCCTTCGGAAGTCATCAACCTTTAGCGGTGGGTAGAAGTCGGATAACTCGATTTTAGATCGGCTCATGATGTACAAGGGAGGGCGCAGGTCAAATACTTATGCATTTGCACATGTATATAAATTAATCCCACAGCAGAATTTCAATGATGATATTCCCCTAACATTTTCCGCACATCGTAAAGCAGAAAATTGACCAACGGCCTGATTCTCAAATATTTGGAGCATTTATCTTGGCATCTGCAGAAATCACTAAAGATTCCTTTTGATGTGTTCCACTACTTACCCTTATGTTGAAGGTATGCATGCTGGCGGCATTCGGTCCATCACGGTTCGATCGCAAGGTATTTATTCAACTTAATCTCTTTGTCCTGCACAAAACATCTGGAACAAAGTGGGAAATTGTAGGTTGAAGAAACCACATGATCAATATAATCATTTTGTGCTGTCAGACGTTGGTGATTATATAATGAAAGTTCGACTGTGGCTATAATTAACAATGGATTTTAATTACGATTCCACCTGTTAGTCATGCTGTGATAGTAACCTGAAACCTCTCCATACAAGTGACAACACAAAATCTCAAAATTGCTAAAATGTTATAATCACAAATTCGAAAAAAGCAAAAACAACCAAGTCACGGTTTTGGGGGAAAAAAAGTCTCAATTCCAAACATTGAGCCTTCATCCGAGACTATTTTTTAGATCTGAGAGTATTTTTTGTATATAAATATGTACAAGGTTGTTTCTGCCTGAGGGTGGACTTGTGGGGGGGGGGGCACCTTCATCATTATCGGCGATGTATTAATACGAGCAGATACCAGCCCGATGGTGATTTTGTTCCAAGCATGCAACACATTCTTCTGACACATACCTTTATTTGGGTGTGGATAGGCAACTGACAGCTACCTCAATCGCTCTCAAAAAAACCCCCAAAAAACCCGGGTTATGTGCATGAAGCCAAAAAACACAACTACCGCTTCTACTTCAAACCAACCTCACTGTACTGGGAAACATGGGACAGGAGCCTGGCCTGCTTTGGTTGAGTCCACATTTACGTTCGAATTCCGTTCGTAATACAACGATAATGTTTTAATATTTTAAAAATTTTGGCTGCGTGCACTAGCCCAGAGACAAAGTCGCTTCTTCACTTTGGAATCACCATCATGGCTCAGCAGTTATTGAGGTAGGTTGGGCTACAGTTTTACATTGTTTAGAGGAGGAGAAGAAGTACAAATTGGGTTTCAGCGATCTCCCTTTATACAGCTAAAGTACCGATGTGGTACTTTAGCGATGTATTCTGGTGTCTTTTTAAGTCTTGGTGTTCAAAAAAACACTCCAGAATAAAAGTTATGGCTTTTAAATGCTTATGACTTCATTATAGTCCATGAGCATATCATTGTGTACACATATTGAATATGTGGCCATTTTTTTTCCCCATATCATCCCTCTCTATGAAGTTACAACTGTACCTACTACATGATAGTCATGCTCCTTGAATGATTAAGCGATGGTCTGATTATACACGAAAAAAAAAAACATAAATATAAGTAAAACTTAGTGATGAGATCTCAAAAAAAAAACCCAAATATGATAGGAATGACACCACATTACGATGCTACAATATGACACCACAATCCTCTTGTGGATTACCATCACAACATCTTTCTACATATATATATATATATATATATATATATATATATATATATATATATATATATATATATATAATATAATATATACACACACACACATATAAAGACCACCCACATCTCTCACCTGTGAATGGACGGGAATACCAATTCAGCTCTCACCTAATCAACTAAACCCAGGTGGCTAGGATAATAAAACAATTGACACCTCCCACACTCCTCTAGCCAAAGAAGGTGCATAAAGCAACCCAAGAAGCCTACCAAGGTAAGCACTTTGCTGTTTCGAACCCTTCCCAGAGTTCCTCCATAACTATAAAGAGTTCACACATAGACACACATGGAATCCCAATGCTACACACCCCTCAGCTACCGGACCGGGTTTCATCACTATTGGCGAATCATCAGCAATAGCCAGACAGCAATGCATACCAATGATGCTCCCAAGCATTGTACACCTGCAAACGTCAAAAGCAGTCGATATATAAAGAATAAATCAATATATAAATTATATATATATATATGTATATGTATAAAGACTCACCTACATCTCTCACCTGTGAATGGAGGGAATAGCCAATCAGCTACTCACCTAATCAGTTGTTGGATCTTTGCTTCAGTGCTTAAGCACTTGGTAGGTGCTCTATAAGCTGCTTGGTTGTTCGTTTGCAAGCCATGACCAATACACAGAAAAATACCCCCTGCACCGTTTTCTCTCTCTCTCTCTCTCTCTCTCTCTCTCCTCTCTCTCTCTCTCTCTCTCTCTCTCTCTCTCTCTCTCTCTCTCTCTCTCTATCTCTCTCTCCAAGCACAGCCTGTGGCTGCTGTTGCATCATTGTTGGACGCGGCTATGCCGCTGATGTAGTGTCCCCCTTTACCAGTACACTGTACTCATTTTGCCGACCTCGGAAGGATGACAAGGCTGATCAACCTCCTGGTGTATATTAATTCAGTGGCCAACGGGCTTGAACTCAGGACACTAGGGATCCCAAGCCACCCCCTAACCACTAAGCCAACACCAGGCTTAAGCACCACTACTGTTGAAAACATCGATTATTGACACGGGAGAGAAAGGAAGTTCAGGCCCACCCACCCACATTGGGGCTCCGTGGTGTCGTGCGAGTCTTTCCCGGGCTGTGCTCCACCCACTGAAAATGTTATACAATTTTTATTTTACATGACAGTTCTACAGCTGCTTGGTTGTTTGTTTTGTAAGCTATGGTGATGCATGGCAAAAAGTACCCGCCTTGTCACTCTGAATACATCAATCAAAGTACAAAGTTCAGGAACCTACCGCATGCGTTGGACCCCGTGGTGTCGTCGGTGTCTCGGGCAATGCCTCACGCGCTGAAAATGTACAATTTAATTTTTACACAACAGCTCTACAAGCTGATTGATTGTTCCTTTCAAGCCATGGCGATACACAGCAAAAGTACACGCACTGTCACTTAGCACTGTCCTACTGAAACACAACAGAAAAGACATTGATCAGCGTACAGAGGCCCCACCCACCTTCATTGTGGCCCGCGGGGTCATGCAGTGCGTCACCCACTGAAATGTTGTGCAATTTATTTTTAGAGGACACGCTTTGTTTCACCTTTTTGTGTGATCTGCTTTCATATACCACCAGTCACTTTGACAGAGTGACTCTTCTCCAAAATCACTCTTCTAAACACAACAAGAAATATCCTATTCCTACTTTGGAATAACGGTCGATGGATCAAGTAAAAGTGCGGGCCCCGTGGTGTTGTGCGATGCCTTGGTCATGTGTTAGTATTTTCTTCTTTTTTTCTTTTTTTACAAGAGATTCGTATTGTTTCCATTTTGTGCGATATGCTTTCATTTAGGATGTTATTTCATTTCCTTAGGTGCTTGGAGAATGTATCTTCATTATAAAAGTGAGATATGTTCGTTTTGTTTGTTTGTGACGTTACTCCTCTGAGCTCCCAAGTTACTCGCGACAAAACCTTTGTAGGATTACATTTTTTTAAACCAACAAATACATCTTACTAGGTGTTTTAACAATCATTTCTCAAAATTTATAACTTGCCTGTCGCGGGAAGGGGTGGAATCAGCGGGAGGGGGTGGTTGGAGGAGCAGGTCGGATGAGAGGAGGAGGGGAAGGGGTGGGTGGGAGAAGGAGCGAGGATGGGGCGGGGTAGGAGGAGGTGAGAGGAGGCAAGGGTGGTCAGAGGTGGAGCAGGGGAGGTAGGTGTAAGAGGAGGCAGTGGAGGGTTGGGATGAGGGAGGGGAAGAGATTGGAGGAGGAAGGGGGTTGGAGTTCGGAGAAAGGGGATGGGGTGGGAGGAGGAAGGGGAAGGAGTGGGTTGGGGAGGGAGGGAAAGGGTGGAGAGGAGGAGGGAGGGAAAGGGTGTGTGTGAGGAGGGAGTGGTTGGGGTTGTGCAGTCTGGAGGGAAGAGTGGGTGGGATTTGGAGGAGGTGGTGGGTTGGTGTGAGTCTGGAAGCGAGGGTGAGTAGGGTTGGAGTCTGGAGGAGGTTTGGTGGGGTGGAGAGGAGGGGTGGAAGAGGAAGGGGTGTGGTTGGAGTCCAGAGAAGGGGTGGGTGGAGGAAAGTGTGTGGGGGAGTCCAGAGGGAAGGTGTGGAGGATGGAAGGGGAAGGGGTGGCAGAAGTCTGAGGGAGGGTCGAGTGGGTTCCGGAGGAGGGAAGTGGGGAAACGCCAGGTTCCTTTACGAGTTGAAAATATTTGTACCACTGTGAACCACGAAGGGATTTTCAACCAAACTTGGCACAAGTATGAACTGCATACAAAGATGATCTGCTTCAATTTGTGTTCAACAGGTGAAAGTTCACGTGCCCTTTCAAAATCATTTTGCGGTCATAACTTGAGTTAGAAACACATTATATTTTATTTTTTCTCCACTTTTTCTCTTTTCTCTCTCACTTTTCTCTTTCTCTCTCACACTCTCTCTCTTACACAGCACCACATTGATGCATTCGCATCAAATTCTATTTTCTAGTTTTTTTATTTTAGTTTGTTTTATTTTGGTAGTTGGGAACCTTTATGAAAACTAAACAGCAATCAAAAACATAATTTGTTTATCCATGCAATAGCCCAAAGTCAATCTGTTAAAAGATGCCGTGGGATTTTTCCATCTCCAGGCATATTGAAGGAAATGGACAACCGGTTTAACAACATTGCCTGCACCCGATGGCAAACTGTGGCTCATTGCCCCGATTGTAAAGTATTAAGATTATTGTTTGTAGTCAGAATCACATTTTACTTGAATTTTTTGCAGAGATAGACAATGCGTCCTCTAGGCAGAAGTAACTTGCATTGGCGAGCTCGGCATGGTGTCCCACATAATCACTTTTGAGTTTCTCAGTGCCGAATATTAGGGCACAATCAAATACACGAAAACTTGCTCTTGTGCCAGCAAGAGCCTATATATCTTATCGACGAGCCGAGCAAAGTGATATCGAGGCCGTGTATTCTTTCTACATGAAAAACCGCAACCCGTGCCTGGAGAAAACGTATTTTTTGGACGCGGCCACATTTCCATCCAATCGTCATGTAACTCTGTACGAAGCTATCCTTTACCATTGCACGCATTTCTTATTCGTCACCTTGGTTGTGAGATGGCTTTGAAGGCCATAAAAATACAAGTTGAAGAATCTTTCCTTCGTGTTGGAAAGGAGTGCACAGAGCACGCCGCCACAGCGCAAACACATCCACACTTGCCACCAGAGATGGTTCGAGCACAAATTTCTAGCCTGAATCGAAAAAAAAAGAGAAAAAGCGGATTCCCGAATCAATTTTCCAGAATTCCCTGGAAACGATTTACCGGGAAGAAACACTAGCTTGGGCTCTACTTAACTAGCTTGGCTAACGAGTGCAGAAGTGTGCAATCCGTTGCATAACATTACTATGATAGCAACTCGTACAAACAAAATCATGCATCTCTGACATCCTCCCTTTTATTAGAGCGCAGACGTGAGCTCCTCGCACGGTTTTGGAACAACTCTTCTCAAATCGTGAAATGCTGCCTCCGATCCGTCAATCTCAATCTCGTTCCTGCCTCCAACTAAGAAACTCTTTAAATCTGGACCTTCTCATTGTGAATACAACGGTATAAAAAGTCAACCATTGTTATCTTATCCTTTGTCAACCAAAATTATCCTAACCTTGTGTTTACCAGAACTTTCAGTGGATCTTTTTTTTAATCTCATTTGCACAAGGCCTCGCCGACGTTTCACAATATGATCAAGGAAGGTTGTGGGCGCCTATTACCGGCTAATAGAGTACACTCCTTTACAACACATATCGTCCCATCTACGATGTGTAAAGGTAAAACGATGAAGTCATGATAGCTTTCACATAATCAGCTTTTCGTCAGAGAATACCTACGTTTAAAGTTGCTAAAGGATTGAGCAATATCCAAAACTTGTTGGCTTTTAGTTCCTCTATTCCATCAGATCTCAGAAGCTAGACAGTTGAGCCCAGTAACTAGTTGAATGGAAGAGCCGCAGAGTCTAGAGGATTCGTTGTTGCAGGCTGCATTAGTGGATAGCTTGAATGTTTGTGTGTCTTTTCCTCTGAGCTGACTGATCTGGCATTAGTTTCCATATGGAGTTTAATCTTCGAAAAACGAGATTATTTTGGCCTGTAGTGAATGATACTTCTTGAGGATGCGACGCTTCTGTTTGTGACATAAACCTGCTGCCCGTCTGCATTGTGTTATCGACGCTTGATTCCATGGTCTTCTTTTGAAAAGGGGTATTCCTTTGTAAACCATGGCCTAACCAAAAAAGACGAGTAAGCTTGAAATATGGTTGAAATGGTGATTAAGAATGAACAAGATACGTGGTGAAATTTGTGACATAGTGGTTAGAGCATCTGTTCTGAGTCTGGAAGGTCGGCGTTTCAAACCCTGGCTGAGTCATACTGAGATTTAAATAATGATCCATGCTGCTTCCATGCTGATGCTAGCATTTAAAAAGACATAGCATGACAAACAAACCATAGCTTTGCAATCAGAGTGCAGGCTTGACAGCCTTATGCCTCCTCCTGTGTTGAGATCCTTGTGACGAGGGAACTCGATATTACAAATTTATAGACTTGGAGTGTGATATGGCAGACTTGATAGACCAAACATGCTATGTGGATGCAAATAGATGTTATGACCCCATATACCTTTTCTGAGTGTTTGAATACACATTGGTACAGCATAATACATCAGCATATGCTATGATCTTTCTGCAATCCCGAGTCCAAATTTGCCTGGATTCACTGCTACAAATCAGCTTCATGATTTCTAATTTAGGATGAAATAACAAATTTCTTGTTTGTTTGTCTAGCTGCTGCTGCTGTTTGTCTATCGAGCTAGCCTGCTGCAAATGCAATCGAGGATGCTGTCAGATCTAATTGTCAGTATCTGAGCTCTGTGATGAAATGAATGGGTCACAGGATGCACGCAGAAGGGCTCATAGCAGCAAGGTGCCCAACATGCTGCTAAGGATGTGCACCATGTAGGAATGACAAGTGCGATGCTGAAAGAATACTACATAGTAGCATCATTCTTATGAATTGAACAACTACCTGACGAGCACCACGATCAGCATCGGATAAACACTCTTGGGGATCATCACCATCTCACGAAAACAGATTTGACCTGAGATAGGATGCCGGGAAATTAATTATAGCCAAGGAGACACAGAAACTATTCCCGCTCCTTTTTATTATTTGGATTGGTCTCGTCAAGGACAGCTGTCTGCCCAGAGCGATATATTTAAAGAGAGGTTGTAATTTTAAAGTTCGGGAAGTATGCTGCTGATATGGTGTGCACATGTGCACTATTCCTGCATAACTGAATCAAAGCCAGATATCAAATAACAACTGTCATTCAAGGACGGCAACAATTTTGGTGAAAATTATTTGAACATTTGCTTTACAGTCCACAGATCACGTATGGCAACTTCCTTTGTTATCTCCGCCAACGAAGTGAACCTGAGGTTATGCATTCACCTTTATCTGTCTGTGAGTAGATATCTCAAAGAGTGTGTACAAATTCAACGGAACTTGGTGTACAGTTTGGTGGTGACAAGGACGAATTGATTAGATTTTGGGAAGATCCGAATCCACTGCGGCCTATCAGTGGGATACAAAACGTAAACTGTTCAGCCTGGCAGAGGTAGACGCTCTACCGAGTGCCCTTCTAGTTGACATATGGGATGGTTTACTTAATTGTAAAATAACCAATTGAATGTATCAGTTTTAAATTGTTTGGTGAGCTGTCAATCACGTCTCACATTTCACACGTTGAGCCATCTGTACAGCGGTGATGCATCAGCTTCGAATTGATGCTTGCTTGGCCCTACCAAACTCTCTCCTTCAACAGTTTATCAGCTGCATGTTTGTCCATGTTTATGCCACAAAAAGGTGTTTGCTCGTTAGATTCAAAGACCTTGTCAAATGCACAAAATCTCAATATTATCCGAATTTTGATCAGGCATCAGTCCTCTGGGAAACCCCCTCTCCCCTCCCTCAACCACTTTATATCCAGTTCCCTGTACACTCCTCCAGGAAAACATCTTCCTACCAACTTAGCGAAAAGAATGATCTCTTAGGCTGTCAGCGAGGCCCCCAGCACTTATCCACAACATGTTATTAAGCATAAGCTTCTACAGTTTGTCAAGAGGCCAGAGCGGCTCTGATGCCATAAATTTCAGCGGCCAAAACATATTATTTTCATCCAATCCTTTCTGAAACTTGAGTGCCTAAGCCAGCTTTTAGGCCAGTAAATGACACAATTGTGGCCTGTATGACCTCTGATATCCATGATGCAGGCAACAGACCAAGAGAAACAATTTAAATGCCCCTTATTGCATTACATTAATTGTACAGTGTATGTACTATCATGTTCTTCAGTGGAATCTAATGTCCATAAAAAAAAGAGCTTTAGTAACTGTAGAAAATAAATGCTGGGAAAACACATGGCCTAACGTCAATGAAAATCTTCTTAACAGCAACTGCGTTTTTATTCATAACATCAGATTCATAGAATCCGATGCGATTCTCCAACGTTGCGCGTTTGTAACAGACCAGTCAGTAAATTCCAACATTGATGTCGTTTTCTTGAAAACCGGTCTCCCGGTGTGAGTAAGCAACCCTAGTGGCCCTTCCTTACCTCTTGAGTCCATGCTCTCATGACAAGCCATGACCGTTTCTGTTGTGGCTGGAATTAATCCCGCACAGGTGAACACGCCATCGCCAGGATGCGGAAATTTCCAGTGATCAGCCATGGAATGGAATCCACACCAGTGAGGGCAATGAGACGAAGCTTTACCCATTGAACCACCAAGCCGTTCTCCTGGGAGGAAACGGGTAAATTAGCCTGTTCCTAAAGCAGTCTGAGCCGAGGAGCAATTGTACAGTTGAAATGATTCAATTCAGGCGTTTCATGTTCAATCACATGTTCAATCCATGTTTTATGATGTAGTGTTATTATCGTACAACTCTAAGAATTATGAAGATAACTTTGACTCAGTATTATCCTAAAGACTTGCCACTGCAAATATTGAGAGCAATCTGAAGCATCTTGGGATTAAAGGTATTCTCGAAGTTGTCGTCGACCTTCAAAATCAGTACTTTAATAATATTATTACAGTGTGATACTCCAGCACACCTGTAATGGCACGGTACCTGTATTATTATTATTACGTGTATCCATTTAAAAAAAAAATATATTTGCATCCACCACTTATTTTGCCAATATCATTTAATGAGTATATAAGTATTTGAGGAAGATTTGATTACAATTGGGTCGGTCCATGGGTTGCATCATTCCTAAGTATGCTATGCTATAGTGATGCCATTAACAGTTGAGCAATTTTTTTACCAGCATACAATGGCTGACTATTTTGAAAGGTACTACAGATCTTCAGCAGCCACAAGGAAAGATAGCAAGCAAGGTAACGGTTCGACCATCCCCACCAACGGACAGGATACTCATCGATGCAACACCCCCTGCCTGGAAGCACCAAGAGGACAGTCCGTTGTCTGGCCAGGAAATTTAGGACTGATTTCACTGAGAAATGATTGGCTAATACGGGGTAAAGTTACATAAATAACAGTTATGGACAAATGTGTTTTTTGAGAAACTTCTCTGTAATTGATATGTTTTGTGTCTATGACATTACATAAGGAGCGTTTGGTGGTTGAGTGGATAAGCTTTGTTGCATCGCCCTCTTTACCAGGAGTTTGATTCCCAGGACTGCTCGGAATCTGCCCAGAGAGGAAATGAACACCACCGGTCTACTTGCCATAGAACGGCACCAGGGAGCTCGACAATCTGCATAAGGTTATGGAACCTCACCAAACATTATATGTAATCGGTTAAAGGGAAAATGTTGTCATCCAAACTTCCAGGAACCGAAGATCGCTCGGCAAATGAAATATGTGGAGAAGTTGATGAGCTGTCAGCTTTGGTGTAGTCCATTGTGAGGAAGCCACAGACCTGAGCATCAACAAGATGGCAATAGGTTTTTGCAAATGCTCAGCACTACACACTGCGTCAAATGTCAGAACAAAATGAATAAATCAAGGTTCAACGTAAGTACAATGCATGCGAAGGTCACGATACGGAGGTGAAACAGCCTGGAGAGATATCTCTCTTCTTTT
>CM068963.1:103292040-103302415 GCA_035128595.1 Eptatretus atami
GTATACCTACGTCTACCTTGGAAAGGAAAAGTGTCTCAACGGTTTGAAAACCAGATCAAACAGACAGTGTCCAATTCTTACTATGCTGTTCAACCACAAGTGATTTTCACCACCCGTCGGTTGCTTCCGTCAGTCCAAAAAGATGTTCTGCCCGCCTCTCATATAAGTAAGATTATTTACGAATTTCAGTGCCAGTGTGATGCTAGGTGTGTGGGCCAAACATCTTTGAGATTGAAGGATCGCATTGAACAACACGTCCCTTTGGGGATCAGACGGAGTCAGTCATCTGAACAGACAAGCAACTCTGGCTGGTAAGAATGGACACAGTATGACAACTATTCCCTGTGCCTCTGTAATTGGATACCATTTACTGAATAATCCTCAGTGTGCAGAGCAATATTGTATTGGCTGGTTTAAAATCCTGAGTAGAGGACACAGTTTAGCTCACCTTTGTGCAATGGAGGCCACATTCATCAGGTCAACCAATCCCATTCTTTGTTAACAGAAAGAATTTGTCCGAACTTTATATCTATTTTGAATATGATGGCTTGACTGCATGACAACTCTACCACAGTCAGTTGAGTCATCATGAAAACCACCCCCCTCCCCCAACTTGCCCTCAGCTAATTAACCTCGCCATCGAAGAGTGGACGGAGGTTACTGTTTTTCACCCCTTTCTGTTGTTTGTTTGTTTGTTTGTTTGTGAACAGTATTACGGAAAACTCCTGGACGGATTTTGACGAAATTGGTGGGGGGATTAGGTATGGTCCAAGGATCATGCCATTAGATTTTGGCTTTGTCCAAAATCCAATATGGCCGCTATGGCGGCCATTTTGAAAAAAATTGAATTTTTTTTTGCATTTCTATATGTTTTAAGTGATTTCCAACCCCCCCCCCCCCCCAAAAAAAAAATTGTTAGAGGAAAAAAACAAAATTTTGCAACTTTTTTTTCAACAAAATTTCGATTTTTTTTTTTTTGCATCTACATTTTGTTATAAGTGATTTCCAACACAAAAACATGCCAAAATTATAATTGCGGCTGATTTGGAACTTCAGGTGGAATTCCCACGTAAAATCAATTCTGTCTTCAAGGAATCTAGTTATGACGAATGAATTGAGTATGTAAAGTTAAAAGTAAAGGAAAGTTGCAAACTATAACTCTGTGAAGCACTGTTGACGTCAAATTGAATGATAGGATATCAGGTTCACTTGAGTGACCTAGCAGTATTGGCGGCGGAGGTTTTGCACTCTACGAGTGCTCCCCTCTAGTTAGCATTATGTTTCTACCGGTACTGGTGATTCATCTCCACCTCCTCATTATTCATGATGGCTCATTTCCGCCGACATCATTATTCATGATGATCTATGGTTCCACCAGTCAGGTAATCCGTCCTTTCTTTCTCTCAACCAATTCAGATGTTGAGGACATTACATTGTAACTTTGTAAATGAGAGTTTGGTGTTTCTTCTTCATCTGCTTACGGTTTTATCCTGAGGAGTGTAAATCGAAAAGCTTTGATAATGTCTATTTTATTGAAATGCATATTTAAATTTTGTTGTACGAATAAACAGAGGGAGGATCTTGAGGGCAAAGGGGGGTGGGGGGGATGGAGGAGTGGGATGTTACTTGGACTTTTAAGCAGGGATTTTGGCTAAAGGCATCCACTGACCATTGATCACTTCACTATTATGTTGAAAGCCTATATTTATACCGTTTATAAAGTGAACCCTTTCCAAAATCTTGGATCCACACCTGGTCTCGTCTCGCAAGGAAAACCAATTTCTTTCTTCAAGCATTCCATAATCAGTATTGTCAATCTGTATGCAAGAAATGATTTGTATGGTATGAAAAACATTTATTGCCCAAAGATGACAGTGGACTTTCACTGAGCTGTGCAATAATGAGAATGCTTCTCTAATGAATAGTATTAAAACCATCCAACAGTCTGAAATATATCCTAAATGGAACACAACTTTGCTGCCTTGGATTGGACAAGGTGGCAGATGTTCTGTATGATGATCCCTGAAACAGGTAATAAACAGGCTTCTTCACAACAAGAGACAGCACTGTTTATCCTTTATAAACACCAATAATTAGGGAACTCATGTGATATAAAACAGCTGTCTGCAATCTGTCTCAGTCCACCATTCATTACATTCAGGCCTGAAACATTTTCTTTAGATCGAGCTCGATACTATGAGAGCTATTTGTCTGTGTGTCACCATTTTTCCGAAGGTTGAGCGGATATTCATTAAACTTTCAGAGGTTCATGTTTGAGCTCAAGGAGTGTTTTCGGTCAAAAAAATGTAAAATTAAAATTTTGAAAAACAAGCTCAAATGAGCTAAGACCTGTCCTCTTAATGATGACGTCTAAAAACGAATATGACGTCATTGTGATGTTCAGGTTGCGATAATTATCTGTCTAATGCCGCTTGATTCCGCAAACAAATTAAAGCTTGCCTGTTTGGAGATAATTTTAGGCGATTTCCATTAGCGGATATTTGACGTCAACTTTTTTTCTGGAGAATTTCCAAATCGGAGATGTTATACTGCGCGTGGTTTTCATATATGGCAAGTTTCAGAAATCGATGAAATACTGGGGTGAAAAAGCAATGGTGACGTCATAAAAGTATATGACTCATAGTATGTATCATTGTGCATTCATTCGCAATCCCTGTATTCCGCAACAGAATTAAAAGCTTGCTAGTTTCGGAGATAATTTTTAGGCATTCCATTAGCGGAGATATTTTGACGTCATAACTTTTTTTCTAGGAGTAATTTCAAAATCGAGATGTACTGTCTGCGCAGGATTTTTACATATATGCCAAGTTCAGGAAGTTTCGATGAAAATGAGGCTGTGCTAGACAACAACGTGATAGACTAAGATCCTCCAGAGATCTAAAAAGAATTCGTTTATTTTTTCTATTTTAAATCGCTCTATCGTGCCTAAGCCTTGTGGCTATGTGAAAGGTAATTATTAAATGATCCCCCAACAAATTCCTTAGTATGTGTAGGAGTGTTTTAGGCCCCGCAAGAATAGACCAGGCATTGCTGGGTACACCTGCTGGTACGATATAATTATAATCAACTATAATTCTACAGTATAAAAGAGCATTCTCAACGAGCATCCAAATAGAAAGCACACTTGTGATTAAATGTTTTGGTATCATAACAAGGGGTGCTCAAAAAGCTATTGGAAAGACAAATAGTCCATGAAACACAAACTATATCGGTACAAGTCGGGACACTTCCTATGTAGGGATGGCACGGACATTCCACAGTTTTAATACAACAATCCTCAAATAAATCCACCAGACGCAAACTCATAAACCTATAAAGTATACCACTAGACGTCTGCAGAGAATTTCACATCCACAACACTCATGAAGCTCTTGGAGAGTATTGCTGAGCTACAAAAATGACCTGCCCAAAACAGCCCGATTGTAACTCTTATATATATTTGTATATAATAATACCTTGTTACCACTGTCACCAAAGTGGACGGAGGTGATGTTTTCACCCCTGTCCGTTTGTTTGCCTGTGAGCAGGATATCTCAAAACGTTGTTGACAGATTCAGACTAAATTTGGTGGACAGGTTGAGTGTGTGACAAGGACAACTTGATTAGATTTTGATGAAGACTGGTTCCGAATACTAGAATTTTTAAAGTGATTCTTCACCATTCAGAGATAGAGATAGGGCTAAAACAATAATAGCATTAGTGGGGCAACTTAGCAAATATAGCAAAACAATTGTGCATTTGTGAGGAAAGCACAAATTTGGCACACTAGTAGCCTACATATTATGAACAGATTTGGATATTGGGCCATCTCAAATTCAGCCGCTGATGGCTGTGGCAGCCATTTTCCACTTGCATCAAAAATTTTGAGATGGCCCAATATCCAAATCTGTTCATAATATGTTAGGCTACTAGTGTGCCAAATTTGGTGCTTTCCTCACAAAATGAACAATTGTTATGCTAAGTTGCCCCACTACATGATATCTCAAAAAGTTATGGACGGATTTGGATGAAACCTGATGGACGGGTTGGGTGTGTGACAAGGACGAACTTGTTCGAGTTTGATGAAGATCCTCAACTGGATAAAGACACTAGAATGTTTTAAGTGATTCTTCACCGTTGAGTTATAGGGCCAAAAATGATATAGTACATACCTTATAGCATGATATCTCAAAAAGTTATGGACAGATTCAGATGAGGCAAAGTGATGAGTTGGGTAGGTGACAAGAACAGGCTGATAATATTTTGGTTAAGGTCCGGATGCATATCAGGCCTATCAGTGGGATACAAAACGTGTGTCAAAAACCTTTGGGTAGGATCCCCTCGAAGCCCTGTCTTGGCAAATATCTTTGTACGTTACTGTGAAAAACGTGCCTTTGCAGATCCACATCCTGGAGTTCAACCCTCCCATCTATTATCGGTACGTGGATGACATCTTTGCTGTCTTTGAGTCAACCTCAGCATGTAAAGTCTTCTTGGCATACTTGAACCCTCTCCATCCATCCCTAGAGTTCACCAGAGAGGAACGCTCCGGCATACTTCCCTTCTTGGAAGTCTTAGTTGAGAAATCGGCTGACCTTATACAACACAGTCAACCGTAAGTCTACTTTTACTGGACAGTATACTAGGTGGGACTCTTACAGTTCCTCCAGATACAAGATTGGATTGATTGGTAACTTGGTCAATCGAGCAAGAAAGATCTGCTCACAGATAACTCCATGCTGAAATTGAGACCATCAAGACTTTCTTCTTGATAATGGGTATCCTGAACAGGTCATCAATAGATATACATATACAAATTCCTGAACCCACAAAGAATCCTATAATCGAACCTGGTAAATGTCTGTATACTTACGTCTACCTTGGAAAGGAAAAGTGTCTCAACGGTTTGAAAACCAGATCAAACAGACAGTGTCCAATTCTTACTATGCTGTTCAACCACAAGTGATTTTCACCACCCGTCGGTTGCTTCCGTCAGTCCAAAAGATTTTCTGCCCGCCTCTCATATAAGTAAGATTATTTACGAATTTCATGCCAGTGTGATGCTAGGTGTGTGGGCCAAACATCTTTGAGATTGAAGGATCGCATTGAACAACACGTCCCTTTGGGGATCAGACGGGGTCAGTCATCTGAACAGACAAGCAACTCTGGCTGGTAAGAATGGACACAGTATGACAACTATTCTGTGCCTCTGTAATTGGATACCATTTACTGAATAATCCTCAGTGTGCAGAGCAATATTGTATTGGCTGGTTTAAAATCCTGAGTAGAGGACACAGTTTAGCTCACCTTTGTGCAATGGAGGCCACATTCATCAGGTCAACCAATCCCATTCTTTGTTAACAGAAAGAATTTGTCCGAACTTTATATCTATTTTGAATATGATGGCTTGACTGCATGACAACTCTACCACAGTCAGTTGAGTATCATGAAAACCACCCCCTCCCCAACTTGCCCTCAGCTAATTACCTCTCCGCATCGAAGATGGACGGAGGTTACTGTTTTCACCCCTTTCTGTTTTGTTTGTTTGTTTGTTTTGTTTGTGAACAGTATTACGGAAAAACTCCTGGACGGATTTTGACGAAACTTGGTGGGGGGATTAGGTATGGTCCAAGGATCATGCCATTAGATTTTGGACTTTGTCCAAAATCCAATATGGCCGCTTATGGCGCCATTTTGAAAAAAATTGAATTTTTTTTTTGCATTTCTATATGTTTTAAGTGATTTCCAACCCCCCCCCCCCCCCCCAAAAAAAATTGTTAGAGGAAAAAAAAACAAAATTTTGCAACTTTTTTTCAACAAAATTTCGATTTTTTTTTTTTTGCATTTCTACATGTTATAAGTGATTTCCAACAAAAACATGCAAAATTATAATTGCGGCTGATTTTGGAACTTCAGGTGGATATACCCACGTAAAATCAATTTCTGTCTCAAGGAACTAGTTATGACGAATGAATTGAGTATGTAAAAGTTAAAAGTAAAAGGGAAAGTTGCAAACTATAACTCTGTGAGCACGTTTGACGTCAAATTGGAATGAATAGGATATCAGGTCACTTGAGTGACCTAGCAGTATTGGCGGCGGAGGTTTTGCACTCTACGAGTGCTCCCCCTCTAGTTAGCATTATGTTTCTACCGGTACTTGGTGATTCATCTCCACTCCTCATTATTCATGATGGCTCATTTCCGCCGACTCATTATTCATGATGATCTATGGTTCCACCAGTCAGGTAATCCCGTCCTTTCTTTCTCTCACCAATCAATGTGAGGACATTACTTGTAACTTTGGTAAATGAGAGTTTGGTGTTTCTCTTCTTCATCTGCTTACGGTTTTATCCTGAGGAGTGTAAATCGAAAAGCTTTGATAATGTCTATTTTATTGAAATGCATATTTAAATTTGTTGTACGAATAAAACCATTTCATTATAAAGGGCTTTTTCTGAGTAGTTGCATTTCATTTTTTTCCATTATGAATGACCATTTTGCATAATTATCCATTATTTTTACTAAGAAATGGCAAGATGACGGAATCTTGCGATTGTGAATTAAACGGTTTTTTATTTACTTTTAAGATTGTTTTAACGAACAGGACAGAAATGTTGTTAACAATGGAAGAAAGGGGAAGATATTGTAAATTTGACGTTTCGTCTTCGTTTTGAACAAACGGGAACAGGAACAATGCAGGCAATAGATATAAATGATAAATTTGAAGGTGTTCTAAAGGGCAATTCCAAATGGTTCCAAAGGGTAATATAAAGGGTAGTTATAAGGGTTATAGGGTAATTATATAGGTTACAAAGGGTAATTATAAAGGGTTCTTAAAGGGTAATTATGAAGGGTTGTAAAGGGTAATTATAAAGGGTCTAAAGGTAATTATAAAGGGTTCTAAAGGGTAATTAATAAAGGGTTCTAAGGGTAATTATAAGGGTTTAAGGTAATTATAAGGGTTCTAAAGGGTAATTATAAAGGGTTGTAAAGGGTAATTATAAAGGTTCTAAAGGGTAATTATAAGGTTTGTAAAGGGTAATTATAAAGGGTTCTAAAGGGTAATTATAAGGGTTGTAAAGGGTAATTATAAAGGGTTCTAAAGGGTAATTATAAAAGGTTCTAAAGGGTAATTATAAAGGATAATTATGAAGGGTAAATTCTAAATGATAATTATGAAGGGTAATTATAAAGGGTAATTATAAAGGGTAATTCTAATGGTAATTAAAAAGGGTAATTCTAAAGGGAATTTCCAAAGGGTAATTTGAAAGGGTAATTTTAAAGGGTTCTAAAGGGAAATTCTGAAGGTTCTGAAGGGGGATTCCAAAGTGTAATTCTAAAGGGTTCTGAAGGGTAATTATAAAGGGTTATAAAGGATAATTATGAAGGGTAAATTCTAAAGGATAATTATGAGGGTAATTATAAGGGTAATTCTAAAGGGTAATTCCAAAGGGTAATTTTAAAGGGTTCTGAAGGGTAATTCTGAAGGTTTCTAAAGGTAATTCTGAATGGTTCTAAAGGGTAATTCTGAATGGTTCTAAAGGGTAATTCCAAAGGGTAATTTGAAAGGGTAATTTTAAAGGGTTCTAAAGGGTAATTTTGAAGGGTTCTAAAGGGTAATTCTGAATGGTTCTAAAGGGTAATTCTGAATGGTTCCAAAGGGAATTCTAAAGGGTAATTCTAAAGGGTAATTTGAAAGCGTAATTTTGATGGGTTCCAAAGGGTAATTCTGAAGGGTTCTAAAGGGTAATTCTGAATGGTTCTAAAGGGTTAGTCGAATGGGTTCAAGGGTAATTCTAAAGGATAATTATGAAGGGTAAATTCTAAAGAATAATTATGAAGGGTAATTCTAAAGAATAATTATGAAGGGTAATTCTAAAGGGTAATTCTAATGGGTAATTAAAAAGGGTAATTCTAAAGGGTAATTCCAAAGGGTAATTTGAAAGGGTAATTTTAAAGGTTCTAAAGGGAAATTCTGAAAGGTTCTGAAGGGGGATTCTAAGTGTAATTATAATGGGTTCTAAAGGGTAATTCTGAGGGTTTGTAAGGGTAATTCCAAAGGGTAATTCTAAAGTGTAATTCTAATGTGTTTAAAGGGTAATTCTGAGGGGTTCTTAAGGGTAATTCCAAAGGGTATTCTGAAGGTTATTTTAAGGGTTTAAAGGTTAATTCTAAAGGGTCTAAAGGGTAATTATAAAGGGTAATTTTAAGGGTAATTTTAAAGGGTAATTCTAAAGGTAATTCCAAAGGGTAATTCGAAAGGGTAATTTTAAAGGTTCTAAAGGGAAATTCTGAAAGGTTCTGAAGGGGGATTCTAAAGTGTATTTCTAATGGGTTCTAAAGGTATTCTGAGGGTTTTAAGGTAATTCAAAGGGTAATTCTGAAGGGTAATTTTAAAGGTGGTAATTTTAAAGGGTTCTAAAGGGCTCTAAAAGGGTAATTTTAAAGGGTTATCTCGGGTAATTCCAAAAGCTCGAAAGGGTAATTTTACAAGGTTCTAAAGGGTAATTTCAAAAGGGTTCCAAAGGGTAATTTCAAAAGGGTTCCAAAGGGTAATTCTAAAGGGTTCCAAAGGGTAATTCTACAGGGTTCTAAAGGGTAATTCTGAAGGGTTCTAAAGGGTAATTCTGAATCGTTCTAAAGGGTTAGTCGAATGGGTTCAACGGGTAACTCTAAAGGCTAATTCGAAAGGGTAATTCTAAATGGTTCTAAAGGGTAAAATACAGAAAGTGTGGGTGGAGGTCAGGCGAACTGTCCAACCAATGGGTGGAACTCGCACATATGCATGGGCACACACTCGTCAGTCTTCACCCTCGCCCAGGAGACAGTATTTCATTTGGGACCGTTTGTTACTTACGAAATCTAAAGATTTCGTAAGTATATTGATGACTACCGTTTCTGTTTGTTACTTACGAAATCTAAAGATTTCGTAAGTATATTGATGACTACCGTTTCTGTTGTTTGTTTGTTACTTACGAAATCTTTAGATTTCGTAAGTATATTGATGACTCCCGTTTCTGTTTGTTTGTTTGTAGGCACGATAACTCGAGAACGGAAGAAGCTACAATGTCAAATTACACCACGTGATTCAGGAGGGTGATGGCTAGTGCTGATTAGATTTTGGTCAAAATCGGTCAACGGTCAAGGTCACGGTGAGGTCAAACATTCGATTTTTGATGGTTTGGTACAGAATCATCGTAGAAACTTCTGGTTTGCGTCGCTACCTTCTCTAGAGACAGCTTTTATTAGACAAGGTCAGAGGTCAAGTTGACGATTTCGTAAGTACCAGTCTATGACTGCTTGTTTGTTTTGTTATCTTGCCAAAACGAAGTTTTTGCAAGATATGTTAGTCAGTCTGTATGTTTTTTTTATTTTATTTTTTATTTATTTATTTTTTTTTTTTGTTTGTTTTTGTTGTCTGTAATCACGAAAAAAAATTCTGCAGACCACAGTTTCATTGGAAATTTTTGTAACTTCGCATATCAGAGGCCTATCGAGGTCCCTTTCAGGCCATAAAATTTTGAAGTCAAGGTCAAAGGTCAAGGTCACTTTTTCGCAAATCAGGGTAATCGACAAAACCCTTATTTTTTGAGTAATTTTGATCGGATCGTCTTCAAACTTCATGGGAATATAGTTCATGGTCTGGGCGCTCAGCTGATTAATTTTTGGTGCGGATTGGCCTTGACCTTCATGTGTTTTTTTTTGTTGTTGTTGTTTTTTTTTTTTTCTGTAATCACGTATAAATCACTCTGCAGAGCACAGTTTTCATTGGAAATTTTTGTAACTTCGCATATCAAGAGGCCTATAGAGGTCCTTTCAGCGCATAAATTTTGAAGGTCAAGGTCAAAGGTCAAGGTCCATTTTCGCAAATCAGGGTAATCGACATAACCCTCATTTTTTGAGTAATTTTGATCGGATCGTCTTCAAACTTCATGGGAATATAGTTCATGGTCTGGCATTCAGCTGATTAATTTTTGGTGGCGATTGGCCTTGACCTTCATGGTTAACGCCTAAGGTCAAACATATTTGACCCCAAGGTCAAATTTTCAAGTTTTAGGAACCATATCGTGTAGTACCTCAAATTGAACACCTCGATGAGTGCTTTCTAGATATATCAAGCTTGAGACATTATGACGTCATTTGGTGACGTTATGAGGCAAACGCATATTTTTCATGGTTACTCTGTAGAACGATTCTCATCGGAATCTCTCGTAGGCAGATATTCCTCAAGGAGTCGCTCCTGGTGGATAGCAGCTCTGTTCACCTCAGTGTGACCTAAAGAAGTCACACGTGGTCACCTTTTGGCAAGATACGGATCACCCTACGGGTGACATTGGTTTATTTGTTTGTTGTTGTTTGTCTGCACAAAACTTTC
>CM068963.1:103310349-103333487 GCA_035128595.1 Eptatretus atami
ATTAAACACTTTACCTTGTCGACATGTCCATTACACAGCACCTCCATCTAACCATAGACTCAAACTGTCATTAACAACCGATTTAACATGCTGCACTGCATATCCTAGCAACCACCAATAAATTATATTAATGCTTATTTATAATGTATTTTATAAATAACATTTATTTATTGTATTTTTTATCTCAATACCTCCATTATTTAATACCATCTAAAATAAATAAATACATGTTTAAACAATAATATTAATTAAAGAATTTACCTCATTAAATAATTCATTCATTATTATATCAATGCAATGCAATAGGAACTTGTTTACATGAAAACCTCCCAAACTTAAATAAAAGGTCACGATGGAGTGTAAAGACATTCTAACAAGACCTGATCAAACAATCAGCCAAATATCCTCTGTTTAACATGATGGAAAAAACCTTTTCAGCACGTTCTACAAAATCATCCTTTACTGAACAAATTCTTGCAAATCCAAGTAGCTGAGATAAAAAAAACATTGTAACCCATTTCAATTGGTACACAAGTCTGAAGACGACGATGGTTCACGACGGTATTTGACGATGTAGATTGTTTCAGAAGTCAAGGAAGAGACAATGTGATAATGTTTGACCAAGTTATAAAAATGATCAACATGATGTAGTACGGTGACAGGTTATTAGCTGAAAATGTCGAAAACCCGGTTTCGTTCAACAACTTTAAAATTTGACCTTGCATAACCTTTAAGGTCACAAAACAATGTTGTGGACATTAAAATAAGGAAACAGGATACGTGCTATAGCTTATTGGAGTTAGTTCGTCGAAGAAGTCGAAAACCCGGTTTGATTCCCACAACTTTGAAAATTTGACCTTTGTGAACTTTAAAGGTCAAAGGTCAAGGATATGAGCTTTGGTGCAAAACTTCCTCTGGAACATTCCAGGAACAATATAACGTCATATAGGCTATATGGTATTTCGCACTCCTCGGACTATCCATACTTTGATGAAATCAGCGTAAAAACAAACTTGAAGGGCGCCACGGGCAAGGTGTTCGAGATAGAGAAAAATGGTTTCAAGACTTTAGGTGGGGAATGACCTCAAGATTATGCATAAAAATATTGTCATCCTAGCTCTCAAAGTTTGGGCGGTCGTCTGATTTTTATGTCAAAATTCGCAATTTTCTAAGTTCGTGACCTTGTGACCTTGACCTTGGACGAAAATGAAAAATCGAGCTCCGTGGCTATGCAGGTGCCATTGGGCTAACCAAATACCGAAACCCCTGCCAGATTCGACAAACCCCTCGGAGATGTAAATTGAAATCGGCTACCCCCTAAAAACACGTTTTTTGGCGTGGCTCCGCCCATAATGGGTGCACCACGCCCATTCTCAGGAAAACACAACTAATCATGATATAAACCTCCACCAAAATTTTATCAGGATTGGATCAAAACCCACGGAGCTATGCTCGGGACAGACAGACAGACAGACAGACACACACCAATAATGAATATAGTGGTCACTTAATGACTCGTGAACCAATAAGTAATTGACAATACTTGACCAAACTTACTGACACATTCTGGCACTTTATGCTTTTTGTTTTTCATAAGCCTGACGTTATTGCCACTCTTTTCGGTTTTTGACCGAGCCCAGTGGCTCAGACCAGATAGAAGAGTCAGGCTGACCAGGATACCTATTGGCGAGGGCTGCCTTGCTTGAGGCGGCGTTACCTGTATCGAACTGAAAGTTATCCACCTACACTGACAATGCCTAGCGATCTGGTGTGACAGCATTACCCCACCTTAAAACCGGAACAATGTCAGCAACTACTGTTTTTTCAAGAAACATGAGGGCAGGCAACTCATGCCCAAAAAACGAAGAGAAAAGTAGGGTGCAGAGGTATGAGGGGGGGGGGGTATTAAAAGGGACATAGGAATAAAAGATGAGGATAAAGGTAATGGGGGGGGGGGTATTAAAAGGGGAAATAGGAATAAAGAGAGGTATGAGACAGTAAAAGGAGCTGTGAAACACTATGAAAAAAAGAGTATGAAAGAAAAGGAAAAGAACAAACATCAAAGATGTAAGAAAATAGACAACACTCAAGATCTAGCGATCAATCAAGACATAAATGCAGTAACAAGTAAAAGCTACCAGAGGTCTATCAGCGGGAAGCAAAGTCAACTGTTTCTTAACTATTGGCCGAGCAGGACCACTAGTTACATCAACGTTTCTAGTGCTTACCAATCCCGATTAACCTCAGTTATACTATGCTGCAATCAGAACTGAATCAAAACTAAATCAAGAAACAGTTTTCTTAAGAAAAGAGGTTTTGTGCACAAGAATCAGGCAAGTATTTACAATGAGAGAAAAAATGGCAGGTGTATTCATAAGTATGTACAGCATGTAAACATCCCCATTATCCCCTACACAACAGACCTGCCCTCAGAACCTTAATAGTGACTTACCGTCTCCACAGTAGCTGGCGCCGCGTGCATCTGGGAAAAGAGAGATAGGGAGAGGGTCAAGAGAGTGAGGAGAAAGAGAAACCTAGGGTCGTGTATCGTGCCCCTCGCACCTTGTGCCAGCTCAGTTGAACTGGCAACACCAATGGTCTGACGTCCAGACCCCTCACACTCTGCTCTCATCATCCTCGCTGTCACTCTGCGCTGCTTCTCCTGTGTTCTGGTGGTTAGGCTCGTAGCGAGAACTGAATGCGTGGTCTTGCGGGAAAGCACTGGAGGTGTATGAGGCAAAGCGGAGGGCAATGGTCTATTCAGGTGGTGCAGCTTAATGAGCAGGGCTCAACACAAGGTGCAAAGGGACGAGAGGTGTTTGAAGTGTAGAGGAATAAAACATGAGAACAAGAGAAAGTGAAATAAGGAAATGAAAGGAGATGGAAAGCAGAATGAGACCAAAAAGAAAGACAGAGAGAAAGAAAGGAGAACAGAGAGAAAAGGGATGAAAGCCGATCGGATGAGAAGATGCATTAGGAGAATTTTCAAGAGGTTCGAGGCTGGTGGGTGACTCATAACGCTCACTCCACTCATTGTGTCACCTTTTCTTTCCCAACTCGGCTGTCACCTTTTATTGGAATCTAATCTGCCTTCCCTGCTCACATCCCCCACCCCTCAGTCCGTAGGATGAGTTCGTCCACTGACAGATCCTTCCCCACATACCTGATTGTATTCTGTACTCGACCTCTGGTGACACCTAGTGATTGGTCCTCATAGTTCTAACACTCTATCTCTGTGGAGATGACTGATCAGTCCCAGGTGTTCACCAAACCGGTCTGGGTGGCTGTGTACAGTGCTTCGGCTTGGAGTTTCTCGGCAGGCTGGGCAAGTAATAACGCTTTAGCGAGGACTATAGCTGGTCCGTGTTATGTGAGAAATGAATGCAGAGAACATGTGGAATAAGAAAAAGTATATGTAGGATATATAACTGAACACTCACAAGCATGTCTGTTCACATGAATACAGTATATACTTAATTTACAGCCCGAGTTCGGCCTCGCCACGAGGGGCGCACTTGAGTTTCTTCCGAACACCCAGTCCTGAGGCCGCCAACCACAGATAACTCCGCAGTCCAAGGGCTGTAGTTCTTACTCAGCCGGAGCCGTTGACTCAGACTACCGGCCTAGAGGATTATGCTTCGATGTTTCCATAACCTTTCCATTGTCAAGGCAACCTAACTAGGGGCCACACCTCAGCCCCACACCTGGTGATCTTCTGCAAGTTGAACAGATTGGTGCAGCACCGGCTAACAGAGCAAATCAGGGGGGTACAAGTTCCCGTCTCACTATACTTGAACACTCAGTTGGATCAATAAAAGGAAAAGACAACCGAGACAGTTTGGAAATAAAAACAAAAATTATTTATTTACATACACAAAGCAACCATTTAAAAGTGAGTATTATAAGCAAACGAGCAAAAAGCACATAAGACCAGATTTAACCATGACACAAATTATTCCTTACACAATCTTCTGACACAAGAGACTTGGCCACCGTTCATGCAGGGGAGAAGAAGACAACCAGAAGAACTTGAAAAAAATAAATAAAGGAAAGTATGGAGAAAAGGAAAGTAGGGTCTTTTATTTCTCCTTCACCTCACACAGCCCAACAGAGCCGCGCCAGACTAAATATACGAGAGAATAGGAAGATGGATCGGGAAGATGGGCAGTGGCGATGTGGCACGATGGGACACCAGCTGCATCACTGAGGTGTCCGGGCCCAGTTGCAAGTCATGTCCGGCATGCCAAGATGCCAGCTGCAAGCAACTCCATTTCTGCTGGGCCCCGTGTCCAGCAGCTCCCCACAAAACAAACCAAATCATGTTCTGGCCTTTCCACACTGTGCCCTCCTCCGCACAATGGGCTCTCTCTCTCTCTCTCTCTCTCTCCTCTCTCTCTCTCTCTCTCTCTCTCTCTCTCTCTCTCTCTCTCTCTCTCTCACCCCCTCCCATCCCTACCTCTCTCTCCCACCCTCTTTTACCCCTCCCTCTCTCCCCCTCCTCTCTCTACCTCCCCTATCTTTAGTCCATGCTCTATCCTTTTTTCAATGTTAAGCATCAAGCAAGAAGCAACACACACCATTTTAGAAGTCTTTGATAAACTAATGACTTGATCTCTTCTTAACATGATGGAAAAAACCTTTTCAGCACGTTCTACAAAATCATCCTTTACTGAACAAATTCTTGCAAATCCAAGTAGCTGAGATAAAAAAAACATTGTAACCCATTTCAATTGGTACACAAGTCTGAAGACGACGATGGTTCACGAGCGGTATTTGACGATGTAGATTGTTTCAGAAGTCAAGTGAATTCCAATCCTGATAAAAATTTTGGTGGGAGGTTTATATCATGATCTAGTTGTGTTTCCTGAGAATGGGCGTGGATGCCACCCATTATGGGCGGAGCCACGCCCAAAAAACGTGTTTTTAGGGGGTAGCCGATTCAATTTACATCTCCGAGGGGGTTTGTCGAATCTGGCAGGGGTTTCGGTATTTGGTTAGCCCAATGGCACCTGCATAGCCCACGGAGCTCGATTTTCATTTCGTCCCCAAGGTCAAGGTCACAAGGTCACGAACTTAGAAAATTGCGAATTTTGACATAAAAATCCAGACGACCGCCCAAACTTTGAGAGCTAGATGACAATATTTTTTATGCATAATCTTGAGGTCATTCCCCACCTAAAGTCTTGAAACCATTTTTCTCTATCCGAACACCTTGCCCGTGGCGCCCCCTTCAAGTTTGTTTTTACGCTGATTTCATCAAAGTATGGATAGTCCGAGGAGTGCGAAATACCATATAGCCTATATGACGTTATATTGTTCCTGGAATGTTCCAGAGGAAGTTTTGCACCAAAGCTCATAATCCTTGACCTTTGACCTTTAAAGTTCACAAAGGTCAAATTCCAAAGTTGTGGGAATCAAACCGGGTTTCGATGCTTCTTCGACGAACTAACTCCAATAAGCTATAGCACGTATCCTGTTTCCTTATTTTAATGTCCACAACATTGTTTTGTGACCTTAAAGGTTATGCAAAGGTCAAATTTTAAAGTTGTTGAACGAAACCGGGTTTTCGACATTTTCCAGCTAATAACCTGTCACCCGTACTACATCATGTTGATCATTTTTATAACTTGGTCAAACATTATCACATTGTCTCTTCCTTGACTTCTGAAACAATCTACATCGTCAAATACCGCTCGTGAACCATCGTCGTCTTCAGACTTGTGTACCAATTGAAATGGGTTACAATGTTTTTTTTATCTCAGCTACTTGGATTTGCAAGAATTTGTTCAGTAAAGGATGATTTTGTAGAACGTGCTGAAAAGGTTTTTTCCATCATGTTTAAACAGAGGATATTTGCTGATTGTTTGATCAGGTCTTGTTAGAATGTCTTTACACTCCATCGTGACCTTTTATTTAAGTTTGGGAGGTTTTCATGTAACAAGTTCCTATTGCATTGCATTGATATAATAATAATGAATGAATTATTTAATGAGGTAAATTCTTTAATTAATATTATTGTTTAAACATGTATTTATTTATTTATAGATGTATTAAATAATGGAGGTATTGAGATAAAAAATACAATAAAAAATGTATTTATAAAATACATTATAAATAAGCATTAATATAATTTATTGGTGGTTGCTAGGATATGCAGTGCAGCATGTTTAAAATCGGTTGTTAATGACAGTTTGAGTCTATGGTTAGATGGAGGTGCTGTGTAATGGACATGTCGACAAGGTAAAGTGTTTATTGCTAATATACTATCATATAAAGTGGTGTATGAATTAAAGTTATTCATATGTAGTAATACTTTAAATAAATGTAATAATTAAATAAGTCTTTAAATACAAGTAATAATTAATAAGTTTCGAAAAGGAAATTGCAATTGCTGTGTTGACTGACTGCTGAACACAACTTTGGGTTGTAGGTCCATTGATGCTGAGTAATATACTGATGTGGACCTGTTGACCGGGTTGTGGATCTGCCGTTTGGAGAGGTTCTGGGCTGAAAGGATCGAAACCTCGATGAAAAACGTTGCCCCAGCTGATGATCCGGGTGTTGGGAAATCAGTCAATGCTTAAAAGTTGAGGTTATAACTTCAAATATAATAGCTTTTGTTAAAGTACTTACAAGTACATATACATCCATGTTTGTGTGTGTGTGTGTGGTGGGAGGGGGGGGTGTGGGGGAGTGTTTATAAACTGTGTGTGTGTGTGTGTGTGTGTGTATATGTCTGTGTGTGTGTGTGTGTGTGTGTGTGTTTGTGTGTTATGTCTGGCTTTCTTCTTGGAACTACGGTGCAGTAATTGGTCTTATTTTTATTACATACTCATTCCCGGTCTTCTTTTTATGGTAACACGACATTGGGCATGGGACAATGCATCATGGTCTTTTAAGAGACACGCATCCTCTTGGAGTTATCCAGAGGTGACGTCAGTTATTCTGGTGTCCTTCAGGACCTGGAACCATCACAATAAACATACTGTATGCTGCATGTACACAATGTTCATAAAGTCCTTGTGAAACTTTGTACTTTTATAACTTTGAAATGCACTTTACAGAAACAAACTGTAAATGGCATATGAAAGCACAATTCAACAAATGTTGTTATTGTTAATATTGTTACCTCTGCCCACGAAGTGAAGGAGGTTATTTTCCACCCCCTCTCTGTCTGTCTATCTGTCTGTCTGTGTGCAGGATATCTCAAAAAGTTGTGGACGGATCCGGATGAAATGTGGGGCAGGTTGGGTGTTGACCACGACAAAATTGATTTCGATTTGGTGAAGATCCGAATCTGAATCTGGATACGAGAATTATTTAATTTTAAAGTGATTCTTCACCATGAGAGAACGGGCCAAAAACAATTACATAGCGTGATATTTCAAAAATTATTGCCGCCAATATGTTCTCGTGGATCAGGCATTGTGGGGCGGAGGTATGTGCTCTACTGAGTGCCCTTCTAGTATTAATGTTGTTGCTCCTCCTATTGTTAAATCCATCATTCCCTCTGGCTTCTTGACGAAGGTGACATTTTCTGATGAGGGAACTTTTACATCAGTGGTTAAGAGAACCACCACAATTACGCGTGTGGGGGAAAGAATAACCTCAAGAAGTCTGGCAACATTTCGAGACTCACCAAAAATCCATGTCTGGTGTTCTCTCGGGGAGGGAGTCGTGCATCTGGTCTTTTATTTTGTTGAAGAAGAAAGGGATTCAAGACTAGCCCCATTGTAGCAAGACGAGGCTCTCTACCCACAATGCTTCGAACGTGTGACGGTTCTTGAATGATGTCTTCCCAGACAAGTGGATCGGTAGACGTGGAACCTATTGCTTGGCCACCCCCGTTTCACCTTGACCTTGGGCCCCGTTGCCATTGACTATATTTTTATGGTGCTATGTAAAAGGTGTTGTTTACTCATCAAACCACATTCTCCGGTTGAATTTAGGGTACGATCACAAATAATATTTAATGTCAATTATACGAAGTAAAGAAAGGAAGACGAAGAAGAGGAAAATTCAATAATCCATATTTTTTTTGTGTGAGATATAATCTGACAGCTATCTGTGAGAAGGAAACTTTCAATGAAGAGGCAGGCTTATCCACATCAACGGAAGAGATACACCGTTGATTGATAATTAAGATATTATACATCACATGATTCACAGGGAGACTGGCAAGGCTTCTCTCACTCAAGAACTGCCAACATCCTGAAACGACCAAAATCCTCATGAAAGAATACACCAAACATAGGTCACTCTTGACTTCTTGTTGTTTTGTTGTTGTTGTGTTGTAGTATCCAATTTCTGTTATTTTCACTAACTTCCAAAAAGTTAAAGCACTTCATAGGCACTTTTATGTATTGTAGACACGCATCAGGGCCATTGAACAAATATAATGCATAATAACAAACACCCACCATTTTTTTTAATGAACAAACGTATGGCCTGTACGCCTTAAGTTAGCACACACGCTGACAGGGACAATCACTTCTGTTGTATGCGGTCCAAGCATGCATGCACACCCAAAGCACAAAATGGTGGTGTGATATTTTTATATACAAACTGTGCTCCGTAGGCATGATGTGATATGTGAGTGGGAGGACTAATGGCAATAATGTGGCCAAATGTTGTGAGGATTGGATACCCCTACCGGGCAGGCATGAGAAACACCCACGGCAGGTTGTGAACTCTCTACAGCTGATAATTCCCACACAAATTGTGTCGCTACTCCATTGCAGGTGCTGCCCGAACCAGCCAACAAGCCACAGCAGCGGTTTTAGAATTTGGCCACGACACTGTTCTTTAAAGTACCTTGGGATCTTGAACTTCCTGATGGAAATCCCACCGAAAGGATGGTGTACGCACTGATTGTAGGGCTCTACCCAAGAAAGGTCAGTTTATACTTGGAATGAAATCAAACCCTGACGGTATTGTTCGAAGGCATTTACAATACCTTTAGCTATCTGTGATAACCAGTCAAACAGCATTTGGAAATTGGAAAGGTAAAGAAGAGGCGGATAGTAAACAAGACGATCAGAGGACTCTTATCTCCGGTAACCCCAGCGGTCTCGTTTTGACCTTTTTTTTTTTTTTTTTTTACAAACAATGGTAAATACTTGTTGTAATTGCACTAGTATAATTAAATATTATCTCATCGCTGTGTGCATAGTACTTAACACAAGATAAATGATTTGCTATATCACTATCAGTATCGTGTAATTGAGGGTAGTTCAAGGTTGATATGGACCTTTAGTTCTAGCCTATTGGTCAGGTAACAGGGAAGCTGATAGAACCTCACTGATCCCTCAACGTATTTGAACTTGCTCTTCCCATCGATGATGGTTGCTCCTTGGCTAACCTGGTAGAAATATTTAAGATGGATTTGCAGCCATTTTAGACACGTGCTTTGTCGTCCTGTGATCCTAAAATGATGGAGTGGTCCAAAAAAGATGAAAATGTACATCATTGGAGGATGATTTGGAGCTTCCTAAACCAGCTCCGCGGCAGTCGTCGGTGGTGTTCATATTTACCGTGTGGGTGAACATACCATGCGCGTAAGTTCATATTGCAAGCCTGACCATCATCGCCTGTCCATTTCTTGTTTCATGAACTGAAAAGCTGGAATTTTATTTTTCCTTATAGTCTGCACTTTCTCACTCGCTAGCTCACTTTGACTCTGGCATGAAATGAAGGACTCGGCTCTTGTCACGTGTCACAATGTTCTTCAATAAATAATCTCCCTCCCTCATTGAAGCGTACCAGAGGCTTTCTTGCAATTGGCACCACAAATCGCCTTTAATCAAACACAATGACCATAATATGATACCCAACTCACACTAGCCTTGTCAATTTCAAGTGAAAATGATTTTTTTTTTTCCACACTCAACACTGACAATCCAATTAATTTTCTACAATTTTACATGTTATATGTATATGTGAAAAACTTACGTGCCCAGACCAGGAATCAAACCCAAGTCCTCTGGAAAAACCGTCCCAGTGCTTCTGCCATCTGAGCTATCTGGGGACCCACCAGCTGCACGAGCAATTCTCCCACCCATAGATGACACTCTCTTTCCCCCGCAACTTTCGGGGCACTCACTGCCAACCATAGGAGCAGCGAGGACCCGTCCACGAGAGGGTCTCCTGCCCCCTGTGGGGGGGGGGACAATTCCTTGCCTGCTATTAGTCATCACAGGAGTGTAGTAATAGAATTATGAATGAACAGGCAAACAAAGATTATATGCATATGTGAGAAAAGACCCTCTCTTGGACAGGCCCTCATTACTCCTATGGTTGGCAGTGAGTGCCGTGGCAGCAGCAGGGGCAAGAGAGTGGCATCTATATGTGGGAGAATTGCGTGTCCAGCCTGTGGATCTCCCACATATCTCAGATGGCAGCACACTGATACGGTGACCAGAAGACCTGGGTTGGATTCCGTCTGGGCCTGTAATTTTCTCAGGTATACATATAATCTTTGCCTGTTCATTCATAATTAAATTTCACATATAGTAATACTGGCTATTCTTTAAAATTAGCTGTTCAGAACGTGAACATGTTTTGCATGATGATAAGTGCACGTAAAGATGTTCAAGAAGGCTCACCAATTCACAGCCATTATTATTAAACTCATTGCCACCATTTAAACACACAACTCCATGAACACATGCATCGCACAAAGTCTCTTATTCATTCATGCTCGTTAATGTTCTCCTTCACACAAGTATCGAATCGTCATGTCTATTCTGCAGCACAACATCACTGTTGTCATCATCTTCAAACGGACTGATGGCCTTGGGTGAGAGCATCCGCTCTGAGTCTGCACAAGGTCTGCCAGTTCGAAACTGACCCCGGCAGAATCGTACCGAAGACTTTTAAAAATGTACGTGTTGCTTTCTTGCTTGATGCTCTGGATTATAAAGGATAGAACGGGACAAGCAACCATAGGTTGGCAACCATTGTGCAGGTTTGATGGGCCCAATGGCCACCTCCTGCGTTGAAGTCCATTGCAAAGGAATTAATATTGGACATCTTTGTTTTTACGCGGATTACTTGACCAGGTTGACATCGCTTCCGACATTAAGTTTGCTTCCGCTAGACAACTTCATTGCATATAATTACCTCCGTCACGAAGGTAGGCGAGGTATTTTTTCACCCCTATCTGTCTGTCTGTCTGTGAGTAGATATCTCATAAAGTTGTGGACGGATCCGGATGAAATTTGTGGCCAAGTTGGATGTGTAAGGCCGGAACTGATTTGATTTTGGTGAAGATCCGGATCCGGACACGAGAATTGTTTTAATGTTTTCTCACTGATTCTTCACCAATGAGAGATCGGGGAAAATGATATGCACCACGATATCTCAAAAAGTTGGTGACGGATTCAGACAAAACTTGGTAGATGAGTTGGTTAGTTGACAAGAAGGAGCTGATTAGATTTTGCTTAAAAGTCTGGATCCAGATCCAGCCCAGCATTGGGATCAAAACCTAAACGAATCAGCCTAGCGGAGGCATGCCGCTCTACCGAGTGCCATTCTGGGTTTTCCAATTGGACTATATTTTTACTGTTCGAGAATTAAACGTCCACGTTAACCTTGAACAGCTCTCGCATCATTATTAAAATCATTTTTGGGATAGGATCCTTTCCAACACAGTCATGTTAAAGTATTCTGTTGTCGGTGAATGCATTCCTGGCAAGTAAGACTGCAAGGATGCAGCTTTGCTTATTACAAGCACTTGCTCTCTTTACAAAGCCAAATAAACTGTGACTGGGAGTATAAACCTCCATTAAGTACAGAGAAAGAATCTCGGGTTCCATCATGACCACTATTAAGGAACAACATGGACGCTCTTTCTGCACGTCGTAAACATCTCGGTTCACACGGTTTGCATTCTTCCTCGTAAACCTTGCCCATCACTGTCCCGGCTATTCCCTCCCTGCCGGTTCAATAACTCCGCTCTCTGGCTGCCTTGGCTTGCAAATGCCCGGGATAGAGCTGTGCTTGTCTCGTGCCAAAAGAAACATGCGGTACAGCTTTACCCCAAGCTTTAAATACAAGCCTGCCACAGTGCAAGTGATTTGTGTGCATGTAATAGATTGTCATTGTTATTCGATGGGATTCTCTCCCACCATGTGTTTTGTGGACTCTGACTTCAAGGAATGGGACGTGAATTTTAAATATATTAAAAGTAACTTGATGCTTTAAATGCTTTAACCACGTGATATTGTTTTGATGATCATGCAGAGGAGGTAAACAAGGCAAGGGAAGGGGCATGGGCAGGGAGTAGAAAATAAGAATAAGGGAGGGAAGGTGTGCCATTAGATACTACATGGGGCTACTTGGCAGGGTGGGAGGGTGTTCCAGTAATGTCGCCACAACTAGCGGTGGCCCGGGTGTGTGTGTGATGGTGTGCGTGCGTGGCGTGGAATATGTGACCATGTGGCCAACTTCCGGGAAAGTCAAATTGCTTCATGCCATAACGTTTGTATGCTTCAGTGTCATCATACACCATTTATTTGCTATTCACAAAGTTCTAACTATAAAACAAGAAAAATAGCAATCAAATATTGCAGACCCTCACCAGGACTGCTTTTGTGTGGTGTATTTTGTGTGGCTTTTGTGTGCGTGTTGTTATTAATTAATAAGAGGAATAATTAGAACTAGCCACTTTAGAACTGCTGGCATGATGACCGGGTACAGACGTCCACTTTGATGCAACCCACTTTATCGGACACCTGACCCTGACTGATGACGTTTTTAAAAAAATTATTATATCACTGAATTCAGAATGGGGATCAAAATAAATTCAATTCAGATCAAACGGAAAGACCAAAATTGCTACAGTCCGCATTGAGTATCAGATGGAACCCAAAACAGCAAGAAAGCAGATGAAAGTCATCAGGAGGAACTCAGATAGGATTTGGTTTCATCTGCTACTCTCTTTTCCTTACCTTCAAACCATTTCGGCACAAGCAAGAGTGAGCTTATTCAAAAAAAAAGAACTACAAAAAATTCAAAACAAAAAAAACCCACATCAAAAAAAATCAATTCTGGTTGCCAGACCATGTAGCCGATCAGTTGAAATATTAAAAAGGTATTGCACATCATGACTAGATCACAATTGTGAAATTTCATGTCAATGATTAGCGGTTCCCAAGAAAACAATTGTTTAATTATTTTCTTAAAATCCAATATGGCTGCCAACCCATGTGACATCCCAATTATTCTAACAGCCTTGTAGATTGCATACCTCGAGCGAACATTTCAGTGAGGTTTCTCCTCGATAATGTCCAGCTGTTCTGGAGAAGAGATTTTTTATATGTATTTATGGTATATCAAATTGCTGCCAAAGCATGTGAACTATGTGTCATGTTGAACCTTTTTGTCCTGTGGATAAGCGGAATTATTTGAAGTTTCGCCTCATCTCTTAGCCATTTCGAGAAGAGATTTTTTGAGTTTAAAAAAAAAACCAACAATATGGCTGCCCGAAATCCACGTGACCAATGACATTATCAAAAAATTTTCTGATGCGACCATTTATCCCTAGATGACCCTCAAAAACTTCATCTGATCAGATGTGGCGTTCTACATATGCAATTATACGTGATAAGAAGGCACCTATAACGTCATAAAATCACATTCATTCCTCATGAGGAGTACTTTGCTATAGTGCAAGTTCAATTTTTTCTTCTGTATCAGTTCTAGAGATGCAGAGGTCCTAAAAAGTTTTTCATTTTTCCATATGGCTGCACACCACGTGACCTATGATGTCCAAATTATCATTAAAAACATTCAGCATAGAGTAGTCGTATCCATGGTGATCGTACCTTTATAATTACCAGATGGTGACATTTCATCTCAATTACAACAAGCGGTTGCGGAAAAAATAACAAGAGAAAGTTTTGTGCAGACAAACAACAACAAACAAATAAACCAATGTCACCCGTAGGGTGATCCGTATCTGCCAAAAGGTGACCAACGTGTGGACTTCTTTATGGGTCACACTGCAGTGTGAACAGAGCTGCTAATCCACCAGGAGCGCACTCCTTGAGGAATATCTGCCTACGAGAGATTCCGATGAGGAATCGTTCTACAGAGTAACCAGAAAAATATGGTTTGCCTCATAACGCACCAAAATGACCGTCATAATGCTCTTCAAGCTTGATATATTCTAGAAAGCACTCATCTGAGGTTTCAATTGAGGTACACACGATATGGTTCCTAAAACTGAAAATTATGGACCTTGGGGTCAAATATGTTTGACCTTAAGGCGTTAACCATGAAGGTTCAAGGCCAATCGCCACCAAAAATTAATCAGCTGAATTGCCAGACCATGAACTATATTTCCCATGGAAGTTGAAGACGATCCGATCAAAATTACTCAAAAAATGAGGGTTATGTTCCGATTACCCTGATTTCAAAATGGACCTTGACCTTTGACCTTGACCTTCAAAATTTATGGCTTGAAAGGGACCTCTATTAGGCCTCTTGATATGCAAGTTACAAAAAATTTCAATGAAAACTGTGCTCTGCAGAGTGATTTATACCGTGATTACAGAAAAAAAAAAAAAACAACAACAACAAAAAAAAACACCATGAGGTTCAAGCCAATCCGCACCAAAAATTAATCAGCTGCAGCGCCACAGACCATGAACTATTATTCCCATGAAGTTTGAAGACGATCCGATCAAAATTACTCAAAAAATAAGGTTTTGGTCGATTACTCCTCTGATTTGCGAAAAAAGTGACCTTGACCTTTGCACCTGACCTTCAAAATTTTATGGCCTGAAAGGACCTCGATAGGCCTCTTGATCATGCGAAAGTTACAAAAATTTCCAATGAAAACTGTGGTCTGCAGAATTTTTTTTCGTGAATTACAGACAACAAAAACAAACAAAAAAAAAAAATAAATAAATAAAAAAATAAAATAAAAAAAAACATACAGGGACTGACCTAACATATCTTGCAAAAACTTCGTTTTGGCACAAGATAACAAAACAAACAAAGCAGTCATAGGACTGGGTACTACGAAATCGTAACTTGACCTCATGAACCTTGTCTAATAAAAGCTGTCTCTAGAGAAGGTGCGAACGCAAACCAGAAGTTTCTACGATGATTCTGTACCAAACCATCAAAAATCCGAAATGTTTGACCTCCACCGTGACCTTGACCGTTGACCGATTTTGACCAAAATTAATCAGCACTAGCCCATCACCCTTCCTGAATCACGTGGTGTAATTTGCACATGGTAGCTTCTTCCGTTCTCGAGTTATCGTGCCTACAAACAAACAAAACAGGAAACGGGAGTCATCAATATACTACGAAATCTAAAGATTTCGTAAAGTAAAACAAACAAAACAAACAGAAAAACGGTAGTCATCAATATTACTTACGAAATCTTTAGATTTCGTAAGTAACAAACAGAAACGCGTAGTCATCAATATTACTACGAAATCTTTAGATTTCGTAAGTAACAAACGGTCCCAAATGAAATTACTGTCTCCTGGGCGCAGGGTTGAAGACTGACGAGTGTGTGCCCATGCATATGTGCGAGTTCCACCCATGGTTGGACAGTTCGCCTGACCTCCACCCACACTTTCTGTATTTTACCCTTTAGAACCATTAGAATTACCCTTTCGAATTAGCCTTTAGAGTTACCCGTTGAACCCATTCGACTAACCCTTTAGAACGATTCAGGAATTACCCTTTAGAACCCTTCAGAATTACCCTTTAGAACCCCTGTAAGAATTACCCTTGGAAACCCTTTTTAGAATTACCTTTGGGAACCCTTTTAAATTACCCTTTGGAACCCTTTTTGAAATTACCCTTTAGAACCTTGTAAAATACCCTTTCGAGCTTTTGGAATTACCCGAGATAACCCTTTTAAAATTACCCTTTTTAGAGCCCTTTAGAAACCCTTTAAAATTACCACCCTTTAAAATTACCCTTCAGAATTAACCCTTTGAATTACCCCTTAACAACCCCTCCAGAATACCCTTTTAGAACCCATTAGAAAATACACTTTAGAATCCCCCTTCAGAACCTTTCAGGAATTTCCCTTAGAACCCTTTAAATTACCCTTCGGAATTACCCTTTGGAATTACCCTTTAGAATTACCCTTTAAAAATTACCCTTAAAAATTACCCTTATAATTACCCTTTAGACCCTTTAGAATTAACCTTATAGAACCCTTTAAAATAACCTTCAGAATTACCCTTTGGAATTACCCATTAAGAACCCCTCAGAATTTACCCTTTAAACACATTAGAATTACACTTTAGAATTACCCTTGGAATTACCCTTACAAACCCCTCAGAATTACCCTTTAGAACCCATTATAATTACCCACTTAGAATCCCCACTTCAGAACCTTTCAGAATTTCCCTTTAGAACCTTTAAAATTACCCTTTCAAATTACCCTTGGAATTACCCTTTAGAATTACCTTTTTAATTACCCATTAGAATTACCCTTTAGAATTACCCTTCATAATTATTCTTTAAGAAGTTACCCTTCATATATTATTCTTTTAGAATTTACCCTTCATAATTATCCTTTAGAAATTACCCTTGAACCCATTTTTTCGGGGGGACCTAAAAAAACCCCTTTTTAAGGGAAAAACCATCAGGAATTACCCTTTAGAACCCTTCAGAAATTACCCTTTGGAACCATTCAAAATTACGGCTTTCAAATTCCCTTTTAGAATTACCCTTAGAATTGCCCTTTGGAACCATTCAGGAATTACCCTTTAGAACCATTCAAGGAATTACCCTTTAGAACCCTTTCAAATACCCTTTAGAACCCTTAAAATTACCCTTTCAAATTACCCTTTGGAATTACCCTTTAGAACCATTCAGAATTACCCTTTAGAACCATTCAGAATACCCTTTAGAAACCTTCAGAATTACCCTTCAGAACCCTTTAAAAATTACCCTTTGGGAATTACCCTTTAGAATTACCCTTTATAATTACCCCTCATTAATTATCCTTTAGAATTTACCCTTCATAATTATCCTTTATAACCCTTTATAATTACCCTCAGGAACCCTTTAGAATTACACTTTGGAATCCCCCTTCAGAACCTTTCAGAATTTCCCTTAGAACCCTTTAAAATTTACCCCTTTTCAATTACCCTTTGGAAATTGCCCTTTAGAATACCCTTTTTAATTACCATTAAGAATTACCCTTTATAATTACCTTTATAATTACCCTTCATATATTATCATTTAGGAATTTACCCTTCATAATTATCCTTTATAATTACCCTTTAGAACCTTTTATAATACCCTTTAGAAACCCTTTATAATTACCCTTTACAACCCTTATAATTACCCTTTAGGAACCCTTTATAATTACCCTTTAACAAACCCGTTATAATTACCCTTTAGAACCTTTATAATTACCCTTTACAACCCTTTATAATTACCCTTTAGAACCCTTATAATTACCTTAAACCCTTTATAATTACCCTTTAGAACCCTTTATTAATTACCCTTTAGAACCCTTTATAATTACCCTTTAGACCCTTTATAATTACCCTTTACAACCCTTCATAATTACCCTTTAAGGAACCCTTTATAATTACCCTTTGTAACCTATATAATTTACCCTATTAAACCCTTATAACTACCCTTTATATTAACCCTTTGGAACCATTTGGAATTGCCCTTTAGAACACCTTCAAATTATCATTATATCTATTGCCTTGCATTGTTCCTGTTCCCGTTTGTTTCAAAACGAAGACGAAACGTCAAATTTAACAATATCTTCCCCTTTCTTCCCATTGTTAACAACAATTTCTGTCCTGTTTCGTTGAAAACAATCTTAAAAGTAAATAAAAAACCGTTTAATTCACAATCGCAAGATTCCGTCATCTTGCCATTTCTTAGTAAAAATAATGGATAATTATGCAAAATGGTCATTCATAATGAAAAAAATTGAAATGCAAACTAACTCAGGAAAAAGCCCTTTATAATGAAAAATGGGTTTTATTCGTACAACAAAATTTAAATAGCATTTTCAATTAAAATAGACATTATCAAAGCTTTTCGATTTACACTCCTCAGAAGATAAAACCGTAAGCAGCCCATGAAGAAGAGAAACAACCAAACTCTCATTACCAAAGTTTACAAGTAATGTCCCACATTGATTGGTGAGAGAAAGAAAGGACGCGGGATTACCTGACTGGTGGAACCATAGATTCATCATGAATAATTGAGTCGGCGGAACATGAGCCATCCATGAATAAGTGAGAGTGGAGATGAATCACCAAAAGTACCGAGAAACATAATGCTAACTAGAGGGGGAGCACTCGTAGAGCTGCAAAACCCTCCGCCGGCCAATACTGCCTAGGTTCACTCAAGTGACCTTGATATCCTATCATTCCAATTTGACGGTCAAACGTGCTCACAGAGTTATAGTTTGCAACTTCCCTTTTACTTTTAACTTTTACATACTCAATTCATTCGTCAAACTAGTTCCTGAGACAGAAATTGATTTACGTGGGTATATCCACCTGAAGTTTCCAAAATCAGCCGCAATTATAATTTTGCATGTTTTTTGTTGCGAAATCACTTATGAACATGTAGAAATGCAAAAAAAAAAAAATCGAAATTTTGTTGAAAAAAAGTTGCAAAATTTTGTTCTTTTTTTTCCTCTAACAATTTTTTTTGGGGGGGGGGGGGGGCGGTTTGGAAATCATTAAAACATATAGAAATGCAAAAACAAAAATTCAATTTTTTCAAAATGGCCGCCCAATAAGCGGCCATATTGGATTTTGGACAAAAGTCCAAAATCTAATGGCATGATCCTTGGGACCATACTAATTCCCCCCACCAAGTTTTCGTCAAAATCCGTCCAGGAGTTTTTCCGTAATACTGGTTCACAAACAAAACAAACAAACAAACAAAAACAGAAAGGGGGTGAAAAACAGTAACCTCCGTCCATCTTCGATGCGGAGAGGTAATTAGCTGAGGGCAAGTTGGGGAGGGGGTGGTTTTCATTTGATACTCAACTGGACTGTGGTAGAGTTGTCATGCCAGTCAGCATCATATTCAAAATAGATATAAAGTTCGGACAAATTCTTTCTGATTAACAAAGAATGGGCATTGGTTGACCTGTATGAATGTGGGCCTCCATTGCACAAAGGTGAGCTAAACTGTGGTCCTCTACTCAGGATTTTTTAAACCAGCCCAATACAATATTGCTCTGCACACTGAAGATTATTCAGTAAAAATGGTATCCAATTACAGAGGCCACAAGAATAGTCTGTCATACTGTGTCCATTCTTACCAGCCAGAGTTGCTTTGTCTGTTCAGATGACTGACCCCGTTCTGATTCCCCAAAGGGACGTGTTGTCAATGCGATCCTTCAATCTCAAAGATGTTTGGCCCACACACTAGCATCACACTGCATTGCAAATTCGTAAATAATCTTACTTATATGAAGAGGCGGGCAGAAAATCTTTTGGACTGACGGAAGCAACCGACGGGTGCGTTGAAAATCACTTGCTGGTTGAACAGCCATAGTAAGAATTGGACACTGTCTGTTTGATCTGGTTTCAAACCGTGAGACACTTTTCCTTTCCAAGGTAGACGTAAAGTATTTACCATGACATTTACCAGGTTCGATATAGGATTCTTTGTTGGGTTCAGGAATTTTGTTTATTATTGTATATTCTATTGATGACCTGTTTCAGGCATACCCATTATTCAAGAAGAACCAGTTTGATGGTCTCAATTTCAGCATGGAGGTTATCTGTGAGCAGATCTTTCTTGCTCGATTGACCAAGTTACCAATCAATCCATTCTTGTATCTGGAGGAAACTGTAAGAGTCCCAACCTTAGTATTACTGTCCAGTAAAAGCTAGACTTACGGTGACTGTGTGTGTATAAGCCGTCAGCCGATTTCTCAACTAAGACTTCCAAGAAGGGAAGTATTATGCCGGAGCGTTCCAATCTCTTCGGTCGAAACTCTAGGGATGGATGGAGAGGGTTCAAGTATGCCAAGGGAAGACTTTACATGCTGAGGTTGACTCAAAGACAGCAAAGATGCTTCATCCACGTACCGATAATAGATGGGAGGGATTGAACTCGCAGAGTGCGATCTGCAAAGGCACGTTTTTCACAGTAACGTACAAAGATATTTGCCAAGACAGTGGCTTCGAGGGGATCCTACCCAAAGGTTTTTGACACACGTTTTGTAACTCCCACTGGGATAGGCCTGATATGCATCCGGACCTTAACCAAATATTATTCAGCCTGTTCTTGTCACCTACCCAACTCATGCACTTTGCCTCATCGAATCTGTCCCATAACTTTTTGAATATCATGCTATAGGTATGTACTTTATATCATTTTTGGCCCATAACTCAACGGTGAAGAATCACTTCAAAACATTTAGTGTCTTTATCCAGTTGAGGATCTTCATCAAAACCTCGAACAAGTTTCTCCTGTGTCACACACCCAACCCGTCCATTACAAGGTTTTCATCTCAAATCCGTCCATAATTTTTGAGATATCATGTAGTGGGGCAACTTAGCATAACAATTGTTATTTTTGTGAGGAAAGCACCAAATTTGCACACTAGTTAGCCTAAACATATTATGAACAGATTTGGATATTGGGCATCTCAAAATTTTGATGGCCAGTGCGAAAATGGCTGCCACACCATCAGCGGCTTGAATTTGAGATGGCCCAATATCCAAATCTGTTTCATAATATGATAGGCTCACTAGTGTGCGCAAATTTGTTGCTTTCCTCACAAAATGCCACAATGTTTTGCTATATTTAGCAAGTTGCCCCACTAATGCTATTATTCGCGTTCTTAGCCCTAATCCTATCTCTGAATGGTGGAAGAATCACTTTAAAAATTCTAGTATTCGGAACCAGTCTTTCATCAAAATCTAATCAAGTTGTCCTTGTCACACACTCAACCTTGTCCACCAAATTAGTCTGAATCTGTCAACAACGTTTTGAGATATCCTGCTCACAGGCAAACAAACGGACAGGGGGTGAAAACATCACCTCCGTCCACTTTGGTGACCAGTGGTAACAAGCGCTATTATTATATACATATATATATATAAGAGTACAATCGGGCTGTTTTGGGCAGGTCATTTTTGCTTAGCTCAGCAATACTCTCCAAAGCTTCATGAGTGTTGTTGGATGTGAAATTCTCTGCAGACGTCTAGTGCGTATACTTTATAGGTTTATGGAGTTGCGTCATGGTGGAATTTATTGAGGATCTGTTGTATTAAAATGTGGAATGTCCGCTGGCCATCCCTACATAGGAAGTGTCCCGACTTGTACCGATATAGTTTGTGTTTCATGGACTATTTGTCTTTCCAATAGGCTTTTTGAGCACCCCTTGTTATGATACCAAAACATTTAATCCAAGTGTGCTTTCTATTTGGCATGCTCGTTGAGAATGCTCTTTTATACTTAGAGATTATTAGTTGATTATAATTATATCGTACCAGCAGGTGCTACCCAGCAATGCCTGGTCTATTCTTTGCGGGGGCCTAAAACACATCTACACATACTAAGGAATTTGTTGGGGGATCATTTAATAATTACCTTTCACATACCACAAGGCTTAGGCACGATAGAGCGATTTAAAAATAGAAAAAAAATAAAACGAACTTCTTTTTAGATCCTCGTGGAGGGATCTGTAAGTCTGACTTCACGTTGTTGTTCTTCTCTTCTTCTTGTGGACTTTTTTGTTTCACAGCCTACTAGGTTTTCCATCGAAACTTCCGAAACTTGGCGTATATATGTAAAAATACCTGCGCAGACAGTGACCATTCTCCGATTTTGAAATTACTCCTAGAAAAAAAGTTATGACGTCAAAAATATCTCCGCTAATGGAAATCGCCTAAAAAAATTATCTCGAAAAAAACTAGGCAAGCTTTTTGAATTCTGTTGCGGGAATCGAACAGGGGGATTTGGCAGAAATGAAATACCGCACATATGATACATCACTATGACGTCATATCAACTTTTTATGACGTCATTCCATTTTTTGACATTTTTGTTTCACAAACCCAGAGTATTTCATTCGGATCTTCGTGAATGAAACTTGCCATGTATATGCAGAAAGCCCACGCGCAGGGTAGTAACCATCTCCGATTTTGGAAATTCTTCCCAGAAAAAAAGTTGACGTCCATAATATCGCTGCTAATGGAAATCGCCTATTACCATTATCTCCAAACGAGGCAAGCTGTTAATTTTGTTTGCGGGGAATCAAGCGGGCATTAGTACAGATAATTCATCGCCAAACCTGAAACATCACAATGACGTCATATTCGTTTTTAGGACGTCATCATTAATCGAGGACAAGGTTCTTAAGCTTCATTTGAGCTTGTTTTTCAAAATTTTCAATTTTAAAAAATTTTTTTTTGACGAAAAACACTCCTTCGAGCTCAAACATAACCTCTGAAAGTTTAATGAATATCCGCTCAACCTTCGGGAAAAAAAATGGTTGACAACAGACAAATAGCTTCTCATAGATCGAGCTCGATCTAAAGAAAATGTTTCAGGCCTGATGTTAATGAATGGTGGACTGTAGACAGATTGCAGACAGCTGTTTTATATCACATGAGTTCCCTATTATTGGTGTTTATAAAGGATTAAACAGTGCTTGTCTCTTGTTGTTGAAGAAGCCTGTTTATTACCTGTTCAGGGATCATCATACAGAAAACATCTGCCACCTTGTCCAATCCAAGGCAGCAAAGTTGTGTTCCATTTAGGATATATTTCAGACTGTTGGATGGTTTTAATACTATTCATTTTAGAGAAGATTCTCCATTATTGCACAGCTTCAGTGAAAAGTCCACTGTCATTCTTTGGGCAATAAATGTTCTTTCATACCATACAAATGCATTTTCTTGCATACAGATTTGACATACTGATTATGAATGCTTGAGAAAGAAATTGCGTTTTCCTTGCGAACGAGACCAGGTGTGGATCCAAGATTTTGGAAAAGGGTCACTTCCTAATAAACGGTATAAATATAGCTTCAACATAATAGTGAATGTGATCAATGGTCAGTGGATGCCTTTAGCAAAATCCTGCTTAAAGTCCAAGTACATCCCACTCCTCCATCCCCCCACCCCCCTTTGCCCCTCAAGATCCTCCCTCTG
>CM068963.1:103333512-103348666 GCA_035128595.1 Eptatretus atami
CAGGATTGGATCAAAACCCACGGAGCTATGCTCGGGACAGACAGACAGACAGACAGACACACACCAATAATGAATATAGTGGTCACTTAATGACTCGTGAACCAATAAGTAATTGACAAGTACTTGACCAAACTTACTGACACATTCTGGCACTTTATGCTTTTTTGTTTTTCATAAGCCTGACGTTATTGCCACTCTTTTCGGTTTTTGACCGAGCCCAGTTGGCTCAGACCAGATAGAAGAGTCAGGCTGACCAGGATACCTATTGGCGAGGGGCTGCCTTGCTTGAGGCAGGCGTTACCTGGTATCGAACTGAAAGTTATCCCACCTACACTGACAATGCCTAGCGATCTGGGGTGACAGTCATTACCCCACCTTAAAACCGGAACAATGTCAGCAACTACTGTTTTTTCAAGAACATGAGGGCAGGCAACTCATGCCCCAAAAACGAAGAGAAAAGTAGGGTGCAGAGGTATGAGGGGGGGGGGGTATTAAAAGGGGACATAGGAATAAAGAGAGGTATGAGGGGGGGGGTATTAAAAGGGGAAATAGGAATAAAGAGAGGTATGAGACAGTAAAAGGAGCTGTGAAACACTATGAAAAAAAGAGGTATGAAAGAAAAGGAAAAGAACAAACATCAAAGATGTAAGAAAATAGACAACACTCAAGATCTAGCGATCAATCCAAGACATAAATGCAGTAACAAGTAAAAGCTACCAGAGGTCTATCAGCGGGGAAGCAAAGTCAACTGTTCTTAACTAGTTGGCCGAGCAGGACCACTAGTTACATCAACGTTTCTAGTGCTTACCAATCCCGATTAACCCTCAGTTATACTATGCTGCAATCAGAACTGAATCAAAACTAAATCAAGAAACAGTTTCTTAAGAAAAGAGGTTTTGTGCACAAGAATCAGGCAAGTATTTACAATGAGAGAAAAAATTGGCAGGTGTATTCATAAGTATGTACAGCATGTAAACATCCCCATTATCCCCTACACAACAGACCTGCCCTCAGAACCTTAATAGTGACTTACCGTCTCCACAGTAGCTGGCGCCGCGTGCATCTGGGGAAAAGAGAGATAGGGAGAGGGTCAAGAGAGTGAGGGAGAAAGAGAAACCTAGGGTCGTGTATCGTGCCCCCTCGCACCTTGTGCCAGCTCAGTTGAACTGGCAACACCAATGGTCTGACGTCCAGACCCCTCACACTCTGCTCTCAGTCATCCTCGCTGTCACCTCTGCGCTGCCTTCTCCGTGTGTTCTGGTGGTTAGGCTCGTAGCGAGAACTGAATGCGTGGTCTTGGCGGGAAAGCACTGGAGGTGTATGAGGCAAAGCGGAGGGCAATGGTCTATTCAGGTGGTGCAGCTTAATGAGCAGGGCTCAACACAAAGGTGCAAAGGGACGAGAGGTGTTTGAAGTGTAAGAGGAATAAAACATGAGAACAAGAGAAAGTGAAATAAGGAAATGAAAGGAGATGGAAAGCAGAATGAGACCAATAAAGAAAGACAGAGAGAAAGAAAGAGGAACAGAGAGAAAGCAGGGATGAAAGCCGATCGGATGAGAAGATGCATTAGGAGAATTTTCAAGAGGTTCGAGGCTGGTGGGTGACTCATAACGCTCACTCCACTCATTGTGTCACCTTTTCTTTCCCAACTCGGCTGTCACCTTTTATTGGAATCTAATCTGCCTTCCCTGCTCACATCCCCCCACCCCTCAGTCCGTAGGATGAGTTCGTCCACTGACAGATCCTTCCCCCACATACCTGATTGATATTCTGGTACTCCGACCTCTGGTGACACCTAGTGATTGGTCCTCATAGTTCTAACACTCTATCTCTGTTGGAGATGACTGATCAGTCCCAGGTGTTCACAAAACCGGTCTGGGGTGGCTGTGTACAGTGCTTCGGCTTGGAGTTTCTCGGCAGGCTGGGCAAGTAATAACGCTTTAGCAGAGGGACTATAGCTGGTCCGTGTTATGTGAGAAATGAATGCAGAGAACATGTGGAATAAGAAAAAGTATATGTAGGATATATAACTGAACACTCACAATGCATGTCTGTTCACATGAATACAGTATATACTTAATTTACAGCCCGACGTTCGGGCCTCGCCACGAGGGGGCGCACTTGAGTTTCTTCCGAACACCCAGTCCTGAGGCCGCCAACCACAGATAACTCCGCAGTCCAATGGGCTGTAGTTCTTACTCAGCCGGAGCCGTTGACTCAGACTACCGGCCTAGAGGGATTATGCTTCGATGTTTCCATAACACCTTTCTATTGTCAAGGCAACCTAACTAGGGGCCACACCCTCAGCCCCACACCTGGTGATCTTCTGCCAAGTTGAACAGATTGGTGCAGCACCGGCTAACAGAGCAAATCAGGTGGGGTACAAGTTCCCGTCTCACTATACTTGAACACTCAGTTGGATCAATAAAAGGAAAAGACAACCGAGACAGTTTGGAAATAAAAACAAACAATTATTTATTTACATACACAAGCAACCATTTAAAAGTGAGTATTTATAAGCAAACGAGCAAAAAGCACATAAGACCAGATTTAACCATGACACAAATTATTCCTTACACAATCTTACTGACACAAGAGACTTGGCCACCGTTCATGCAGGGGAGAAGAAGACAACCAGAAGAACTTGAAAAAAATAAATAAAAGGAAAGTATGGAGAAAAGGAAAGTAGGGTCTTTTATTTTCTCCTTCACCTCACACAGCCCAACAGAGCCGCGCCAGACTAAATATACGAGAGAATAGGGAAGATGGATCGGGAAGATGGGCAGTGGCGATGTGGCACGATGGGACACGCAGCTGCATCACTGAGGTGTCCGGGCCCAGTTGGCAAGTCATGTCCGGCATGCCAGATATGCCAGCTGCAAGCAACTCCATTTCTGCTGGGCCCCGTGTCCAGCAGCTCCCCACAAAACAAACCAAATCATGTTCTGGCCTTTCCACACTGTGCCCTCCTCCGCACAATGGGCTCTCTCTCTCTCCTCTCTTCTCTCTCTCTCTCTCTCTCTCTCTCTCTCTCTCTCTCTCTCTCTCTCTCTCTCTCTCTCTCTCTCTCTACCCCTCTCCATCCCTACTCCTCTCTCCCACCCCTCTTTTACCCCTCCTCTCTCCCCCTCCTCTCTCTACCTCCCCTATCTTATGTCCATGCTCTATCCTTTTTCAATGTTAAGCATCAAGCAAGGAAGCAACACACACCATTTTAGAAGTCTTTGATATAACTAATGACTTGACCGAGGTTTGAAATGCCAACTTCCTCAACTCTGAGCGGACGCTCTAACTACAACAAATGCTGAGATGGTTTGTTCAACTTTGTGATAATCCTCAGGTCGTATCTTATCGCACTGTTGAACAAAACGATTCCATGTTGTATTTATACATTTAAAATGTGTCTTGTATGGTATAATGCTCTTCTTCTACTTTAAAATTGATCTTAGATGCGTGTGGAGCATTCCGCTATTTTTTCAGCCGCTACTCCACTACTCTCAAACCCATCCAGGTACAGCCAAGTGATCCTTACAGAAAAATTTCTGCAAGAATTCACTTCTCCTTGGAGAGATAGATAAAGAAAGAAAGGAATAAAGAGGAAAAGTGGTGAAAGAGAAGAAAAATCAAGAATTAGAATGAATGAATAGAACTCTGAAAAAAGTAGAAAGAGGTGTAAAAGGAACAAAGAACAAAGATGGCGGGAAGAACCCGGACAGATAGATTTCAGCAGTTACTCCCCAAGCTCAAATGCAGCAACATGTACAAGCTACCAGAATGGTTGTTGTAGCACAGATCGGTAAATTGTAATATAAACTGTTTGATGTAATGAGATAATTTTGATTGTAGATTGCACTATTGTACTGTAAACTGCCTGGTAAGATTTGTGAAGGTGCTGGAATGTTCTCAGACGAAACTTCCAGTATGGACTAGAATCACATTTGCTGGAAGGCACGGGATTGTTCTGTGATACTATATAAACCCGCGAGAGGGAGGTGTTGAGAGACGGGTGATATGTGATGAGCTGTGTATTCTGATCGTCCCTATGTTCGATTTAACTCTGATGAATGAATGAGGTATTCATGTCCAGAGCGGTTGTTAATGCGTGGAGCCGAACATAATCAGGTTGTTTTAAACTCATTAAGATTGCATATTGGGAAAGAATTCCTTTGAGCTCTTTAAATCATCCTTGTGGACGGGCCAGCATATGAGAGGACACCGTGACGGGAATTGAAGGATCAACAGCCCCGTAGGACGAGGTGATCACACGTGAGTTGTGCCGGCAGGACTGGGATACTGGGCGGCGAGAATGGGAGTTGGACATTGTATGTAATGGTGAACTTCCTCATTTGACTTTGTAGCTGTGTGCTTGAAATACAAGTTTCATAAACGTTACGCTGTTGATGTGATCATTGTAATGCCACTCAGAAGTCACAGACACCAACTGACAAAGATCCATTTGAGTGGTAACTGACATGTATGTTCGTTCATGACCTTGGATTGCAGTCGTTAGAGAATGTGCTGCGTTCGGAATCATAAATACCTTACGTACACCAAAGGGAAGGAAACCCCAAATGTGTGCGTATCACTCCCACCTCTGACAGAGCGGCCGACGGAAACGGGAGACAGCTGAATGCACAAACGCACGGACAGACACCATGGTTCATATTACTTAATAGATAGATAGTATATCATACTAAAAAGCAAGTCTTGGTGGAAACAGAATGAGTGTAGCCAAACATGGTCTCCACATAAATTCATAGTTCAATGGAACTTGCTTTTCCTTCTTCGAATGTAGCTCCTTCTGTTCATCTCTGTATGTTTTTTGTTTGTTTGTATTTCATATTTTGCTGTTTTATTTTGGTGTGCATGTCATACAACACCACTACACAACTGCATGTGGATATAAAGTTTGGAAATGTATGTGGCATAAGTCTTCAATCATCATTACAATGAAGAAAAAACTTGCAAACCATTGATAACGAGTTTGTGCCCACTTTTAAATGTTCATCTTCAAGCACAATGTAATCATAGAAACTCATTCACAAGAACAAGCTAGCATACCTAAAAATATGTTTGTTTGACGTTTCAGCCACAAGAAGGCACATGAGTTGAAATGTAATGATTATAACCATCTGGAGACACATCGGAAGATAAATTATTCCAGATGTCGGAATGAAGTCGTTTGACTGGCAGTTTGTGAAGCTGGTACATATTGCTTTAAAATTAAGTGAATAAATCAAAGTTTATAAGTCGTCGGAAGTTCACAAAGTTCTCCCAAACAAGTTGACCTGAGCCATGATTAAGATGGTCAATTTTAACCCTAATGAAATGGACAATTTGATGTATCCATGGCAACTTTTATTTATTTTTTGGTGTTGGGGGGGGGGGGGTGGATTTTGTAAGTATTGTGCTAAGCACGACATGTATCTTGTTTGTCTGTCTGTTTGTCTGTTTGTCTGTGAGCAGGATATCTCAACGAGTTATGGGCATATTTGGATTAAACTTTGTGGGCAGATTGGGTGTGTAACAAGGACGAAATTAATCGATTTTGGTGAAGATCTGGATCCAGATGTGGGATTTTATAAACAGATTCTTCACCGTTGAGAGATAGGTCCAAAAACGACTTGGTCGATTCCTGACAGTTCTAACACTGATTGGTCGCAAGCCAGGGGTGCTGCAAGCTATCAAACTTGCTGTCTGGAAACGATTCCTCAGGTGCACCAACCGGACATGCGTATCCTTCCGACATGACGTCACACTTGGTCACCCAGAACGTGGATGGTCTGTGATGTTGCCAGTTTGTTGATAACGTCTCCAGAGTGACTCTATGGTGTTCCAATAAACACTAAAACGCTTAGACACAATGTTTTGTGGTATTCCTGTCTCAAGCATGCCAATAGCATGTGGACGTTCATATTCAGGAAGGTGTGGCATCACGTTTACGATGTTTACACGTCAATACAAATGTTTTTCATAGCTCGGATGGTCGTGCAGAATCATGCTGCTTTGCAATTTACTCAGTATCATGTGTAGCACTATCACGTGACTTGATATATATATTATATATATATATATATATATTATAATATTATATATATATATATATATATATTATTATGTTGGCTTAATGGTTCAGGGTTGGGCTGGGACCAAGGATCCCGAGTTCAAATCCATGTTGAATTAATACCAGATGGGGTTGACTCTGCCTGTATCCTTCTGAGGTTGGCAAAATGAGTGCCAGCTTGCTGGTATCCTGCATCAGATGGCGACCTCTCAGGATTGTACCCAATAGCCAAGGAGTCTGCTTGGGCAGCACCAATGCTCTGCACAGAGTGGATGGAGTATATATATATATATATATCAGATATGGGGTCAGGATAAGTTAATAGTTAGACCATGTAGTTAATATCGATTTGGATTCTGGTGTGGATCGTAAAAGAGGGTCAGTGTAGTTGCAGCCTCATAAACCTTTTCCCTTAGTAACAATCGGAATACAGGAAGCTATCTTTCATATAAACCATTGTTCTAATGCGTTCTTTTTTGTTGTTTAAAGAAAAAAATAACAAAATCTGTTGTTGCATTCAAAGTGTATATTAAAGGAAATTATGCTAATATATCCAGGAAAACATGTGTGTACAATGCAGCACCACTTGCTGACATCACACCAGAACCTAACTTTTATTCAGATTTGACTGCTGTTGGAATTGAAACAAGAACAAGATAACTCTGAAGTGAGAACATCACCAACTGAGCTGTTTGACTGCTTGAAATAATTACTGCATATGAAATGATGCAATTATTTAGAAGTGGCTGTTAAGTAAGGTGCGGCAAGACGCCTCTGGCAAGAAAGGTGGGGCAAGATACTTACCCTGCATTTACACAACTTCCATCCATTTGTCAAAAACACTGAACTTTTCATTTTAATTTGCCTGCTCGACTGTCAGCAAGTTGAGTGAGCATTCGACACTGAACCTTCTGGTGCCGACACTCAAAACACTCAATATTTAACTAGGGTTGAGGAAGTTATACAAGGAGTGGGGAATGTTGCCCCCATCTTTCCTGACAAGGGGCATCTTTCCCCACTTTGCTTCATACATATATTTTCATTTGGAAGCCAAAACATGAGGATCGCCAGACTGGTTGTTGTTGTGATCAGAGGCGGTAAAAGAGCCATTCCCTTGACATATATCAGGCAAACTACAGCTGACAGATGGAATAGCGTGTAGCTGAGATCAATGGGCACATTGCCACAAGGTAATAACACAATGTGAACATTAACCATGAACTCAATACAAGAGGCAGACCTCCCACTTCAATGCAGGTACACAAAATGCAGGAGTACACAAACCCATCATATGATGTGATACAAACAAGAACACCTGCATATTCAAACTAGAAGGGCACTCGGTAGAGAGAAAGAGAGCATACCTCCGCCAGGCTGAACAGTTTACGTTTTGTATCCCACTGATTGGCCGGATCTGCTTCCTGGCCTGAACTAAAATTTAATCGGCTTGGTCTTATCACCTAACCAACTCATCCACCAAGTTTATTCTGAATTCGTCCATCACTGTATGAGATATTGTGTTATATATCGTGTTTGGCCCTATCTCTCAATGGTGACGAATCACTTAAGAAATTAAAAAAGTCTCATATCCGGATCTTCACCAAAACCTGTCCTGTCCTGTCCTGTCCAACCTGTCCACCAAGTCCTGTCCTGTCCTGTCCAACTTGTCCATCCAACCTGTCCACCAAATTTTGTGTGAATCCATCCATAACCTATTGAAGATATCTTGCTCACAGACAAACACAGACAGGAGTGAAAACATAACCTCTGTCTACCTTCGGTGGTGGACTAAAAGCAGCTTCAACTGAGGGGAGCACTCGGGAGAGTGCAAAACCTCCGCCGCAATACTGCTGGGTCACTCAAGTGAACTTATATCTTATTCATTAAATATGATGTAACAGTGCTGACAGTTATAGTTCTTTTCTCACTTAAAATCACTTAAAACATGTAAGAAATGCAAAGAAAGAAATCGAAATTTTGTTGAAAAAAAAGTGAAAAAAATTTTTTTTTTGGGGGGGGGGGGGGGTTGGAAATCACTTAAACATGTAGAATGAAAAAAAAAATTTTTTTTTCCTCTTACAATTTTTTTGGGGGGGGTTGGAAATCACTTAAAACATGTAGAAATGCAAAAAAAAATTTTTTATCTCTAACAATTTTTTGGGTGACAGGGGGGGGGGCAAGTCCAAAATCTAATGCATGATCCTTGGACCATACCTAACTCCCACCAAGTTTCGTCGAAATCCGTCGAGGAGTTTTTCCGTAATACTGTTCACAACAAACAAAAAAAAAACAAACAAACAGAAAGGGGTGAAAACAGTAACCTCCGATCTTCGATGGCGGAGGTTAATGATGGAGGGTGGCTGGATTAGAGGAGCACAGAGGTGCTCCTGGATTCATCAAGTCAGGTGTTAATTAAACAAAGTTTGGAGCAGGCAGACTTGTTCGAAGGCTGAGTTAAGAGCAAGCAGGATTGAGTATGAGCAGAATGGTTGTAGCTGGTTGGGTGGGTTGTCAGGCATGTTGCTACACACTCAAAAACATAGCAACTTATTGCTGCAAATTCATTCCCCAATAGTTTTATATGCGACCATATAGAGTAGTCTGATAGTGAACTGTGTTCTGAGCACATAATCACTCACTTGTGGAGACATGGCATATTTAACTAGAATGGCACTTGGCAGAGCTCACACCTCTGTCAGGCTGAACAGTTTACCTTTTGTATCTCACTGATAGGCCAGATATGGATCAGGACCTCAACCAAAATCGAAATGGCTTGTTTTTCCTCACCTACCAACTCATCCACCAGATTTAGTGCGAATCCATCCACAACTTTTTGAGATATCATGCTATATATCGCTTTTGGTCCCATCTCTCAATAGTGAAGAATCACTTTTAAAAATTCCAGAATCAGGATTCGGATCTTGACCAAAATCCAATCAATTATTCCTTGTCACACAACAACCTATCCACCAAGTTTCACCAAATCTGTCCACACCTTTTTGACATATCCTGTGAACAGAAAGACAGGCAGACAGACAGACAGACAAACAGGGGTGAATACGTAACCTCCATCCACCTTCGGTGAGGTGCAGTGGCCTGCAAAAGTACACACCTCCTCCCGATAATATCACATTACGAATTATGTAGAAATAAGATTTTCCAAATGAACTTTTTTGTTCATAACTGAAGAGATCAAACTAAACACTGTTATACTTAAAGGAGGTTACAAGTCAGGAATACCTGTAAAACATGTACAAATCAAAATTCACTGCTTACAAAAGTGTTCAGCCCCTTTGGTCAGTACTTGTAGTGGGGCAACTTAGCATAACAATTGTGCATTTTGTGAGGAAAGCACCAAATTTGGCACACTAGTAGCCTAACATATTATGACACAGATTTGGATATTGGGCCATCTCAAAATTTTTGATGGCAGTGGAAATGGCTGCCACGCCATCAGCAGCTGAATTTGAGATGGCCCAATATCCAAATCTGTTCATAATATGTTAGGCTACTAGGTGCCAAATTTGGTGTCTTCCTCCACAAATGCACATTGTTATGCTATATTTAGCTAAATTGAATCCTCACTAGTGGGCAACTTCAATAACAATTGTTATGTCCTTCATCCTTCTATCCAACCGTGCACGCTATTCTGCTGCTCTCCCATCAATGGATGGAGTCCTCAATGCCAGACAGAAATCCAAGCCGATCCCTGGACATATCACGTGCTTTTGACACAGTCTGGCACCCTGCCATACATCACCAAACTCTCTTCCATGGTATCCAAGGCCATCTCCACTCATGGCCGCAGATTCCTCCCTGCCGCAGTCGTGTGCCCTAAATGAGTCTTTTCATCCCTTCTCCTGTCCAGCTGGAGTTCTCAAGGTAGCTTCTGGCCTGTTCTTTTCTGGTTTTCATCAATGATCTCCTGACTCTCTGGAAAATCCTCTATATCGTCTTGATGATGACTCCACCCTCTTGCCGTACCATCTGTCATCCTCAGAGCGCAAGCAGCAGCTTCTTCGCTCACTGCAGATCTGGATAAAATCACAAACTGTCCAACACGTGGAACATGTCTTTCAATCCAGACAAATCTCACACTCTCACTATGTCTCTTCGAAAGGACCATTTAGAAAACCCCCCATCCACTTTCTCAACAATCCTCTAGAAGAGTCTTTTCTTTCAAGCTTCTGGGTCTCATATCTGTCATCATCTTTCCTGGGAATTCCATTTCCAACTCCGCCTCCAAAGCCAGTCGCCGACTGGGAATCCTCCGTCGTGCAAAGTCCTTCCTCGGCCCTCTTGAGCTCCTGACACTTACAAGCTTTTGTCCGTACCTGATGGAGTACTGCTCTCCCTCTGGGGGTGCTCCTGCCTCCCACCTTTCTCAGCTTCACGCTGTAGAAACCAAGGCATTTCGGATCATTGGCATCTCCCGCAATGAGGCTGAGTCTTTCTGCCTCTCACTCATCACCGCAGGTTGGTGTGTCTTTCTGTCTTCTCCGTCTCCTCTCCAGCCTTGCCCCCCCTGCTCTCTCTGCGATTTTCCCCACCACATTTCCACAGGGCGTCAAGTCCGCCAACATCCCACTTCTGATAAAACTACCAAAATCACGAATCACTGCTCACCTTCACTCTTTCATTCCTCTTTTTTCCGCCTTTGGAATAAACTCCCTCACTCTATTCTTTCCCATTCTTCCCTCCAGGCTTTCAAACAAGCTGTCACCACCACCTCTTATCATCCCCCATCCAAATCCTCGATCTTTTCTACCCCGATAATCCACCCAAGCCCACTCCTTCAATTCCCTGCTTTCCTTCCTGAAAGTCCTCGTATGTCCATCTTCTCTCCCTATGTTCCCCGTCCCATCCCTCTCCCTTCCACAGATCTCCTGATGTGTCTGTTCCCCACTGTTTGTCCCTCCCACTCCCGCCCTCTTGTCTCATGCCCCCTTGCTGTGCATGTGTGTTAGCTCTCATACGAGCCTCGACAAGGTATACAAAAAAAAAATCTCAAATTCAGCGGTGATGGTGTGGCAGCCATTTTCCACTGCCATCAAAATTTTTGAGATGGCCCAATATCCAAATCTGTTCGTAATATGTACGAGCTACGAGAATGGCCAAATTTGGTGCTTTCCTCACAAAATGCACAATTGTTATGCTATATTTAGCAAAGTTGCCCCACTATTGGTGGAAGCATCTTTTGCAGCAATGACTGCTATGAGTCTTTCTGAGAAGATCTCTACAAGCTTTGCACAGTGAGATGGTGACGTGTTTGTCCATTCTTCACATGAAAAATTTCTCTAGTTCTGCCAAGTTTGTCGGGGATCGTCGATGGACTGTAATCTTCAAGTCTCACCATAAATGTTCAATTGGATTCAAGTCAGGACCTTGGGCCACTCAAGATCATTTATTTTCTTCTTATTCAGCCATTCCATTGTGGCTTTAGCTTTGTGCTTTGATCATGTGTCCTGCTGAAATGTGAATCTCCTATCCAGTTTCAGATTAATGGCTGACTCAAGCAGGTTTTCCTCCAGGATTCTCCTATACTTTGCACCGTCCATTGTCCCTTCTATCCTGACAAGCTTGAAGTCCCTGCTGATGAAAAGCAGCCCCATAACATGATGCTCCCACCACCATGCTTGCCAGGATGGTGTTGACTGGGTGATGTTCAGTGTTCGGCTTGTGCAGACATAACGCTTTGAACGTAGACCAAAAAGTTGAATTTTTGTCTCGTCTGACCACAAAACTTTCCTCCATGTGCCTGCAGTATCATTTCGATGATTATTTGCAAACTCCATACGAGCTTTTAGATGCGTCTTTTTCAGGAATTGCATCTTTCTTGTCACCTGTCCAGAGAGGACAGCTTTGTGAAGGGAATGGGATATTGTTGATTGGTGAACACTGATCCAAATCTCAGACAACAAGCCTTGTAGATCTTTCAAAGTCATTGTTCGATTTACAGTGACATCTCAAACCAGTTTCCTGCTTGCCCGGCTGCTGAGTTTGGATGGGCAACCTGATCTGAGGGGAGTCTGGGTGGTATGATACGTATTCCACTTCCTGATGGATTTCACCGTACTCAAATTCCATCCATTCCATCCAGTGGGACCAAACTCTGTGCAGAGCGTTGGTGCTGCCTAAGCTGTCTCCTTGGCTATTGGACACAATCCTGGACGGGTCGCCACTCTGACACAGGATACTAGCATGCTGGCACTCATTTTGCCAACATCGGACGGATGACAGTTAGAGTCAGCCCCACCTGGAATTAATTCAACAGCTGTGCGGGATTTGAACTCAGGACCCTCGGATCCTAAGTCCACCACCCTAACCATTAAGCCAACACCACGCAGAGGACTGATTGAACAGCATCAAAGTACCCTCAGCACATTGTATTCCGGCTAGCACCTGACACACGTGGCAGATACATTTCGATAAACATGATCCCTCCCACTCATCTGCACAGCACACCCTCCTGGCCATTCTGGCTCCAGGCACAAGTTTCCTCGATTTTCACATCAAGGTCAACACACACGGACATAGATCTTCACCTCTCCACATCCTTTGGCACCTGGAATTCAATTTTCAATTTCTGGAAAAAAACATATTCAACATTCAACCAATAAAGAGCACTTACAGTACGTATCCGCCATGTGTGTCGGGTGCTGGCTATCTAGCGCTTGCCAAGCCAGCCGTTCCTTATCAACAGTTTCGCATGGGGCGCTTGCTTCAGTGCTTAAGCCACTTGGCGAGCGCTCCACAAGAAACTTGGGAACTGAAAACACCCCGGGGTCGTTTCTATGCCAGGTAAGTTATAATCCTATGTGTGTACATTCATGTGTGGTGCTGTAATCATATTGTAGTTGGAAGTTGGGGTGTAGCTCATAAAACAGACATCAATCATCAAAACGTGTCAAGACAATTTATGACATATCAAGAACATCCGAACAAAGTTGCTTCTAAGTAAAGACATCACGTGTGTGTCTGTAACGCAAGTTTATTTATTTGAATTCGTCTAAATGTAGTAGTTAACGTTGGTTAACAACATGTCATGGTATGCCTGGTGTTGGCTTCATGGTTAGGGTGGTGGACTTGGGATCCCATGATCCTGAGTTCAAATCCCACTTGTCTATTGAATTAATACCAGGTGGGGTTGACTCTGCCTGTCATCCTTCTGAGGTCGGCAAAATGAGTACCAGCATGCTGGTATCCTGTGTCGGAGTGGTGACCTGTCGAGGATTGTGCCCAATAGCCAAGGAGACCGCTTAGGCAGCACCAATGCTCTGCACAGAGTACGGTCCCATGGATGTCATGGTTCATGACCTGGTTTATTCCAACATAATTCAGGATCCATTTGTTTTTGGCCTCACCCTGCAGCAAAACTTTATCGTGTTGAAAAAAAAAGTCGAGGAATCAGAAGAGTGGGAGAAAAAGTGAGAGGACAGGAGAGTAATAGAATATGTATTAACGAACCGTGGGAAAATGGGAACCGTGGAAGGTGAGAGATTTCATGGGAATAGAAAGGAATGAAGGATCGTATGCACTGTATGCGTTTTCAGCACATTTGAAGGATCACATGCACATGTATGTTTTCAGTGTCACTACTTGTGTTAAAAGAAACGAAGAGTTGAAAAAAAAAACCCTTCACTGATGGTTCATCTCCATTTTAATGCAGCTCTTTCATTACCTCCATCACCGAAGGTGGACACGGGTCTTGTTTTCACTCATGTGTGTCTGTCTGTCTGTCTGTGAGCACGACATCTCAAAAAGCCATCAATGGATTCAGACGAAACTTGGTAAACATGTTGGGTGTGCGACAAGGACGAACAAATTAGATTTTGGTGAAAATTTGGATCTGGATTCTCGAATTTTTAAATGATTCTTCACCATTCAGAGATGGGGCCAAAAAACGATATGTATAGCACGATGTCTCAAAAAGTTATGGATGGATTCGAACGAAATTTGGTGGATGAGTTATGGTGAGAAGAACAAGCCGATTAGGTTTTGGTTCAGGTCAGGGTGCAGATATGGCCTTTCAGTGGGATATGAACCATAAACTGTTCAGCCTGGTGGAGGTACGCGCTCTCCCGAGTACCGATCTATGAGGTTCTAGTTCCTTCTTTGTTCTTTGCTATTCAGCAGAATGGCCTCAAAATTAAATACACACACTCATCTCTTATCTGTCTAGCCTGGGTTTGAATCCCGACCCAGCTATATCAAACTGTCATCCTGGTATTTCACAGGCAGGATGATTCATCAGTGTGTGTGTGTGTGTGTGTGCCATCCCTCAGATGGACGTTTTTTTTGTTTTTCCATATGTTGAAGACTACAATCACGGACTGAATAGTCCTCATCGAGGCCAAGCCTTAAATAAAAGAACTGCAAGAATAGAAAAGTAAGGGAAGAGAGAATAGTCTCAGAGTTTGTGAGGAAGTAAAAAAAATGTGATGTTGTGGTTTGTCGAGTATTCCTTGGTCTCGCTGATGGTGGAGGTAAACAAGCAGCAAGTTCTTGCGAGCAGAAACCGAAGTAATATCTGTAGAAAAGATATCCATGCGGCATAATTTGAGCGGGTCGAGTTTTGAGGTCACATTGGTGGAGTTGACAAGTCGAATAACTTTGGATCCAATCCTGTCCAGTAAGGATGTGGAGCTGGAACCTCCCCAGATGTGAGAGCAGTACTCCATACAAGGACGAATCAATCCTTTATCTAGTTGGAGCAACTGTTCAGAGGAGAAGAATCTTCGACATCTGAACAGGACTCCTAATTTCTTAGAGGCAGACTTAGCTATTTGTGCAATGTGTGGATTCCAGGATAAATTTGATGTTCGAGTAATACCTAGTAGGTTTATTGTATGACATGGTGTAATTGTGGAGCTTTTAAGGAGATTGGAGAGTTGAGAGGAGTTTTAGAGAGAGACGAGAAGAAATTGAGTTTTTGAAACATTAAACTTAACATGATTACATTTGCCCCACTGGGAGATCTTGTCCAAATCCGAATTTAAAGAGGTGGCTGTGATGAAACGAGATGTAGCTCGAGTGAAGGAATTTGGGGCAGATGGGAAAGACATGGAGGAATGTAATGTGGAGTCATC
>CM068963.1:103348676-103360319 GCA_035128595.1 Eptatretus atami
TGCATTTGGTTATTTGTGGAAGAAAGAAGGTCGTTGATAAAAACAAGGAAGAGTGTTGGAGACAGAATGGAACCCGGAGGGACACCGCTGTTGATATGGAAGGGGGGAAATGTTGAACCATCAACAATTATGGAGATAGAGCAGTCGGAGAGAAAGCTCGATATGAGAGAGGAGAGTGAAGGAGGAAAGCCGAAAGAGGGAAGCTTAGATATCAGACCCCGAAGCCAAACTTTTGAAAACTTTTGAAAATAAAAGAAAAACTTTTGTCAAAGGCTTTTGAGATATCAAGGCCTGCAACAAAGGATTCCCCAAAGTCTCACAAAGAAGAGGCCCAGACATCCGTAAGCCGGGTGTCTCGTCTGCTGGCATTATTGGGTGAACGTTAAATATCCCATAGTGTTCTTTGCGAAGAGTAGGCAAATTATTCCCAGCACCATGAACAAAGTCCAAATTCCTGCCTTGACTAACTGCTGGGAAGGCAATGGCATACTACCCAGTGTAGCCCTTACCAAGCAGCCAAGGGACCTTCCTTCAGGCAGAGCACAAAATCAATCAATCAATCTTCTCAAGCTCTTAATCTTTTTTTCAACCTCAAGATTGTTATATTTTCTAATTCTCCACTCTGCCTCCATTTTTCTCTCACTTTCCTTCTTCCAATTCTTTCTGATTTCTGCATTCTGTCACTTACCTGGATGTTTCTTTTACTCACTCACTCTGTGCACCTGAAACGAGGCAATCAGTGTGAACCTTTACTCGCACTTTACACTGAATTTTCCCACGGTTTCTGCGATGTGTTTTAAGGTTAAAACAATCCTGTCTGATTGTATGCTTATTCTGATGTGTGGATAAAGGAAAACAAACCTTCTGTAATACTTACAGGGACCCACAGAACATCCACACAGTGTAAAATGTGACTTCAAGTCATCAACTCACTGCATCTTCCCTCCCAAACCCCAAGTCATCAACTCACTGCATGCTTCCATCCCAAACCCCAAGTCATCAACTCACTGCATCTTCGCTCCCAAACCCAAGTCCTCAACTCACTGCATCTTCCCTCCAAAACACCCAAGTCCTCAACTCACTGCATTCTTCCCTCCCAAACCCCAAGTCATCAACTCACTGCATCTTCCCTCCAAAACCCCAAGTCTCAACTCACTGCATCTTCCCTCCCAAACCCCAAGTCCTCAACTCACTGCATCTTCCCTCCCAAACCCCAAGTCATCAAACTCACTGCATCTTCCCTCCCAAACCCCAAGTCATCAACTCACTGCATCTTCCCTCCAAACCCCAAGTCCTCAACTCACTGCATCTTCCCTCCCAAACCCCAAATCCTCAACTCACTGCATCTTCCTCCCAAACCCAAGTCATCAACTCACTGCATCTTCCATCCCAAACCCCAAGTCATCAACTCACTGCATCTTTCCCTCCCAAACCCCAAGTCATCAACTCACTGCATCTTCCCTCCAAACCCAAGTCCTCAACTCACTGCATCTTCCCTCCCAAACCCAAGTCATCAACTCACTGCATCTTCCCTCCCAAACCCCAAGTCCTCAACTCACTGCATCTTCCCTCCCAACCCCCAAGTTCCTCAACTCACTGCTCTTCCCTCCCCAAACCCCAAGTCCTCAACTCACTGCATCTTCCCTCCCAAACCCCAAGTCCTCAACCTCCCCCACCCAACTCGAAGGTATCAATCCCCTCACCACTCCAAAACCCCTCCACACTACTCAGCACTCCCCCCCTCCACCCCACAAAACGTCTGCAACACCCACCCCCACCCCAACTCTGTCCCACATTTGCTTTCCCTCCCCCTCCCAACCCCAAGTCCCACCTCCCCCCAACCATCAGGCGTCGATCCCTCCGAACTTTGCTCCATCTTTGCTCCCCTCCTCAACCCCAACTCTATCCTCTCCCCTCCTTCTTCTCATCGAAACAGATGGGTATTTCCACATCGATCATTGCATATTTCGTCATTAGTTCATCAAAACAGCGAAATATTTAACAATTTCCACTCTCCTATCATGCCATCACAGACTTTACAGAAACTGCGAAAGAAACAGCTCCCAGATGGTGAGGTCCATCACCGTTGCCTGTCCAACTCACAATGCCATGGAATCACAACTCTCAAGTGACCATGAGCAAGCCAATTGTACCAAATAAAATACCCAAAACCAGTTTTCTTCTTGATGAATATGTCATGTACACACAACATTAAAAAATAAATGACGAAGTTTTCTTTCACAATCTCATAAGATTCCCAGAAGTATGAGGACAAAGACATTCACAATGACATGGGTTTTATGGTCCCTGGTTGAGTTGTTTTAGAGAAAATAGCCGGAAATAAGAGCAAGGACCCGCGTAACCTCCACTGTAAAAATCCTGCTAGAGAGAACGCCGCATAGTTATTTGGGTGGTGAATAGACAACAGACCTTTGCCTCGATAGCTGAGGCCGATCAGCTCAACATCCCTTTAAATGTCACTTTGGTTGTTTCACACTGAAGGGGAAAACTTACAGAGAGGGCATGGCGATTGTGTATACGACAGCTCCGAAGGAGTCTTTCACTTCACATAGCAGCAAGCAGCAACATGACAGCCGTATGATTTTTCAAGTTGAAATTGTGGAAAGTTGAAAGGCCGGCTCTCCAACCAATGAGTGGAATGGAATGTTACATACAGATGGATGTCATGATGATAGGAGCCGAACTAGTCGGCTCATGATGATGGAGCACCGACTCCACGTCGCTTCATGAATGATGGAGCACGACCACTCGCTGCATGATGATGAGCACGAACCACTCGCTCATGTATGATGGAGCACGATACTCGCTCGGATGATGGAATCAAACCACTCGCTTCATGGATGACGAGCACGAACCACACTCGCTCAATGGATGACGGAGCACGAACCACTCGCTCATGATGATGGAGCACGAACCACTCGCTCAGGATGACGGAACACGAACCACTCGCTCAGTGAGGAGCACGAAACCATTCACTCATGATGATGGAACATGAACCATACTCAGGATGACGGAGCACGAACACTCGCTCGGGTGATGGAACACGAACCATTCACTCAGGATGAACGGAGCACAACCACTCGCTCTGGATGATGGAACACGAACCATTCGCTCAGGATGTAATGGAACACGAACCCTCGCTCAGGATGACGGAGCACGAACACTTGCTCAGTGATGACGGAGCACGAACCACTCGCTCAGCGATGACGGAGCACGAACACTCGCTTCATGATGATGGAGCACGAACACCGCTCAGATGATGGAACACGAACCACTCGCTCGGGGTGACGGAACACGAACCATTCCCTCAGGATGACGGAGCACGAAACCACTCGCTCAGATGACGGAGCACGAACCACTCGCTCAGGATGACGGAGCATGAACCATTCACTCAGGATGACGGAGCACGAACCACTCGCATCAGCGATGACGGAGCACGAACATTCCTCAGGATGATGGAGCACGAACCACTCTCAGGATGACGGAGCACGACTCGCTCAGGATGAGGAGCACGAACCATTCGTCAGGATGACGGAGCAAGCGAACCGCACTCGCTTCGGGCTGACGGAGCACGAACCATTCTCTCAGGATGACGAGCACGAACACTCTGCTCGGGCTGACGGAACACGAACATTCACTCAGGATGACGGAGCACGAACACTCGCTTCAGGATGATGGAACACGAACCATTCCTGCAGGATGACGGAGCACAAACCATTTCTCAGGATGATGGAACACGAACCATTCACTCAGGATGACGGAGCACGAACCATTCACTCAGGATGATGGAGCACGAAACCATTCACTCAGGATGATGGAGCACGAACCATTCATCATCAGGATGATGGAGCACGAACCATTCACTCAGGATGATGGAACACGAACCACTCGCTCGGGGTGACGGAGCACGAACCATTCCCTCAGGATGACGGAGCACGAACACTCGCTCGGCTGACGGAACACGAACCATTCACTCAGGATGACGGAGCACGAACCACTCGCTCAGGATGATGGAACACGAACCATTCGCTAGGAGACGAGCACAAACCTCTCTCTCAGGATGATGGAACACGAACCATTCACTCAGATGACGGATGCACGAACCTTCAGTCAGATGATGGAGCACGAACCATTCACTCAGGATGAGACACAACCTTCACTCAGGATGATGGAGCACGAACCATTCACTCAGATATGGAACAGAACCACTCCTCAGGGTGACGAATACGATATATATATATATATATATATTTATATATATATATATATATAATATATAATATATATCAGAAAGAAGTTAATTGGTTTTGGTCATTTATCAATCACATATCCTTTCTGCATCTCTTGGATTGTGAGATGTACAGGCGACCATGATGGGTGGGAGGGGAGGGGGGGGGGTTGAAGGCTTGAAGTTAATGGCATGAGGAGCTAAATAAACACTATTTCAATCAGGTAATGAATATATAATAATAATATTCTTGTGCATCCATCTGTATGTACATTCCATTCACTCATTGGTTGGAGAGCCGGCCTTTCAACTTTCACAATTTCAACTTGAAAATCATACGGCTGTCATGTTGCTGCTTGCTGCTATGCGAAGTGAAAGACTCCTTCGGAGCTGTCGTATACACAATCGCAGTGCCTCTCTGTAGTTTTCCCCTTCAGTGTGAAACAACCAAAGTGACATTTAAAGGGATGTTGAGCTGATCGGCATCACGAGCCTTGTGAGAATAGGCCTCAGCTATCGAGGCAAAGGTCTGTTGTCTATTCACACCCAAATAACTATGCGGCGTTCTCTCTAGCAGGATTTTTACAGTGGAGTTACGCGGGTCCTTGCTCTTATTTCCGCTATTTTCTCTAAAACAACTCAACCAGGGACCATAAAACCATGTCATTGTGAATGTCTTTGTCCTCATACTTCTGGAATTTATGAGATTGTGAAAGAAAACTTTGTCATTTATTTTTTAATGTTGTGTGTACATGACATATTCATCAAGAAGAAACATGGTTTGGGTATTTTATTTGGTACAATTGGCTTGCTCATGGTCACTTGAGAGTTGTGATTCCATGGCATTGTGAGTTGGACAGGCAACGGTGATGGACTCACCATCTGGGAGCTGTTTCGTTCGCAGTTTCTGTAAAGTCTGTGATAGCATGATAGGAGAGTGGAAATTGTTAAATATTTCGCTGTTTTGATGAACTAATGACGAAATATGCAATGATCGATGTGGAATACCATCTGTTTCGATGAGAAGAAGGAGGGGAGAGGATAGAGTTGGGTTGAGGGAGGGGAGCAAAGATGGAGCAAAGTTCGGAGGATCGACGTGATGGTTGGGGGGAGGTGAGGACTTGGGGTTGGGAGGGGGAGGGAAAGCAAATGTGGGAACAGAGTTGGGGTGGGGGTGGGTGTGCAGACGTTTTGTGGGGGTGGAGGGGGGGAGTGCTGAGTAGTGTGGAGGGGTTTTGGAGTTGGTGAGGGGATTGATACCTTCGAGTTGGGTGGGGGAGGTTGAGGACTTGGGGTTTGGGAGGGAAGATGCAGTGAGTTGAGGACTTGGGTTTGGGGAGGGAAGGCAGGAGTTGAGGACTGGGGTGGGAGGAAGATGCAGTGATTGAGGACTTGGGGTTTGGAGGGAAGATGCAGTGAGTTGATGACTTGGGTTTGGGAGGGAGATGCAGTGAGTTGAGGACTTGGGTTTGGAGGGAAGATGCAAGTGAGTTGATGACTTGGGGTTTGGGAGGGAAAGATGCAGTGAGTTGATGACTTGGGGTTTGGGATGGAAGATGCAGTGAGTGTGATGACTTGGGGTTTGGGAGGAAGATCAGTGAGTTGAGATTGGGGTTTGGGAGGGAAGATGCAGTGAGTTGAGGACTTGGGTTTTTGGGAGGGAAGATGCAGTGAGTTGATGACTTGGGGTTTGGGAGGGAAGATGCATGAGTTTGATGACTTGGGTTTGGGGGGAAGATGCAGTGAGTTGAGGACTTGGGTGTTTGGGAGGAAGATGCAGTGAGTTGAGAACTTGGGGTTTTGGAGGGAAGATGCAGTGAGTTGATGACTTGGGGTTTGGAGGGAAGATGCAGTGAGTTGAGGACTTGGGTTTTTGGAGGAAGATGCAGTGAGTTGAGGACTTGGGTTTGGGATGGAAGATGCAGTGAGTTGATGACTTGGGGTTTGGATGGAAGATGCAGTGAGTTGATGACTTGGGGTTTGGGAGGGAAGATGCCAGTGAGTGAGGACTTGGGTTTGGAGGAAGTGCAGTTGGTGAGACTTGGGGTTTGGGAGGGAAGATGCAGTGAGTTGATGATTGGGTTTGGGAGGGAAGATGCAGTGAGTTGATGACTTGAAGTCACATTTTACACTGTGTGATGTTCTGTGGCGTCTGTAAGTATTACAAAGGTTTGTTTTCCTTTATCCACACATCAGAATAAGCATACAATCAGACAGGATTGTTTTAACCTTAAACCACATCGCAAGAAACGTGGGAAAATTCAGTGTAAAGTGCGAGTAAAGGTTCACACTGATTGCCTCGTTTCAGGTGCACAGAGTGAGTGAGTAAAAGAAACATCCAGGTAAGTGACAGAATGCAGAAATCAGAAAAGAATTGGAAGAAGGAAAGTGAGAGAAAAATGAGGCAGAGTGGAGAATTAGAAATATAACATCTTGAGGTTGAAAAAAGATTAAGACTTGAGAAGATTGATTGATTGATTTTGTGCTCTGCCTGAATGAGGTCCCTTGGCTGTTGGTAGGCTACACTGGTATATGCCATTGCCTTCCCAGCAGTTAGTCAGGCAGAATTTGGAGCTTTGTTCATGGTCCTGGAATAATTTGCCTACTCTTCGCAAAGAACACTAATGGATATTTAACGTTCAACCCAATAATGCCAGCAGACGAGACACCCGCTTACGGATTCTGGGCCTCTTCTTTGTGAGACTTTGGGGAATCCTTTGTTGCAGGCCTTATGATATCTCAAAAGCTTTGACAAAAGTTTTTTCTTTTATTTTCAAAAGTTTTACAAAGTTTGGCTTTCGGGGTCTGATATCTAAGCTTCCCTCTTTCGGCTTTCCTCCTTCACTCTCCTTCTCATATCGAGCTTTCTCTCCGACTGCTCTATCTCCATAATTGTTGATGGTTCAACATTTCCCCTTCATATCAACAGCGGTGTCCTCTCGGTTCCATTCTGTCTCCAACATCTCTTCTTGTTTTTATCAACGACCTTCTTTCTTCCACAAATAACCAAATGCACTCGTCTGCTGATACCAACAATTACATTCCTCCATGTCTTTCCCATCTGCCCCAAATTCCTTCACTCGAGCTAAATCTCGTTTTCATCACAGCCACCTCTTTAATCGGAATTTGGACAAGATCTCCCAGTGGGGCAAATGTAATCATGTTAAGTTTATGTTTTCAAAAACTCCAATTTCTTCTCGTCTCTCTCTAAAACTCCTCTCAACTTCTCCATCTCCTTAAAAGCCCACATACAACCATGTCAACATAAACCTACTAGGTATTAACTCGAACAATCAAATTTATCCTGAAATCCACCATTGCACAAATAGCTAAGTCCTGCCTCTAAAGAAATTAGGTCCTGTTCAGATGTCAAGATTCTCCCTTGAACAGTTGCTCGCACTAGATAAAGGATTGATTTCGTCTTGTATGGAGTAACTGCTCTCACATCTGGGGAGGTTCGTCCAACATCCTTACTGGCATGGATTGGATCCAAAGTTATTCGACTTGTCAACTCCACCAATGTGACCTCAATAACTCGACGCCGCTCAAATTATGCCGCATGGATATCTTTTTCCTAGCAATATTACTTCGGTTTCTGCTCGCAAGAACTTGCTGCTTGTTTACCTCCACCATCAGGCGAGACCAAGGAATACTCGACAAACCAGCAACATCACATTTTTTTTTTACTTCGCTAAAAAACTCTGAACTATTCTCTCTTCCCTTACTTTTTCTATTCTTGGCAGTTCTTTTATTTAATGGCTTGCCTCATGAGGACTATTCAGTCCCGTGATTGTAGTCTTCAACATATGGAAAAACAAAAAAAACCCCCGTCCATCTGAGGACGCAACACAACTACTGATGAATCATCTGCTGTGAAATACCAGGATGACAGTTTGATATAGTGGGTCGGGATTCAAACCAGGCTAGACAGATAAAGAGATGAGTGTGTGGTATTTAATTTTGAGGCCATTCTGCTGATAGCAAGAACAAAGAAGGAATAGAACAATCAATAGATCGGTACTCGGGAGAGCGCGTACTCCACCAGCTAAAAGTTTTTATGGTTCATATCCACTGAAAGGCCATATTCTGACCTGACCTGAACGCAAAACCTAATCGGCTTGTTCTTCTAACCATAACTCATCCACCAAATTTCGTTCGAATCCATCCATAACTTTTTGAGACATCGTGCTATACATCATCTGTTTTTTTGGCCCCATCTCTGAATGGTGAAGAATCATTTTAAATTTTCGAGAATCCAGATCCAAATTTTTCCACCAAAATGCTAATTTGTTCGTCCGTTGTCCGCACACCAACATTTTACCAAAGTTTTCGTCTGAATCCATTGATGCTTTTTGAGACTTGTCCGTGCTAAGCAGACCAGACAGACAGACAGACACACATGGTGAAAACAAGACCACGTGCCACCTTCGGCTGATGGAGGTATCTGAAAGAGCTGCATTAAAAATGGAGATGAACCTCAGTGAAGGGTTTTTTTTTTTAACTCTTCGTTTCTTTTAACACAAGTAAGTTGACACTGAAAACATACTGTGCAATGTGATACTTCAATGTGCTGAAACGCGTACAGTGCATAGATCCTTCATTCCTTTCTATCCTATGAAATCTCTCACTTCCAACGGTTCCCATTTTCCCACGTTCGTTAATACTATATTCTATTACTACGCCTGTCCTCTCACTTTTTCTCGCCCACTCTTCTGATTCCTCGACTTTTTTTTTCAACACGATAAGTTTTGCTGCAAGGTGAGGCCAAAAACAAATGGATCCTGATTATGTTGGAAAAACCAGGTCATGAACCATGACATCCATTGGGACGGCATACTCTGTTGCATAGCATTGGTGCTGCTGAGTCTCCTTGGCTATTGGGCACAACTCTGGACAGTCACCGACTCGAAAAACACAGGATACCAGCAACAGCTGTAATTCATTTTGCCGACTCTCAGAAGGAGAAACAGCAGAGTCGACCTCACCTGCGTGATTAATTCAACACGAAAGTGGATTTGAACTCAGGATCATGGATCCCAACCACCACACCTAACCATTGAAGCCAACACCAGGCATAAACATGACATGTTGTTAACCAACGTTAGCACTACTACATTTAGAAGAATTCAATAAATAAACTTGCGTTACAGACACACACGTGATTCTTTACTTAGAAGCAACTTTGTTCGGATGTTCTTGATATGTCATAAATTGTCTTACAACGTTTTGGATGATTGATGTCTGTTTTCTGAGCTAACACCCCAACTTCCAACTTACAATATGATTACAGCACCTACACATGATGTACACCATAGGATTATAGCTTACCTGGCATAGAAACGACCCCGGGGTGTTTTCAGTTCCAAGTTTCTTGTGGAGCGGCTCGCAAGTTGGCTTAAGCACTGAGCAAGCGCCCCATGCGAAACTGTTGATAAGGAACGCTGGCTTTGGCAAGCGCTCAGACATAGCCACACCCGACACACATGGCGGATACGTACTGTAAGTGCTCTTTATTGGTTGATGTTGAATATGTTTTTTTCCAGAAATTGAAGAAATTGAATTCCAGGTGCCAAGGATGTGGAGAGGTGAAGATCTATGTCCGTGTGGTTGTTGACCTTGATTGTTGAAAATCGAGGAAAACTTGTGCTGGAGCCAGAATGCCAGGAGGGTGGTTGCTGTGGCAGATGAGTGGGAGGGATCAATGTTTATCGAAATGTATCTGCCACATGTGTCCAAGGTGCTAGCCGGAATAAAATGTGCTGAGGGTACTTTTGTGCTGTTCATCAGTCCTCTGCGTGTGTTGGCTTAATGGTTAGGGTGGTGGACATTAGGATCCGAGGGTCCTGAGTTCAAATCCGCGCACGCTGTTGAATTAATCCAGGTGGGGCTGACTCTAACTGTCATCCTTCCGAGGATTGGCAAAATGAGTGCCAGCATGCTAGTATCCTTTCAGAGTGGCGACCCGTCCAGGAATTGTGTCCATAGCCAAGGAGACAGCTTAGGCAGCACCAAACGCTCTGCACCAGAGTTTGGTCCCACTGGATGGAATGGATGGAATTTGAGTAACGGTGAAATCTATCAGGAAGTGGAAACGTATCATACGCACCCAGACTCCCCTCGAGGATCAGGTTGCCCTACACCAACTCAGAGCCGGGCAAGCAGGAACTGGTTTGAGATTCACTGTAAATCGAACAATTGACTTTGCAAGATCTACAAGGCTTGTTGTCTGAGATTTGATCAGTGTTTCACAATCAACAATATCCCATTCCTTCACAAAAGCCTGTCCTTCTGACAGGTGACAAGAAAAGATCAATTCTGAAAAAGACGCATCTAAAAAGCTCGTATGGAGTTTGCAAAATCATCGAAATGATCCTGCAGGCACAATGGAGGAAACGTTTTGTGGTCAGACGAGACAAAAATTAACTTTTGGTCTACGTCAAAGCGTTTATGTCCTGCCACAAGCCGAACCTGAACATCACCCAGTCAACACATCCTGGCAAGCAATGGTGGTGGAAGCAATCATGTATGGGGCTGCTTTTTCATCAGCAGGGACTTCAAGCTTGTCAGGATAGAAGGGGGACAATGGACGGTGCAAAGTTATAGGAGAATCCTGGAGGAAACCTGCTTGAGTCAGCATTAATCTGAAAACTGGATAGGAGATTCACGATTTCAGCAGGACACATGATCAAAGCACAAAGCTAAAGCCACAATGGAATGGCTGAACTAAGAAGAAAATAATGATCTTGAGTGGCCAAGGTCCTGACTTGAATCCAATTGAACATTTATGGTGAGACTTGAAGATTACAGTCCATGCGACGATCCCCGACAAACTTGGCAGAACTAGAAGAAATTTTTCATGTGAAAATGGAAACGAAACACGTCACCATCTCACTGTGCAAAGCTTGTAGAGATCTTCTCAGAAAGACTCATAGCAGTCAATTTGCTGCAAAAGATGCTTCCACGCAATAGTGGGGGCAACCTTTGCTAAATATAGCATAAATTGTGCATTTTGTGAGGAAAGCACCAAATTTGGCAAATTAAGTGCTATCATATTACGAAGCAGATTTGGAATATTGGGCCATCTCAAAAATTTTTGATGGCATGGAAAATGGCTGCCAACAGCCACTCAGCGGCTGAATTTGAGATTTTTTTTTTGTATACTTGTCTGAGGCTCGTATGAGAGCTAACACACTATGCACAGCAAGGGGGATGAGACAAGAGGGGGGGAGTGGGAGGGACAAAACAGTGGGGAACAGACACATCAGGAGATCTGTTGGAAGCGAGAGGGATGGGACGGGGAACAATAGGGAAGAGAAGATGGAAATACAGGGACTTTCAGGAAAGGAAAGCAGGGAATTGAAGGGAGTGGGCTTGGGTGGATTATCGGGGAAAAA
>CM068963.1:103360344-103374328 GCA_035128595.1 Eptatretus atami
AAAGCCTAAGTTCCTTGACTTTGCAGAAGTCCCATTGGACTTAGGGTGGCATTTGCAGTTTTCAGCGCCCACAAGCTCATCCTGGATTGTATTTCTAACGCTGGCGGTGTGGCAAAGGAGATTACCATTCCTCATTGGACGTCGTTGGAGATTATCCAGAACTGCAGGGTCTACCGGAGTGCTCAGTTCCTCGATGACTACCACAGCTGTTAGCAACTCTAAAGCTGCACCTTAAATCCTGGAGAATGATTACCATCCCAGCCTAGCTGGATGTTGGCAGATCATAGGATGAGAGAGTATCTGCGAGAGTTTGCAACAGGCTGCATGGACACTTGGGGCGTCTGGGTGCTTTGGGGTGGCCTGAAGAGTTGTGGATCCTTCAAACCACCGTCCTTGATATTTGCCGTGGATGTCTTGAACTCACCGCAGGGCAAAGAAGATTTGTCTCTCAAGGACCACTGCTATACCATGACCAGAGTCGCAGAGCCAGGCTGAATGCCAGAGTGAGCTGTTCAGGACTGAGCGTAAAACTGCACGTGCACTGAAGGTGGACAAGGAGCTATGTCGAGAATCTTGAGGATAAGCATCACGTGGACAGGTGTTCTCGTTCCCGCTTACAGGGGATTCGGCGCACATTGCATTCATCCAAGCCCATCCCTCGGAGCACTGCAGTTAGAGCCAGAGATGGTAGGCTCTGAGACGACTCCGAAGTGAGGCCGCTGGGCCGGTTACTATTTGACGGTTTTCCAGGCTGATCCCCCAGCTGATCGAGTGACGTCAAGGTGTTACACAATCCTGTTGCTAGACCCTCAGAATCAACTTGGTCCACCTTCGCTCTTTGAAACACGGGCCGAGTTGAACATGAAACGGGCAAAGCTCCAGATCTGTGCGCATCCATGCTGAAGTTCTCAAGGCTGGTGAAATGCTTCGCACTCGTGTCCTTTGCATGCAGTTTTGTGCTCTGCCTGGAACACAGGCATCATCCCAACTGATTGAAGAGGGGCCTTGTTGTTCCTCTCTGGAAGGGAAGGGTGATCGCCAAGACTGCAACAACTACCGAGGGCTGACGCTGCTCTCAGTGCCGGGCAGTCTTTGCTCGGATAATTCTTGATAAGTTCCGCACCATCTGCTTTGAGCACCAGCGTCCAGAGCAGTCAGAATTTACACCAAAGAGGTCAACGAATTGACCGTATCCTTGCCCTTCTTGTCCTCACGAACGCAGACGGAGTTTCGCAGGGGCTGCTTACAGCCTATGTGAATCTCTGTAAAGCGTCGATTCAGAATCGATGTCCTCTGCAGATTCTTGTCTTCGTGGGTGCCCACCAAAACCTGATCGATCTGATGTCTGAAACTCTACTCTGGTACTGAGAGTGCTGTGAAGTGTGTGTGTACCATCTCTGACTTATTCCAAAATGTTACTGGAGTTCGTCAGGGGTGTGTACTGGCCCCCCACTTTTCAGCACTTGTATGGACTGATATTTAGGGAATGTCGGAGAGATCAAGCTGCGGTGCGTCGTTTGAGAATGTCAAGATCTCGGACCTTGATTTGCAGAAGATGCAGTCATCTTTCTGCAGACTTTATAATATGCCTTTTCGGCCCCTCGAGGTGCCGAAATAGAGAGTCGGAGCGCTGATTATGGGTTTCTTGTCAAAACAAATCCAGGCTTTCGGTTCATCTTGGATGCTGCTGTCCTGTCTTTGTCTCGTTTGTGGTGATGATGTGAGGTCATGGAGAGATTCACTTACCTGGCGATGAGATATTCATGTCTCTGCTGCTTTGAGTCAGAGGTCAATAGACGTCTGGTCGGCCTGGGAGTCATGATTCACTGGATCATGGGTGTCGTGGCTGCCGGTAACTGTGCAGGAGGACGAAAGTCGAGTTTTCAATCCTTGGTGCTTCCAGTCTTGCTCTATGGATGCGAGACTTGGACTCTGACCAAGGATCTGAGCACGGAGACTTAATTCCTTTGGTACCAGGCTCTTCGGAGAATCCTTGGCTATCGCTGTCGGATTTTGTGTCCAACGACGCGTTGCTGAGAGAGAACCGGATGAGATTTGTTACCTGCATCTAGGCTGAGCTCAGTTGCGTCTGTATGGACATGTGGCTCGTTTTCCTGACGCTGATCCTGCTCACCAGATTCTCTCAGCGAGGGAGTTCATGAGGAGGAGGCCAGTGGGCGACACGTGCCATCGTGTTGCAGCAGGTTTCCATCATCTCAAGGAGATGGGGATGGGCCTGGCATCTGCCTGGGGATGGCCAGACGAGGCCCTGGAGTACCGGCAGAAAAGTGGACGCAGCGACGCGCGTGTTCTCGCACATGCTCCCATACCTGACCTGATATATATGTAACATATATAGATGTATATAATACTGCAAATACCACCTGTAGCTTTGCTGATGACCACTACTAAAGCGGGGGGGGTTGAGAGAGACAGAGCACACCGAGCCACCCCACAGACCACACAGAGCCACACAGAGAGAAAAAAAAAAGAGAGAAAAAAATAGAGAGCAAGGAAGACAGTGTGAGTTAGAGAGTTAGGGAAGGCAGAATGTGCAGAGGAGCACTAATATATTATATTTGATTTACTGTGTCATCAAAGTGATTCTGCGGAGAATAACAGTGAAGATTAAAACAAAATAAGTTGAAATCCATTTCTTCCTGTTATACCGATAGGACATTCTGGGACACAACCCGTCGGATTCATTCGGAGCCAAACCGTCTGGAGTACAACACTGCTCGATATCTAGAGGCAAACTCTCGTCTGGAGACAAATACAAACGCTCACCCTCAGGATGACGAGCAATGAACCACTCGCTCATGATGATGAGCACGAACTACTCGCTCATGATGATGGAGCCACGAACCACCGCTCATATGATGAGCATCGAACCACTCGCTCATGATGATGGAGCAGAACCTACTCGCTCATGTGATGGAAGCACAACTACCGCTCAGGATGCTAGGACACAAACACTCGTTCAGAACGGAGCACGAACCCACTCGCTCATGATGACGGAGCACGAAACCACTCGCTCATGATGATGGAGCACGAACCACTCGCTCAGGATGACGGGAACACGAACCACTCGCTCAGGTGAGACCGAACATTCACTCAGATGATGAACATGAACCATTACTCAGATGACGAGCACGAACACATCGCTCAGGTGATGGAACACGAACCATTCACTCAGGATGAGGAGCACGAACCACTCGCTTCTGGATGATGGAACACGAACCATTCGTCAGGATATGAACGAACCACTGCTCATGATGATCGGAGCACGAAACCTTGCTCAGCGATGACGGACACGAACCACTCGCTCATGATGGACGGAGCACGAACTACCGCTCATATGATGATGGAGCACGAACCACATCGCTAGATGAGAACCGAACACTCGCTCGTGACGGAAACACGAACCCTTCCCTCAGGATGACGGAGCACGAAACCACTCGCTCAGATGACGGAGCACGAACACTCGCTCAGGATGCACGGAGCATGAACCATTCACTCAGATGAAGGAAGCACGAACCACTCGCATCATGACGGAGCACGAACCATTCCTCAGGATGTGGAGCACGAACCACTCCTCAGGAGGACGGAAGCAACGACCTCGCTCAGATGACGGAGCACGAACCATTCGTTCAGGGATGACGTGAGCAACGAACCACTCTCTCGGGCTGACGGAGCACGACCATTCTCTCAGGATGACGGAGCACAACCACTCGCTCGGGCTGACGGAACACGAACCATTCACTCAGGATGACGGGCACGAACCACTCGCTCAGGATGATGGAACACGAACCATACCTCAGGATGACGGAGCACAAACCATCTCTCAGGATGATGGAACACGAACAAAAATAACATTCGAACTCAGATGACGAGCACAGAAACCATTCACTCGGATATGGAGCACGAAACCATTCACTCAGGATGATGAGCACGAACATTCACTCCAGGATGATGGAGCACGAACCATTCACCTTCAGGATGATGGGAACACAACCAACTCGCTCGCCGGGTGACGGAGCAACGAACCATTCCCTCAGGATGACGGAGCACGAACCACTCGCTCGGCTGACGGAACACGAACCATTCACTCAGGATGACGCAGCACGAACCACTCGCTCAGGATGATGGAACACCAACCATCGCTCAGGAGGAGCGAGCACAAACCTGTCTCTCAGGATGAGGGAACACGAACCATTCACTCAGGATGACGGAAGCACCAACCATTCAGTCAGATGATGGAGCACGAACCATTCACTCAGGATGACGAGCACGAACCATTCAACAGGTTGATGGAGCACGAACCATTCACTCAGATGATGGAACACGAACCACTCGCTCAGGGTGACGAATACGATTATATATATATATATATATATTTATATATATATATATATTAATATATTAATATATATCAGAAAGAAGTTAATTGGTTTGGTCATTTATCAATCATTCCTTTCTGCATCTCTTGGGATTGTGAGATGTACAGGCGACCATGATGGTGGGAGGGAGGGGGGGGGGTTGAAGGCTTGAAGTTAATGGCATGAGGACTAAATAACACTATTTCAATCAGGTAATGAATCTTATAATAATATATTCTTGTGCTCATGAGCGAGTGGTTCATGCTCCGTCATCCTGAGTGAGCGGTTTGTATTTGTCTCCAGACGAGAGTTTGCCTCTAGATATGTCCGAGCAGTGTTTGTATCCAGACGGTTTGGCTCCAAATGAGTCCGACGGGTTGTGTCCCCAGACATGTCCATCGTATAACAGGAAGAAAATGGATTTCAGACATTATTTTGTTTTAATCTTCACTGTTATTCTCCGCAGAATCACTTTGATGACACAGTATAAATCATAAGAATCACTTGATTGACACAGTATTAATCACTTAATATAATTACATGCTCCTTGGCACATTCTGCCTTCCCTACCTCTCCAACTCACACTGTCTTCCCTTGCCTCTCTATTTTTTTCTCTCTTTTTTATTTTCTCTCTTGTGGTCTGTGTTGGCTCTGTGTGGCTCGTGTGTGCTCTGTCTCTCTCAACCCCCCCCCCCCCTTTAGTACGGATGCATCAGCAAGCTACAGTGGTATTTGTCTATTATATCATCTATATATGTACATTATATTCAGGTCAGGGTATGGAGCATGTGCGAGAACAGCGCGTCGCTGCGTTTCCCACTTTCTGCCGGTACTTCCAGGGCCTCGTCTGGCCATCCCCCAGGCAGATGCCAGGCCCATCCCCATCTCCTTGAGATGATGGCAACCCGCTGCAACACGATGCACGTGTCGCACCACTGGCCTCCTCCACTCATGAAGACTCCCTCGCTGAGAAATCTGTGAGCAGGATCAGCGTCAGGAAACGAGCCACATGTCCATACAGACGCGCAACTGCGCTCACGCGACTATGCAGGTAACAAATCTCATCCGGAAGTCTCTCTTCGCAACCGCTCGTGGACACAAAAATCCGACCAGCGTTAGCCAAGGGATTCTCCGAAGATACCTGGGTTACCAAAGGAATTTAAGTCTCCGTCGTCAGATCCGGTCAGGTCCAAGTCTCGCATCCATAGAGGCAAGACTGGAAGCACCAAGGACTGAAAACTCGGACTTTCGTCCTCCCGCACAGGTACGCAGCCACGCCCCATGATCCAGTGAATCCATGACTCCCCAGGCCCGACCCAGAAACGTCTATTGCTCTGACTCACAGCAGCAGGAGACATAATATCACTGCCAGGTAAGTGAATCTCTCCAATGACCTCAACATTCCTCACCACAAAACAGACACAGACAGGACAGCAGCACCAAGATGTCACCGAATAGCCTGGATCTTAGTTTTGACCCAAGAAAAACCCATAACCCCAGCGGCTGCCGACTCCCATTCAAGCACTCGAGGCCCCAAACAGGATATCTAAAGTCCCTTGCCGCAAAGAGTGACGCATCATCTGCAAAATCAAGGTCCGAGATCTTGATCATTCTCTAAACGACGCACCGCAGCGTATGTCTCTCCGACATCCTCCCTAAAATCCAGTCCATTACAAGATGCTGAAAAGTGTGGGGCCTAGTACAACACCCTGACGAACTCCAGTAACAAATTGAAATAAGTCAGAGATGTACACCCACAACTTCACAGCACTCTCAGACAGAGTGAGCAGACATCAGATCGATCAGGTTTGGTGGCACACGCACGAAGACCAAGAATCCCTGCAGAAGGACATCCGCGATTCCAACTGAATCGAACGCATTTACAAGAGATCAACATAGGCGTGTTAAGCCAGCGCCCTGCCGAAACTCTCCGCGTTGGCGGGTGTCGTGAGGACACGAAGGGCGCTGACAGGATCGAGTCAATGGCGTTGCAATCGAACGTCTTTGGTGTAAAGTCTGAACTGCCTGGACGCTGGTTAGCTACACAGTTGCAGATGTGGCGTGAACCTTCATCAGAATTATCCGAGCGCAAAGACCTTGCCGGCACTGAGAGCACGTCAGCCTCTCTCGTTGCGTAGTGTTTGCAGTTCTCTGCGATCACCCCTTCCCTCTTCCATGAGAGGAACAAACAAGGCCCCTCTTCCAATCTTTGGGATGATGCCTGTGTTCCAGGCAGAGCACAAAACTGCATAGATCAAGACAGCGAGTGCAGCATTTCCACCGAGCCTTGAGAACTCAGCCTGGATTGCCACAGAATCCCTGGACTTTTGCGCACCGTTCAAACTGGTTCCTCGCCACGTCGCTCACCTCCATCCCCTATCGCTCTCCTCGAAGTCACCTCGCTCTCCTCGACTATAGATAGACGCGCTCTCTGACAAGACACATATCAGGGGCGTGATTGTGGTAGTGCACGAGTGAGAAGCATACTGATCAATCGTATAGCTCATGGAGATGCATCGCACATACCGGCTAATCAGAGATCAGATCTCCTCTCTCTCATGATATCGAATACCGTGAGAGATAGGGCCTCACACAAGTCAAATGCACATTCAACTTCTGTTGTCGTCGTGCATAACGAGTCTAACACTCAGCTCTATCTGCTCTAAATCTGGTAGGGTGTGCTGCAAGTACAACAGAACATAGAGAACTAATGCAGAAAAATTGACAGTAGCAACTCTATAGTCGTCATGCGCACAATATCCACTCCCTGTATAACAGTGGCACTGAAACGAATCACCTAGTTTTTACGTAGCCTTTTAAGTATAGCTGGTGCTTCTGCAACCTAATGAGATTTTTCCTCGCAATTTAAAGGGTCCATCTTCTCGCTCTTCTCACTTTTCGAGTTGCAACGTGCGATTTCGCCTCCAAGCTCTCATCCATATAGAAGTCTGCAGGTTGCCTTGACTTAGCTACTAATATCAGACATTCAGTGCCAATTCTCTACGAACACACATGATATAGATACGAGATGAAATAGATCCACGTTGGTCCGCCTTATTGATGTGATGACGATCTTGCGTGTGCTACTTGCCCACATGATGCGCAGTGTGAGTGTTACAAGACAAGACAATTCACACCAAGAAAACCAAGCGAATTGTTGAGAGTCAGACACAGACAATACTTATGCTAGCAAGGCACGCGTGTCTTAAAGGCACTCCACAACTCTCAGGACCCCCCAAAGCACCCAGACACCCCAGGAACATGATCCCATCCTCCAAGACCTGTTTCGCTAACTCCTACGTACTCTCTTCATCCCCTTCTTCGTTCGCCAAACATCCGAGCCACTCTTGAGGCTGAGTGTTCGCGTATTCGGCTATCATCCTCGTCCAGGATTTAAGGTCAATTGTCTAAGCTTTCTAGAAGTGTGCGGAAGTATCATACAGGGCATGTGTCAGTATTGGGAGTAAGCCCTTGAGCCTCACGTATGAATAAGATCCTGCAGTTATCATGGTTCAACCAGTTTGAAGAGAGAAGAGGAGTACATTGATGCTATATTCCTGTGTCTACCTCGATGTACGTGACACACAACCGCATTGAGACATGGATTACAGCCTTTATGGCCGACACGAGCCAAAGCAGTGTAGAAGAAAAACACCAGAAAGGATATCCTGTCTGACGAGTGGAAGCCTGATGAGCGACGACGCTGGAGATACCTATGAACGCAAGCCATTGGACCATCCCTTCAAGTCAAGATGACTTGCTTCTGACTCAAGTCAAGTCCAGAACTTACGTTGCTATCTGGAGATTCCTTATCTGGACTACGCTCTCCATGGACTCAATACACACACCTTCATAACCATCCTATCGTTCAGTCGTATCCATCACAGTTAGCAATCCCTCATAGATCTAATATCGAGGAAGTGATTTCTCGATCGTCCCAGTGGCGACGCTTGTATGCACACCACCAGACCACCTCGAGATGGACCGTGGTGCGCCGACTGATGCGCATATCGCGAGTAGAAGAATCCACTCGCTTCTCAGTATGGAGCATCGAACAAGGAGACATGCAGGAACTCGAACACATTTAATAGTGGAAGTGACGAATCCTTAATCTGTTCGATATACAGGCAAAGTCGCATCTCTGCTGACGGGTTACCTCATTATCATTGGGTCGCTTATTTGGACACAGCCATACAGCAACTCCTTGGGCTATGGTAATCATACCATACTCATGTGCCAACGAACCAAATCTAGTCCCGAATCATGATCAGGCTTCACAGCACCACCACACAAGAGTATCGAACGCGTGTCTGCACAGCTCAAATCCCATCCGCTCTCCCCGAACCTCAGGAGAGCTGCTCAATCCCGATGTCCAAATCGCTCTTGACATACAGCCATCAGAATATAGAGAAGACAGGTGATGCTTCTATCTGTTACTTAAGGGCGATCACAAGGCAGCGTACCCCAAGGCACCCATGCCGCATGAGAAGAGAGCGATCGGACATTGCCACGCGTGATTAACCAAAGTGCGCGTGCTCGCAGTGAATCACGACGCATCACATACTACCGACACACATTCCCGACCTCTCTGCTGCGACACTCGTACACTATTGTGACGACCCCGGGATGTGACACGGTGGTCTCATCAACCTCTTCTAGTCAGCTCAATAGAGTTTTGGGAGTCCGAAAGCCTATTGCGTCGCCAAATCCCGTCATCCTCTCGCGATGCCTGCTCACTGCGGATATAATGACGAGAAAAGACCCTGAACAAGAAAAGATATCTGCCAACGGAGTGGCGCTTCTATCCAGGATTTTTTAGACAACCACTTCTTTTGTGCTTCTCGGCTCAATCAAGAGGCTTTTGAGCGTGGTGAGGCGCGGGTGCTATTCTCAAGCTTGACCAGATCTCCTATATAAGAGAAGAGTTATGCATCCGTAGTCCTCAGGCTCTGGCAACTGGGCTGCCTTGAGGGACGTACATCGCATGCTACAGCATGTGGCATCAGTGCAACATAATGAGTGAGATGGATACATCGACCAGGTGTCAGTTCTCTACCAAGAGAGGCTCCTCCACACCTTGTGTCATGGTCATTTGTTTATCCTCTCCTGCTGGGGATGGTGTCCATATCTAGACTCTCCCGCGACCAGGCAAAAGCCTGGTGGGGGGTAGCCTCTATTAGTCTGCGAACGAACCCGTGAACCATGGAAACAGGTTAGTACAGGTTTAGATCTGGTACCTGTAGCAGGATCATCAGATTGCTAACATGGCCTGACATAAGGCTAAGTTCCATGATCCAATACATATAATTAGTTAATTTTACTCTAAATACGTACTATAACTATTCAATATATTATTAGCTAATAACCCACTAACAGGGGAATGGTGTACATTCAAGATTTGATAGAGAAATTCGGGCTGGGACGTCTCGCGTTTAACAATGTCGGAACACCGACGTGTTCAAAATATTTTCACCTTTTGTTCTCTCTAGCTTGATAAGTTAAGTCACATAGTAACATCTCTTTCTCCATTATATTTCTACATTCAGCAACCACTAAACTCTTTGCCATCAAGGCCCGTGATGTAGACTCCTTCATCAGAGAACAGCAGTTGGAATAACTCAACATCCTTTTAACTGTCACGTTTGGTTGTTTACACTAGCCGTTCTTTGGGTGATTATGGATGCATTCGTGTTGCGTTTGTGCCAAAGTCAATGTTTTGATTTAGAACGCCAGACACTCGTGAGTCCAGATGTTTGTGCGACTCTTGAGTCAGAACCGACAGTGAGGACTCTAATGCATCACAAAGCTTTCGAATCTCTCGAGTAGTATCTGTGTGTGTCAATGCGCATCGAACTTTCGAATTCCAATAGGGTGGGTTTTTCTCTGAGTACGTAGGCTGTACCTTTTGACCCTAGCCAGTTATTTTGTCCAACCACTACGCACTCCATAGTGCACCTACACCTCATATGTGTATCAGAAGGTGTCCTCGTGGGATATTGTGGTCACATTTCACACCAAAGTTAGACCAGTCTCTCATATATAGGCTTCAAAGGCATTTCCTCTCCAAAGTTTATCCTTTTGTCTCTTATGTGTCTAAAGGACTCATCTATTAACTGATTCTAGATTTTCCCATCATTAAGCAAATCTATCTCAATCATGTGAAGGATGGCCTGAGTCTAAGAGCAGGTTAAAGTCATATAGTAGGGTAACTTGTTATGAAACTACACCTTTCTACTAATTATTATCATAGTTTTGATCTAGTGCTCTTCTCATTATATAGTGCCAAGGCTATATAGAAAACTCTGCATGTCTTTATACTCTTGATCAACAACATGATCATGGTGCCTTTCAAAACTTTATCCTGTTAGGTCGTTTGTTGAAGCGTCCTTAGATTTTTGATGCTCAGTCACGGAACTAGCAGAACTATACATCTTATGCAACTACTCGCAATACCTATATGCATTTATTCTGTTAGGCGTTTTACCATAAGATTATAACAATGAAACTCAAAAATGTTGTTTGTGTTGTCTGTGTATTTTTTTTTCAAAAAGGTTACCCATTGTGACCTAACATGTAGCGATAATATATAGTTATGGATCTTTCCAGATTGTCCTTAATATTGCCTCGCTCACAGCATGTGATTATCGGATGTCTTAATGTCTGGATGTGATTTCGTTCTATTGAATTGGTTCTCTTGATATTCTCAGTGAAGTTTGGTAACTGCTCTTCATAGGACGAAGTGGTTGCCCAAACAGACGACATCTAGGGTTCGTCGGCGTTTTAAATGATTAAATATTACTATAAAAAAGAAGTTATTTTTAGTGTTTGGCACCCAATTCATCATCGCTCTTCAATTGCACTAGGCTGAGTCAGTAGTAAAATGTTATCAAGTCTCGAGTCCTCAATGTCGATGCGTGTGACCTCTTTTTGCCTACTACTTACAAAAAATCCAAGACTCAGTTTGTATTCTCACTATGTTTTTTCTAGCTATCACCTTACGATCTTCATCCACTCGCCATACATGTTGTTGTTCTATAGTCCTACCCAATTGTCCATAGTTGGAGACTATCAATGAACCGTCCTTGACAGCTCTCGCCTCTCTACGTTAAGAATTATGGTTGAGTTCGTTATCTGATTACTGAATTGCACTAACGTCCGAGCAGAGAGTAAACCTCCGCAGGTATATTCGCCTTCCGCATTTGCTAATTCTAGAAATAACTAAGAGGCACACATATATTTGGTGGAGTAGCAATACCTACACACCACAATTACTATGCTCCACTGATCTCGATGCATCATCTGAAATATACGGGTTTCAGAATACCATCTCCGCCCCCCCCCATCCTCTTTGTCAACAATATTGCCATCTCGAGTAGAGATAGATACTCATGTTATCGCCCTCTTTTACATTAAGTTCTATTCATGTGTGAAGAATCACTTGTAACAAAATCTAATACTATATACTTCGCGGATGACTATGCCATGGCCTGAAGAGAATACATTTTTGCAAACTCTTTCTCACTCAAAAATGCTCGCTCCGTGTCGTCGGACTGCTCCCTCCGGCATGCAATAGTCCGGTCGCGTCCTCGGGCCACCTGACGCGCCTCACCCTCGTGTCCATACAAGTTCTCGCCTCCCAATACGCGCTCTATCCAACGTTTTGTGCAGGATCTTCGATTGCCCTGTGATATTGGAATTTTTGCGGTCAACTGCTTCTCCGTACTGCTCTCTGAGTGAAGAATCCTTTTCTGTGAAAAAAATCTTCCCTCATTCTAGTCTCGGGCATTCCGTGCGATCGCTGGGACTCTGTGCGGACAACACAATAACTGAGACATCTTATTCACGTCGCTTTGCTATTCTACGACTATCTTGCGACGACACCTATGTTCCGCTGACGTTCTTGGTTCTCCATCACTCTGAACTCTCTCCATTCATCACTTGGTTTAGATATCCTGCAACGACATACGCAAATCCAGGAGAGAGGGTTGAAAGTCATGGCATCTCCCTCCCTCTTCTCTACCTTTCCTCCCAGGCCTTCGGCGGACACCCCCTGCTCTCTCTGCCGATTTGGTCCCCACCGAGGGTTAATCAGATCGCAACAATTTAAACACAAGTGGAGACCAATTAACTGGCGTGTTGTGATTTTTGAAGCGATTCGTTACCACCTGAGCTAATTTACAATTGCATTATAAGGGCGGGGACACATCCACGCGTATTCTTGTTTTGTATTTTTAATTAATTCTGAAAATTTGTAGAATTTGTTTTTCACTTTTAAGTTGTGGGTTTCGATGTTGTAAATCCATCCATCCATTGGGACCACTCTGTGCATAGCATTGGTGCTGCCCTTGCAGTCTCCTTGCTATTGCGAACAACCCTGGACGGATCACCACTCTGACACAGGATACAACAGCTGGATTCATTTTGCCGACTTGGAAGGAAGGACAGGCAGAGTCGACCACACCTGCGTGTTTAACATTCAACACCCAAGGGATTTGAACTCAGGATCCAGGAATCCCGAAACCCACCACACTAACCATGAAGCCAAACACCAGACACGATGTGTTAAATAAAAGGTGGAAAAAGTCTGATTCATGGAATTTAATTCCAGGTGAAAGGCAAGAAAGGTGAAAATTTTGAAAGGAGGAGAGACGATCTATAGGCAACACTTATGTAGTTATATACAAATACATATTTATACCTTAGATCAGGCATAACATCTTACACCTTTCCAGTCCTGGGTCTGAGACTCGGCCAATGTAAGTGTAATTTTTTAATGTGTATATCATTATTATTATCATTTTGGATACAAAGTTTGATGCTCATGGATGAGTATTTGCCTCAAAAAAGTGATTCATAGATTATTTTTATTTGGAAGATATCTCCACAACTTGTCACAACTCTACACCTTCCAGGTGTCGGGTCTGGAAACCCATGAGCGAAACAGGAAGAGCCTTAAACTTGCAAAGCTCGTGAAACTCGTAAAATCATGAAATATAAAGAATAAGCTTACCTTACGAAAGGAATCGAAGCTAGTCTTCCCAATCTCAACGATGATAAAACCACCAAAGAGCAGTCGATGTGAGAAGTCGATTTGAACAGGGAAAAGCTCACAGGAGGAAACTAGAGGGGGAGCACTCGGTAGATGTGCAAACCTCGCCGCCATACTGTAGGTCACTCAAGTGAACCTGATATCCTATTCATTCCAATTTGACGTTCAACAGTGCTCACAGAGTTTAGTTTTGCAACTTTCCTTTCACTTTATAACTTTTACAACTCAATTCATTCGTCATAACTAGATTCCTTGGAGACAGAAATTGATTTTACAGGCTATATCCACCTGAAGTTCCAAATCAGCCCGCAATTATTAATTTTGGCATGTTTTTGTTGGAAATGCACTTATACATGTAGAAATGCACAAAAAAAATCAAATGTTGTTGAAAAAAAAGTTGCAAAATTTTTTTTTTCTTAACAATTTTTTTTTTTGGGGGGGGGGGTTTGGAAATCACTTAATACATGTAGAAATGCAAAAAAAAAAAATTCAAATATTTTTCAAAATTGGGCGCCGTAGCGGCCACTACCATTGTGGACTTTAATATTCTCTCTCT
>CM068963.1:103374353-103403563 GCA_035128595.1 Eptatretus atami
TTGTCAAAGCCTGCTGACGGGGGGCTCGGTCTGCTGGCTCCCCCTAGCCTTCTGCCTGCTCGCGCCGCCGCTGGCTCCCGCGAGTGCAGGCGGCGCCTCGTGCGGAAGCTTGCTGCGGCTTTTGAAGATGCCCGCCGCGGTGGCGCTGCTTTGGGGGCCCGCGCTCGCGGGTGTGCGGCGCTTTGATGGGGCGCCCCGCGCTTTGACCCCTGCTGCACGACTCCGCGGGCCTGCGCGCTGCTGGCGGCCTGCCTGTTTGGCGCCCAGACTGCTCCGGCGCCCCTCTCGCGACCCGCCCTTGCCCGCCTGCGGGCCCGCTGCTTGCGCTTGGCCCGCGCCTCTTAGCGGGGCCGCCTCTTCTCCTTTTCGGGCGCTGACCGACTGGCGTTCTTTGCTTTTGCCTTTGAGGGGCCGCGCTGGCTGCGGCCGCTTTGAGATATCAAGGCTGGCAACAAAGATTCCCCAAAGTCTCACAAAGAAGAGGCCCAACATCGTAAGCCGGGTGTCTCGTCTGCTGCATTATTGCGTGAACGTTAAATATCCATAGTGTTCGTTTGCGCAGAGTAGGCAAATTATTCCCAGCACCATGAACAAAGTCCAAATTCCTGGCCTTGACTAAACTGCTGGAAGGCCAATGGCAACTACCCAGTGTAGCCTTACCAAGCAGCAAGGACCTTCCTTCAGCAGAGCACAAAATCAATCAATCAATCTTCTCAAGCTCTTAATCTTTTTTTCAACCTCAAGATTGTTATATTTCTAATTCTCCACTCTGCCCCATTTTTCTTCTCCACTTTCCTTCTTCAAATTCTTTCTTGATTTCTGCATTCTGTCACTTTACCTGGATGTTTCTTTTACTCACTCCACTCTGTGCACCTGAACGAGGCAATCAGGTGAACCTTTACTCGCACTTTACACTGAATTTTCCACGTTTCTGCGATGTGTTTTAGGTTTTAAACAATCCTGTCTGATTACTATGCTTATCTGATTGTGTGGATAAAGGAAAACCAAACCTTCTGTAATACTTACAGGCGACCCACAGAACATCCACACAGTGTAAAATGTGACTTCAAGTCATCAACTCCACTTGCATCTTCCCTCCCAAACCCCAAGTCATCAAACTCACTGCATGCTTCCCTCCCAAACCCCAAGTCCTCAAACTTCACTGCATCTCCCTCCCAAACCCCAATCCTCAACTTCACTGCATCTTCCCTCCCAAACCCCAAGTCATCAAACTCACTGCATCTTCCATCCAAACCCCAAGTCATCAACTCACTGCATCTTCCATCCCAAACCCAAGTCCTCAACTCACTGCATCTTCCCTTCCAAAAACCCCAAGTCCTCAACTCATGCATCTTCCCTCCCAAAACCCCAAGTCATCAATCACTGCATCTTCCCTCCACAAACCCCAAGTTCTCAACTCACTGCAACTTCCCTTCCCAAACCCCAAGTCCTCAACTCACTGCATCTTTCCTCCCAAACCCAAGTCATCAACCACTGCATCTTTCCCTCCCAAAAAACCCCAAGTCATCAACTCACTGCATTCTTCCCCCAAAAACCCAAGTCCTGCAACTCACTGCATCTTCCCCCAAACCCCAATCCTCAACTCACTGCATCTCCCCCCAAACCCCAAGTATCAACTCACTGCATCTTCCATCCCAAACCAAGTCATCAACTCACTGCATCTTCCCTCCCAAACCCCAGTCATCAACTCACTGCATCTTCCCTCCCAAACCCCAAGTTCCTCAACTCACTGCATCTTCCCTCCCAAACCCCAAGTCATCAAACTCACTGCATCTCCCTCCAAAACCCCAAAGCCTCAACTCACTGCATCTTCCTCCCAACCCCAAGTCCTCAACTCACTGCGCTCTCCCTCCAACCCAATCCTCAACTCACTGCATCTTCCTCCCAAAACCCAAGCCTTCACCTCCCAACCCAACTCGAAGTATCAATCCCCTTCACCACTCCCAAAACCCTCCACCACTACTCAGCACTCCCCCCCTCCACCCCACAAAAGTCGCAACACCCCACCCCCACCCAACTCTGTTCCCACATTTGCTTTTCCCTCCTCCCAACCCAAGTCCTCACCTCCCCCAACCATCCAGGCGTCGATCCCTTCCGAAACTTTGCTCCCATCTTTGTCCCCCTCCTTCAACCCCAACCTCTATCCTCTCCCTCCTTCTCTCATCGAAACCAGATGGGTATTTCCACATCGATCATTGCATATTTCGTCATTAGTTCATTTCAAAACAGCTAAATATTTTAACAATTTCCACTCTCCTATCATGCTATCACAGGACTTTACAGAAACTGCGAACGAACAGTCTCCCAGATGGTGAGGTCCATCCACCGTTGCCTGTCCAACTCACAATGCCATGGAATCACAACTCTCAAGTGACCATGAGCAAGCCAATGATACCAAAGTAAAATACCCAAAACCAGTTTTCTTCTTGATGAATATGTCATGTACACACAACATTAAAAAATAAATGACAAAGTTTTCTTTCACAATCTCATAAGATTCCCAGAAGTATGAGGACAAAGACATTCACAATGACTATGGGTTATGGTCCCTGGTTGAGTTGTTTTAGAAAAAATAGACCGAAAATAAGAGCAAAGACCCGCGTAACCTCCACTGTTAAAAATTCCTGCTAGAAGAGAACGCCGCATAGTTAATTTGGGTGGTGGAATAGACAACAGACTTTGCCTCGAAGCTGAGGCCTATCTTCCACAGGTCGTGATTTGGCGATCAGCCTCAACATCCCTTTAAATGTCACTTTGGTTGTTTCACACTGAGGGAAAAACTTACAGAGAGGGCAATGGCGCATTGTGTATACGACAGCTCCGAAGGAGCTTTCACTTCGCATAGCAGCAAGCAGCAACATGACAGCCGTATGATTTTTTCAAGTTGAAATTGTTGGAAATGTTGAAAGGCCGCTCTCCAACCAATGAGTGGAATGGATGTTACATAACAGATGGATGCCACAAGAATATTATTATATAGATTCATTACCTGATTGGACAATAGTGGTGTATTTAGCTCTCAGGCCATTAACTTCAAGCCTTCACCCCCCCCCCCTCCCCTCCCACCCATCATGGTCGCCTTACATCTCACAATCCCAAGAGATGCAGAAAAGGGATATGTTGATGGATAAATGACCCAAAACCAATTAACTTCTTTCTGATATATATATTATATATATATATTAATTATATATATATAATATTATTATATATATATATTCGTATTCCCGTCACCCTGAAAGGCGAGTGGTTCGTGTTCCTCATCCTGAGTGGAAGTTGTCTCCATCATCCTGAGTAAATGTTCGTGCTCGCGTATCCTGATGAATGGTTCGTGCTCCATTCATCCTGGACTGAATGGTTCGTGCTCCCGTCATCCGAGTGAATGGTTCGTGTTCCTATCATCCTGAGAGAGAATGTTTGTGCTCCGTATCCTGAGCGAATGGTTCGTGTTCATCATTCCTGAGCGAGTGGTTCGTGCTCCGTCATCCTGATTGATTTCGTGTTCCGTCAGCCCGAGCGAGGGTTCGTGCTCCTTCATCCTAGGGAATGGTTCTGCTCCGTCACCCCGAGCGAGTGGTTCCGTGTTCCATCATCCTGAGTGAATGGTTCGTGCTCCATCATCCTCAGTGAATGGTTCGTGCTCCATCATCCTTGAGTGAATGTTCGTTGCTCCATCATCCTGAGAGTGAATGGTTCGTGGCTCCCGTCATCCTGAGTGGAATGGTTCGTCCAATCATCCTGAGAGAATGTGGCTCCGTCATCCTGACGCGAATGGTTCGTGTTCCATAATCCTGAGCGAGTGGTTCGTTGCTCCGTCATCCTGAGGAATGGTTCGTGTTCCGTCAGCCCGAGCGAGTGGTTCTGTGCTCCGCATCCTGAGAGAATGGTTCGTGCTCCGTCAGCCCGAGCGAGTGGTTCGTTGCTCCGTATCCTGAGCGAAGGTTCGTGCTCGTCATCCTGAGCGGAGGTGGTTCGTGCTCCGTCATCCTGAGCGAGTGGTTCGCTGCTCCATCATTCCTGAGGATGGTTCTCGTTGCTCCGTCATTCCTGAGCGAGTGTTCGTGCTCCGTCATCCTGAGTGAATGTTCATCTTTCCGTATCCTGAGCGAGTGGTTCGTTGCTCCCCGTTTCATTCCTGAGCATGGTTCGGTGCTCGTCATCCTGAGGAATGGTTCGTGTTCCGTCCACCCCGAGCGATGGTTCTGTTCCATTTCATCCTGAGCGAGTTGGGTTCGTGCTCCATCATCATGAGCGAGTGGTTCGTGCTCCGTCATCATGAGCGAGTGGTTCGTGCTCCTCATCCTGAGCAAGTGGTTCGTGCTCCGTTCATCCTGAGCGAGTGTTCGTGTTCCATCATCCTGAGCGAATGGTTCGTTGTTCCATCATCCAGAGCGAGTTGGTTCGTGCTCCGTTCATCCTGAGTGAATGGTTCTGTTCCATCACCGAGCGAATGGTTCGGTGCTCGTCAATCCTGAGTGAATGGTTCATGTTCCGATCATCCTGAGTGAATGGTTTCGTGCTCCGTATTCCTGACGCGAGTGTTCGTGTTCCGTCATCCTGAGCGAGTGTTCGTGCTCCATCATCATGAGCGAGTGGTTCGTGTCCGTCATCATAGCGAGTGGTTTGCTCCGTCATCTGAGCGAGTGGTTGTGTTCCATCATCCTGAGCGGTAGTTCGGTGCTCCATCATCATGAGCGAGTGGTTCGTGCGTCCATCATCATTGAGCGAGTGGTTCGTGCTACCATCATAATGAGCGAGTGGTTCGTGGCTCATCATCATAGCGAGTAGTGTTCCATATCATGAGCGGAGTGGTTTGCTCCGTCATCCTGAGGAGCGGTTTGTATTTGTCTCAGACGAGAGTTTTGCCTCTAGATAGTCCGAAGCAGTGTTGTATCCAGACGGTTTGGCCCTTTCCCGAAATGAATCCGACGGGTTGTTCCCCAGAACATGTCCATTCGTATTAACAGGAAGAAAATGGATTTCAGACATATTTTGTTTTAATCTTCACTGTTATCTCCGCAGGAATCACTTGATGACACAGTATTAATCACTAATATAATTACAATGCTCCTTGCACATTCTGCCTTCCCTACCTCTCAACTCACCACTGTCTTCCCTTGCCTCTCTATTTTTTTCTCTCTTTTTTATTTTCTCTCGTGTGTGGCTCTGTGTTGGCTCTGTGGTGGCTCGTGTGTGCTCTGTCTCTCTTCAACCCCCCCCCCCCTTTAGTAGATGCCATCAGCAAGCTACAGGTGGTATTTGTCAGTATTATATTACATCTATATTATGTACATATATATCAGGTCAGGTATGGGAGCATGTGCGAGAACAGCGCGTCGCTGCGTTTCCACTTTCTGCCGGTACTTCCAGGGCCTCGTCTGGCCATCCCCCAGGCAGATGCCAGGCCATCCCCATCTCCTTGAGATGATGGCAACCCGCTGCAACACGATGCACGTGTCGGCCCACTGGCCTCCTCCACTCATGAAGACTCCCTCGCTGAGAAATCTGTGAGCAGGATTAGCGTCAGGAAAACGAGCCACATGTCCATAACAGACGCAACTGCGCTCACGGACTATGCAGGTAACAAATCTCATCCGGAGTCTCTCTCAGCAACCGCTCGTTGGACACAAAAATCCGACCAGCGTCATAGCCAAGGGATTCTCCGAAGATACCTGGTTACCAAAGGAATTTAAGTCTCCGTCGTTTCAGGAGCCGTTGTCAGGTCCAAGTCTCGCATCCCATAGAGCAAGACTGAAGCACCAAGGACCTGAAACTCGGACTTTCGTCCTCCCGCAACAGGTACCGCAGCCACGACCCCATGATCCATGAATCCATGACTCCCCAGGCCGACCCAACGTCTATTGACCTCTGACTCACAGCCAGCAAGAGACATGAATATCACTGCCAAGGTAGTGAATCTCTCCATGACCTCAACATCCTCACCACAAACAGACACAGACAGGAACAGCAGCATCCAAGATGTCACCGAAAGCCTGGATCTTAGTTTTGACCCAAGAAAAACCCATAATCCCCAGCGGCTCCGACTCCTCATTCAGCACCTCGAGGCCCCCAAAAGGATATCTAAAGTCTGCCGCAAAGATGACTGCATCATCTGCAAATCAAGGTCCGGAGATCTTGACATTCTCATAACGACGCACCGCAGCTTGATCTCTCCGACATCCTCCCTAAAATCCAGTCCATACAAAGTGCTGAAAAGTGTGGGGCCTAGTACACACCCCTGACGAACTCCAGTAACAATTGAAATAAGTCAGAGATGGACACCCACACTTCACAGCACTCTCAGTACCAGAGTGAGTTCAGACATCAGATCGATCAGTTTGGTGGCACCCCACGAAGACCAAGAATCCTGCAGAGGACATCCGATTCACTGAATCGAACGCTTACAGAGATTCAACATAGGCTGTAAGCAGCCCCTGCCGAAACTCTCTGTCTGCGTTCGTGATGGACGAAGGGAAGGATCGGTCAATCTTGCACCTCTTTGTGTAAAGTCTGACTGCTCTGGACGCTGGTGCTCATGCAGATGGTGGCGACCTTATCAAGAATTATCCGAGCAAAGACCTTGCCGGCACTGAGAGCAGCGTCAGCCCTCGGTAGTTTGTTGCAGTCTTGGCGATCACCCTTCCCTTCCAGAGAGGAACAACAAGGCCCCTCTTCCAATCAGTTGGGATGATGCCTGTGTTCCAGGCAGAGCACAAAACTGCATGCAACGACACGAGTGCAGCATTTCCACCAGCCTTGAGAACTTCAGCATGGATGCCACAGACCCTGGAGCTTTGCCCCGTTCAACTGTTCACCGCAGCCCGTGTTCCACAAGCCGAAAGTGGACCACAGTTGATTGAGGTCAGCATACAAGGGATTGTTAACTACCTCTGACGTCCAACGTCGACAAGCTGGGGATCAGTCTGGTACAACCGCTCAAGTAACCGCCCCGCGGCTCCATTCGAAGTCCGTCCTCAATACCTCCTACTCTCTGCTCTAACTGCCAAGTGCTCCGAGGGATGGGCTTGGATGAATGCAATGCCGCGATGATCCCTTCGTAAGGGACCGGAATCACCGGTCCACAGGTGATGCTGCTAAACCTCCTCCCAACAGATCCCTCGCACGATAGGCCTCCTTGTCCACCTAACAGGTGCACGTGCAAGATGTTAGTACGCACATCAGCTGGCCTAAGAACAGCTCAGGTCGCTGCCATTGCCAGCCTGGCCTCTCGCGACTCGTGGTCTAATGGTAATCCAGTGTATGTCCCTGGAGAGACAATAATCTTCACTTGCCCTGCGGTGTGAGTTCCAAAACATCCCCGGCAAACATCAAGACGGTGGTCCTGAGAGGCATCTCCGATCAACTCTTTCAGAACCCCCCAAAGCAACCCAGACCTCCCAAGTGTCCACGTCAGCCGTTCGCAAACTCCTCAGAATTAGCTCTCTCATCCTTGAATCTTGCCAACATCCAGCCGCTAGGCTGGGTGTAAGCATTCTCCAGGATTTAAGGGCAGCTTAGAGTTGCTACGAACAAAGCCTGTGTCATAATTTGAGGAACTGGCCACTCCGATGACCCTGCATTCTGGATCATCCCTCCAACGACCGTCAATGAGACATGGTCATTTCTTTGCCACACCGCCAGCGTTAGAAATAACCGAAGTCCAGCGATGAGCTTGTGGGCGCTGAACACATAACCAGCCAACCCTAAGTCAGTGACTTCTGTGCAAGTCAAGGAAACTTATGCTATTTGGTTCATAGTTCCTTGACCCATGGGACCAACACACACCTCATAACCCATTCCTATCAGTTCAGTCGATGCATTGAAATCCCTCCAAGACTAGAAGTTGTATCCTCGTTTCTGGGACTGATCACCACAGACTTCGAGCGTGGCGGAGATTGGCATCCTATACGCGGTCTGAGTATCACATCGCCTCAGTTGAGCATTTAAACAGAGACGCAGGGAAATGACACCTAAAGAGTGACGAATCCTTAATCTCATAGATACGCTCGTTGACCGGTGTTACCAGTCAATTATCATTGGGGTCAGCTTATGGACACAGCTAACAGACAACTTTCCTTGGGTAGGTACACCATCAGAGGCGAACCCGCCAAAAGTAGTGTAAACCACCCACCATTATCTCGCGCAATCCGGTCCCCGAACCTCAGAGAGACGCTGCAATCTCCGATGTTCCAAACGCTGAGTCAGAATGATAACAGAGACAGGTGATCAATCCTCATCTGTAGGGATAGACATGTCCAGCTACCCAACCGAAGGGACCGCGCTCAGGTTAACCAAAGGAGACCGCCCGTCTGGTGGAACGACGACCTCAGCACCACTCCCGACACACTCTCTGCCACAATCGACCCAGGGATGTCTAACGCCCCGTGGTTTCCCTCCTATCATTCAAGCATTGGGGGTCCCCGAAGGGTTTTGCCCCAATTCCGTCATCCGTGAGCTTGCCTCTGCGAAGGGAAAGCTCACCACAGGAGGTACTCCCACGGAGTGGGGTTTTCCAGATTTTTTTGCGTTTTTGTGTTTTGCGGAAATGAAGGTTTACGGTGGCCGGAGTGCAAATCCTGCCTACAACCTCCTAAGTAAAAAATACCCAACTCAGGAGACGTCCGCAGACACAGTTGGCACTACAGATATGGATGGCCGTTGGCTTCACAAGGAAGCTTCTCCGCCCTTGGCAGGTTCTTTGTTTTTAAATCTCTGGGTGTCCATATCAAACAACCCTCCTCACCAGAAAAGCCTGTGGGGAGAACGTGATTAGGTGCGCCGACAACTCCACCATGGAACAGGTTAGTACAGGTTTTACATGGTGAACCTGTGTAGCAGGCACAGATTAACCCTGACCTGACATAAGGTAATTCCATTCCATATATATATTGATATATGGATATATGATTATTATAGTATACATACATATACATATTGATGTAGATTTACAGTCCCGATAAAAAGTCGACACCCACTTTCAAAATTTTCACCTTTTGTTACCTTATAGCCTGGAATTAAATTACACTTGTTCCTCCTTTATTTACACAACCTAACTATCTTCACAAGGCCCGTGATGCCTTACAGCTCAACATCCTTTTAACTGTCACTTTGGTTGTTTTACACTAGCGTTCTTTGGGTGATGTGCTGTGTTGCGTTTGTGCCAAATGTAATGTTTTGCATTTAGGCCAAAACGTTCCATTTTGGTTTCGTCAGACCACAAAGCTTTTTGTCACATGGCTTCAGAATCTCCGGAATAGTTTTTTGCATACCTCAAATGGACTCAAGGTGGGCTTTTTTGAGTCATGGCTTCCTTATTGCCACCCTACCATACAAGCCACACTTGTGGAGTGCTTGGGATATTGTTGTCACATGCACACAGTGACCAGTCTTTGCCATCAAGGCCTGAAGCTCTTTCAACGTTTCCATTGGCCTCTTGGTGGCCTCTCTGATCAGTATCCTTGCTTAGTCATCCAGTTTGGAAGGATGGCCTGATCTAGGCAGGGTCTTGGTGGTACCATTAACCTAACACTTCTTAATGATTGTCTTGACTGTGCTCAAAGGGATATCCAAGGCCTTTGAAACCTTCTTAAACCCATTCCCTGATCTGTGCCTTTCCAAAACTTTATCCTGTAGGTCTTTTTGGAAGCTCCTTGGTGCTCATTAGGGATACAACTTTTTTGCAACTCCATAGTCCTGTATCATATTCTGATGAGCTTTTGCTAGAAACAATGAAAATCAATGTTTTTTTTGTATTTGTTCAAAAAGTTCACCCATGACTAACTTTGAAATTTGCATGACTTGCATGACCTTAATTGCTCGCTCACAGCATTGATTGCTTCTGCTGATGTTTAGTTTTGATGGCTCTTGTTTCCAGTGATTTGTTCAAGGATTTCAAAGCAGTCTTGAGGGTAGTAAGGCTTTTTTAAAGTTAAATAAATAATTAAACAGGGTTTAGTTTTTGGAAATCCACCCAAATGCAACGAGTATAAAAATTTCAAAGTTAGTCATGGGTGAACTTTTTTGAACAAATAAAAAAAAAACATTGATTTCATTGTTTTCTAGCAAAGCTCATCAGAATATATACAGGACTATGGAGTTGCAAAAAAGTTGTATCCTAGTGCTCATGGTTGAGTCGTTGCTGTGAAATGCACAACCCAGCAGAGGAACCTCAGGAAAGCTGATTTTATTCTGAAACTAGGACACTTGGTGGAGTGCATACCTCCGCCACATAATGCCTGATCCATGAGAACATATTAGGCCCAATACATTTTTGAAATGACATGCTATATATCGTTTATCGCCCAATTTCAATGGTGAAGAATCACTTAAAAAATTAATAATTATTGTATCCAAATCCGGATTCTGATCTTCACCAAAATCGAATCAACTCGTCGGGGTTGCACGCCCAACCTGTCCACCAAGTTTCGCCCGAATCCGTCTACAACTTTTTGAGATTTCTTGCTATGTATAATTTTTGGCTCGATCTCTCAATGGTGAAGAATCACTTTTAAAATTCTAGTAGTCGGATCCGGATCCGGATCTTCACCAAAATCTAATCATTTCGTCCTTGTCACATGCCGAACTTGTCCACAAAATTTCATCTGAATCCGTCCACAACTTTTTGAGATATCCTGCACACAGACAGACACAAACAGGCAGAGAGGGTTGAAAACATAACCTCCTTCACCTTCGGTGGCGGAGGTAATAATCAGATTCACAACAATTTAACACAAGTGGAGACCAATTAACTTGGTGTGTGATTTTGAAGGCGATTCGTTACACCTGAGCTAATTTACAATTGCTATTATAAGGGCGGTGGACACATCCAACCGCGATATTCTTGTTTTGTATTTTTAATTAATTTTCTGAAATTTGTAGAATTTGTTTTTCACTTTTAAGTTGTGGGTTTCGATGTGTAAATCCATCCATCCATTGGGACCATTCTCTGTGCATAGCATTGGTGCTGCCTATGCAGTCTCCTTGGCTATTGGGAACAACCCTGGACGGATCACCACTCTGACACAGGATACCAACAAGCTGGTATTCATTTTGCCGACCTTGGAAGGAAGACAGGCAGAGTCGACCACACCTGGTGTTAATTCAACACCCAAGTGGGATTTGAACTCAGGATCCAGGAATCCCGAACCCACCACACTAACCATGAAGCCAACACCAGACACGATGTGTAAATAAAGGTGGAAAAAGTCTGATTCATGGAATTTAATTCCAGGTGAAAAGGCAAGAAAGGTGAAAATTTTGAAAGGAGGGAGAGATGATCTATAGGCAAGCACTGTGTAGGGTATATACAATACATATTGTTAACCCTTAGATGCAGGCATAAACATCTTTACACCTTTCCAGTCCTGGGGTCTGAGACTCGGCCAATGTAAGTGTAAATTTTTTAAATTGTATTATCATTATTATTATCATTTTGGAATCAAAGTTGATGCTCATGGATGAGTATTTGCTCAAAAAAGTGATTCATAGATTATTTTATTTGGAAGATATCTCCACAACTTTGTCACAAACTCTACACCTTTCCAGGTGTCGGGTCTGGGAAACCCATAAGCCGAACAGGAAGAGCCTTAAACTTGCAAAGCTCGTGAAACTCGTAAAATCATGAAAATATAAAGAATAAGCTTACCTTTACGAAAAGGAATCGAAGCAGTCTCCCAATCTCAACGATGATAAAACCACCAAAGAGCAGTCGATGTGAGAATCGATTTGAACAGGAAAGCTCACAGGAGGAAACTAGAGGGGAGCACTCGGTAGTGCAAACCTCCGCGCCAATACTGCTAGGTCATCCAAGTGAACCTGATATCCTATTCATTCAATTTGACGTCAACAGTGCTCACAGAGTTAGTTTGCAACTTTCCCTTTCACTTTTAACTTTTACATACTCAATTCATTCGTCATAACTAGATTCCTTGAGACAGAAATTGATTTTACGTGGGTATATCCACCTGAAGTTCCAAAATCAGCCGCAATTATAATTTTGGCATGTTTTTTGTTGGAAATCACTTATAACATGTAGAATGCAAAAAAAATCGAAATTTGTTGAAAAAAAAGTGCAAAATTTTTTTTTTCTTAACAATTTTTTTTGGGGGGGGGGGTTGGACACTTAAACATGTAGAAATGCAAAAAAAAAATTCAAATATTTTTTCAAAATGGCCGCCATAGCGGCCATATTGGATTTGGACCAGTCCAAAATCTAATGGCATGATCCTTGACCATACCTAACCCCCCCCACAAGTTTCGTCGAAATCCGTCGAGGAGTTTTTCCGTAATACTGTTCACAAACAAACAAACAAACAAACAGAAAGGGGTGAAAACAGTAATCCGATCTTCGATGGCGAGGTTTAATTAAATAAACAACACATTTATACATGGAGGTGGAATGGGATGACGTGAAGAAGGATTCAGCTTGATTCCGTGCCCCTCCGTGCCCCTTCCGTGCCCCTCCCACCCTCCCTTCCGTGCCCCCTCCCACCTCCAGGTTCAGAATCGTTACCAGGACGATTGTCGTGCTAATGAAGTAATTGGGTAAGCCCGAGGACTGGAATGGAAGGGTTGTGTTTTTAATGAATCTTTTTCCCTCAGACTGAATGATTTTTTTTTCTTCATATTTATGTCACTGAATTATTTGTAACCAAGTTATAGGAGGCATACAATGAGGTTATGCAAATATATAATTTATCTTATAACTTAGTTATACGGTTTATAGCACAACAAAAACAACAACAACACAACAACACAACAACACTTGCTGGGTGCCTGAGACCCTGCCGCATCTCAGGGTCAAAAGTAAATGATGACTTCAGACACAATTTCAAACGAACACAGTTTAATCTCGGCTTGAAAGAATGCCACGTAGATATTTGGGCGGTGCATGAGTTAAGACCGCTGTCTCGATCGCTCAAGCCAATCTGCACAAGGCCGCAACAACGATCGGGTCAAAATCATTTTCACCGTCACTTTGGTAGTTTTACAATGAAGGAAACATGTATAGGGAGTACATATAGTGATTGTGAATATGACAGCTCCGAGGCATCTTTGCCTTCACATAACGGCGAGCACAAATGTAGCGGCTGTAAGATTGAAATCTGTCTTCAAATCACCTCACCACCGATCTGACACACACCCTCTCTCCCTTTATCCCGTTTTCAAGCAGAAGGGCAAATTTTTTCTCATATAATATTATATTATTTATATATATATATTATATATTAATTATATAGATATATATAATATATTGGTTACGGCTCTTGGAAATTGCAAACCATAAAGGTCCCGTAGGTGACATATATTCTTATACATGTTAGATTAGCCAACCCGTGTATTAGAGGAATTAATGTGATTTCATTCGGCTGCGATCTTTGATTAGGCGTTTTTCGGTTACTTTGTTTTGAGCCACCCACGCCACACAAAACAACGCAGCAGCAAGAAACCTACCTTCCACACTCGCTACCGCAAACCTCACTCCCGCATTCAAACACGCATGGCCATCGAACACGCCGAACCACCACTTCTCTCGCCATTCCCGCCCACCTTGGACCCGAGGTCGAGCTGTCTCAGCGAGACACGCGAGACGCGAGTGAGAGGCGGGTGGTCGGGAGAATGGATCAGGAATATACACCCCACTCTGATCACCCAATCAGAAGCGGGGGCGCTTGCCCCGCCTCAGAGCGCCTGACGAAATCGGCATATGAAATTTGATGGTCAGGATTGATACACGCCCCTTTCTCCGTCCAAATATCTGTGGTGTTTTTTTTGTTTGGGTTGGTCGCGAGCGTGGTCTTCGCCCCTGAGTGTCGTTGGATCGATAAGTTGCATGAGGTGGGTTCCCGAACCAATAAAAAGGCGAGCGCAGTGATGAGTGGCATATCTTGAAGAGTGTCGGTGGACAGCAGATCGGTAGAAGTCAGTGGAGAGTGTCTTGGTTTAGCAGCAGATCGAGGAAGGCAGTTGAGTCGTTTATCAGGATGTCGGTGGGCAGCAGATCCGGAGGATATCAGTGTGGTCGTTGGAGACGGAGCCGGGAGATCGTGTGGGAGATCGTGGGGCAGACGCGCTGCGGAGCGAACGCTGAGGTGACTGGAGGCTCGCGTCCCGCGGGGGGGAGTCGAACAAGCCAGCCATATCTCCCCAGGCATAACAATTCTCCTTCCCCCGCGCTGAGATGTGCGACGGGGGCCCCGTCCCACTTACACCAGCAGGTGCCCACGTAACGCGTGCAGCGACATTCTGGCGGCTCGCCCGGGGGCGCGGTAGGCCGGTTCTGGCCTGGCCGCTCTCAGGTCCGCGACGGCAATAGGCCAGGGCGTCTGACTCCCTTGCCTTGAGGGTCTTTCTTTCTTCGGTGTGAATGCGTGTGTGGCCCGTGTCTGTAGGTAGTAACTAGAAAGGTCTGTGTCGTTTCGGTTTTATACTCTCTTTATGGCTTTCTTTTGTTTAGGTATATGTCATCGCTAATTGACTGTAATACGTGTCTATATGGTGCTCCGCGTGCCGAGGAATAAATGTGCATTGTGTGAATACTGTTCCCGTTTGCTCGTCTTTTCTTTAATTGACTCCATCGCTTCACTAAAGGTTCGTAGTGGGTGCAAAACGCCCGGTAAATAATCTGAACGTCCGGGTCGACGTAACACCGCTCGGTTATCCCGATTACGGAACGGCCCGCAAGCGGCTCGTGTCCGGAGTCGACCTGCGGCGATGTCGAGTCGCCCTGGTTTACCATCCGCGTGGTACTTAGGTTAGGTGGGTTTTGGCGAACCGAACCCTATCCTACTCGGTGGCCGATTGGCACGATTGTTGGTGAGGTCGAAAGCCACGCTGTGACTGATCCCGGCGTTAGCCGGAGGGTCACGACTGAATTGTCGCGTCCGGTGGGCGGGCGTGCGGTTCGAGTCGCGTGGCCGATCGCCGCGAGGCGCGAATTTGCAACACTGTGTATCGACCGTGTTGATCGAATCCTCCCGCTCCAAGCTACATTCATAGGGAATCGGTCCAGGGTTGAGAGGTGCGTTCTCCCGATTCCCTCTAAATTACGAGCGATTAAAATTAACCCTTACGTGGAATAAGATGGCGTCTCAAGGCGAGCGGAGCCGGGTAGTAGAGATGTATATGTGTAGTGATGTAGAATCTGTCCAGGATGAGACCCCCATGCAGGAAATGCTTATGAGCAGGAACAATTTCCCCAACTGAACCAGGGCCCGAAATGGGCGCGGCGGCGGCAGAGGCCGCGTGTATGACCCCCCCCACCCGCCTCCGTCAAGTCCTTCCCCAGCGCCGGACCCGCGCCTGAGGGTGAAGCGATTGTTTGTGGGTCAGGTAACATGATTTGCAGGCAGATAACGGAATGAAGCAGCAAATGAGCGAATGAAAACATTAAAAAACGAAATAAAGAGTGAACAAGCAGATGGAAACAAACCACAAACAAAATGGAAGGAATGAATACGAATGTAGACGAAAAATGGATGGAATGATATACGAATTGAACGAAAATGGATGGAGACTCACTCAAATGGAAAAAACAAAAACGAAATGAGGAGAAATAAAGAGAATGCGGTGAAACGCAGCAAATGGGCCGAGCTGCAGCGGGCTGAGGCAACAACAGCGACAGTGCTGTGCATGCAGCCCACGGGGGATGCGAACGAGCTGGAGGGGTGCAGCGTTGTCAGGCCCGCTGAAAGCGGGTGGAGAAAAAAATATTCGGGAGACGTGTGGGCGAGAGCGTGAGGTGACGGAAAAAGTGACGGTGACCGAGAGGGAAAATAATTGGTTACGGAGACGTGCACAGAAATAAAATTTAGTGGATTGAAAGACTGCAAGACATCGACGAAGAGAGTTGAGTAAGCTGGGACGGAGGTAAAACGGAGACAGAGGACTGGGAGACTGATAGACAAACACAAGGGCAAGATGGAAGAACAGTTAGAAGCCAAAGCAAGGTCGGAGGTGCAGAGATGAGAGAATTGAAAAGAAAGCTTCTGAGTTACAAAACGAGCTGAATGTGAGAGAGAAACAGAACGGGAGAATGAACGTTAAGGAACACACTGTACAATCAAACAGCTGAAGCGAAGGCCAGATTAAAGAATGAGATGCAAGAAAGAGTAATGATGGAAGAACGAATGCGACAGAAGAAGGAACGATCAATGGAAGAAACCACGAGATTGCAGATGAGAACAGAAAGAGTCCTGAAGAACAGATTACGACAGTGAGAACGAAGTCAGCAACTGAAAGAAATAACGAGATTACAGAATGAGGAACAAGAGAGACAGTGGAATAGAAAACGAAGAGTATGATTGAAACTGAACGACAAAAGGAAAAAAATAAGTTGGAATACGAGGAGAAAATGAGGAGCAAGAATGAAAGCAGAAGGAGAATCAGGGAGATTGAGGCACAACGAGTTGAGGGAAGAAGAGAGGAACAATGGGATAGAAAACAAAAAGAACATGAAGCCGGCGTTACCATTGAAAGAAAGGCAAGGGAGTGCGAGGAGGTAGACAAAGAACAGCGAATGAACACAAAAGAAATTAAACATGAAGAAACCATGAAAGCGAAGGAAGACAGGAGAAGAAACAAGGAAGTAATGAGACGCAGCAACTGACACAAGAAAGAGATTAACCAAATGAAGCAAACAACGAAACTGAGAAGGAAGGGCAGGAGAAGAAACAGGAAGAGTATGAGACAGCAGCAAATGAAACACAAGAAGGAGATAACCAAATGAAGCAAACATGAAACTGGAGAAGGAAGGACACGAGAAGAAACAAGGAAGAGTAATGAGACGCAGCAATGAAAACAAAAAGAGAATTAACGCAGGTGAAACCATGAAACTGGAGAAGGAGGACAGAGAGGAAGCAAGGAGGGTAATGAGAGAACAGCGAATGAAACACAGGAAGGAAGATGAGCCGATTGAGAGAAACGATGAGATTGGAAAATGAGAGCATGAGGAAGAGTGGGAGAGAAACAAAAACTATACGAGTTTGAAATTAATGAACTGAAGGAGAGAGTAAATTGAAATCCAGAGAGATGGAAAACTCAGAAAGAAACAGAAATAATAGATGTATAGAGACCAGGGAGATAGCAGAAAATAGAGGAGAGACTGCATGATAGACGGGGTTAAAAGAACAGAACACAACACAGAAGTAGTGGAGGATAATGGGTGAGCTCGCGGACTGGGTAGAGACCCGGTAGCAGCTGGATGGCCGCCTCCAGGACAGGGGAGGGAGTATGCCCCTTGAGGCGAATCACACCAGGTGGGTTCGGTCGTGCTCGCGGGTTGAAGGACGAGTGCTGTGGAAAGGGACGTGTAGCTTGGGTTATAGACCCCGGGAACCCTTGTGGGGACACGAATCCCCAGTGTGGTTGTGCAGGGTTGTGTTTGCGAGTGTGCGGAGATGCGTGCTTTCCAGCACGCATGGTGTGAGTGAGACCCCCTGTGCAAGTGGAAAGGTTGGGTGAGTGAGAGGTGTCCGTGTGAGGGAGACCGTGTGCGTAAGGTCTCTGTATGTGAGGAGATGTCGTCGGCATGCGGGAGCACGCAGCCGCGTCTCCCGGTGTGAGTGTGTTGAAATGGAGTATGTGCGTCGAACACGCAGGTGTGCGTGGTGGAACGGAGACGGGCGACAGAGGGACAAAGCGGGTAGCGGCCGTAGTTGTAATGGGACCGTGCCGGGTTCAACCCAGCACGAGCGCGAGGTCCGTGCTGTGCAGCGCACGAGACCCCCACGTGCTCGCTTGGCGGGAGTGAAGCCCGGTCCGGAAACGCCAGCGGGGATTTGCCGATCCCGCGGACGGACAAAGTTTAGGCAGGATACGGATTTGGCCGATGGGTTCTCCACGCGAGCGTGTGTTAGGCTCCAACGGGCAGAGCACATGTGTTCGCGTGGAGGCCCTCGAGTGCGAGGGTGCTTTTGGGGGTGCGCAGGTGACGTCATGGCTGCACGTGGGGTTGGAATCGGCAGGAGGGTGAATTCCTGCCGATGGTAACCGTCCAAGAGGGACGAGGTCAACGTGCAGCTGCATGACGTCACGGGCAAGGTGCAAAGTGGCGAGCTGAGTTGCCGCGCTGGTGCTGCGCAGATTGGAAAAAAAAAAAATACGAAAGCAAGCCTCGCTTTCGGGTGAACAGGATCCCGGGTAAGGGTGAAAGATCCCTTACCTGGGCACAGGATGGAAAGCTAGGGGGAAGGTGTAAGCTAGACCGACTTCATGGGCGGGGAGCCTCATGAGTCCGTGGAATGATTAGGTAGAGGGTTTTAGTGGATTTAGGAATATGGAAATGGAATTTAGGATTTGGAGACAGTGACAGACTTTGAGTGGTGTAGAGGGACGTAGCTTAGCTACGTAGTGTTAAAAGGAAGTGCTGCAGTGTAAGGGACGACGTGGGGCACGAGTATGTAGGGGATTAGATAGAAGGAGCAGGATTCAGCGATTGTGTGTTGGAAAGTTGTGAGGAGAGTACATGGTGAGTGAGTGAGCCACGGGTCGTGTGTTATGGAGTGAATGGGAATGCATGGTGCGATGAGTGATTGGGGGGAGTGACTCCCGCCCAAGGGACCCCGGGTCAGTGTGAGTGAGTTAGTGGTTAGTTAATTGAAAAATGGAGGTCGTTTTGTTGTTGGTGGGAAGTAGGCTCAGTACCCATTTGAGGGGTGCAGGAGCCCTGTGACGGGCTGGGAGCGTGGCTGCGAATGGTGAGTATCGCTGAGTGGGTACCCCGGCACCGGCTAGTCGGCCGTGGTAGGCCAAGCCCATGGGGGGCCGGGTTAGCGTAGTGGCACGGGTGCGCCCGCTTGTGCGGGGCCCGGAGCGCCGTTAGCCGCGTGGCAGTGTGTGGGCACGGGTGACCCGGAAAGGGCCGGGCGCCAGCCTGCCACGGTGCGTTTCAGGGAGTTGCCATGGGGGCACCCGGTGTTTTGGAGCTGGTAGGCTCGGAGGCAGTGTAGTGCCCGGGGTGCCATTGTTGGAGATTCGGCAGAGGGTCGTGCCTGCCAAAGGGAGCCACGCGTCCAGCCATGAGACCGTGCAAGGGCACGAGGGAAAATTCGAGGCGAGGCCGAAATTGTAAGGACCAACACAAGCGACGGGAATCTGGTGTTAGACACAATAGATTAAGCGAGAGGCGCTTGTTGAAAGCCCCGGGGTAGTTTAACAGTTAAATGGTAGGGTAGATTAGGAAGTGTACCCTCCGCACCATCCATCCTTCGCCTCTCTGGTGGGCCGCTGGACCCACTTTGGGTTAGATCGCTGAGATCTGGGGAGGCCATCTTGAGGCTTGGTTGGGCTCGGCACAGGACGCTAGCTCTCCTTATTCCCCTCGGGAAGGGAACGTAGGGGTTGGTAGTCTAGGCGACAGCTAGGTTAGCCGAACAAGGACAGTAAAGGGGGTTGGGGACGATTTATAGTGGGAAGAGGGTGAAAATAAAAACAACAAAAAAAAAAAAAAAAAATAGTTGGGGGCTAAATTTTTTTACAAATTAAGGGAGTGGGTAGGTACAGTGACAGGCAAAGGCGATAGGTGGGAGGGAGACAGGTAGGTAGGTCCGAGTCCACCTTCTGTGTGGCCAACACCACCGCACTCCCTCCACCAACCTCCACTGCAAGGCAAAGGCTGGCCAACTTCATCGCTGCGGCTGTGTGCTGCGGGCCTGTGCCGGCAATTTCATCGGCTGGTTGTTTTCTGCAAGGCCTGTGCCGGCCGGATCGTCTGCTGTGTTTTGCTGCAAGGCCTGTGCCGGCCGGATCGTCCGACGGCTGTTTTACTGCAAGGCCTGTGCCGGCCAGTTCGTCTGCCGGCTGTGTTTGCCTGCAACGGCCTTTTCTGCAGGCTATGTTGCTTTACCTTTGCCATGTCATGCCCACTGCCCCTGTTCACTAGCCCCGTTCAATTTGCTTTGCCCCCCCCCCCCTTGTTCAATTCCATGTGCGCCAGGATCCGCAAGCACAGTTTGCAAGCTGCAGGAACTGTCCTGTTGGCAGCTGCAACACGGGCCTGCAGTGGCGGCCGCTGCACGGTTTTCTGTTGACTCTTACCTTTTTCCTGCAGAGTCCATTGATCCTGGGCCATGGTTTAGTGTAAAATTTGAAGTTAAGGTGTTAAGTTGTATTGTAATATGAGTGCGCCGGCATGTATGTGTTAGCGCCGCAATTTTATTTAAGTCGTCTGTGTGAGTGAGTTTGTTTAGTTAGTTACTCAGCCCTCAGGTTATTTATTTTGGGGACACGAATACCATGAATGTCGCACTCAGGGATCCGTAGGTAAAACGTACTAGGGGAGAACTACACATGATGGCACACGATAATTTGACGACTCGGGACGAGTCTGTAAAAAGGGGAGGGGGAGTGTTACGGCTCTGGAAATTGCAACACCATAAAGGTCCGTAGGTGAGATATATTCTTAAGTACATGTGTAGTTAGCCCAAACCCGTTGTATAGAGGGAATTAATGTGATTCATTCGGGCTGCGATCCTTTGAGTTAGGCGTTTTCTGTTCTACCTTTGTTTTGAGCCACCCACGCCAACAACAACAACAACGCCAGCAGCAAAAACCTACCTTCACCACTCGCTACGCAAACCTCACATCACCGCCATTCCAAACAGCGCCATGGCCATCGAACCAACACACCACACGCGAAAACCCCACACCTTCTCCTACGGCCATTCCCGCACCACCTGGACGCCGAGCGTCGAGCTGTCTTCAGCGAGACGCGAGTGCAGATGGCGGGTTTTCCGAGGAAAATCGGATCAGGAATGATACACGCCCACATCTGATCCCCCAATCAGGAAGCGCGGGGCGCTTGGCCCCGCCTCCAGACGCGCCTGACGAAAATCGGCATATGCAAATTTGAGGATCAGGAATGTACACGCCCCTTTTTCTTCGTCCAATCGGCGAGCGTGGCTCCGCCCTGAGGTCGTTTGGATCGATAATTTGCATATGGTGGGTTCCCGAAGCCAAAAAAGGCGAGCGCAGTAAGTGAGTTGAGCATATCGTGAAGAGTGTCGGTGGAGCAGCAGATCGGTGAGAAGTCAGTTGGAGAGTGTCGGTGGAGCAGCAGATCGGTGAGAAGTCAGTTGAGCAGTATCGAGGAGTGTCGGTGGAGCAGCAGATCGGTGAGGAAGTCAGTTGGGCTGGGTCGTTGGAGACGGAGCTCGAGGAGATCGGTGAGGCGAGATCGGTGGGGCAGACGGCTGCGGAGGCGAACGGCTGAGGTGGACCTGGAGGCTCGCGTCGCGGGAGTCGACAAGCCAGCCATACTCCCTCCCCAGAGCATCAACAATTCTCCCTTTCCCCCGCGCTGAGAGAGTGCGACAAGGGGCCCCGTTCCCACTTACACCAGCAGGTGCCACGAAACCGCCGTCAGCGACATTCTGCGGCTCGCCACGGGGCGCGGGTAGGACCCTTCGGTCTCGTGGCCTGGCCGCTCATCCAGGTCCCACGCGCATTAGGCCCACGGGCCCAGTCTGACTCCCTTGCTTTGGGGGTCTTTTCTTTGCTTCGGTGTGAATGCGTGTTGTGGCGCCGTGTCTTGTAAGGTAGTAACTGTATAAGTGGTCCATGTGTCGTGTAGTCGGTTAACTCCTTTTATATGTGCATTTTCTTTTGTTCTATGTGATATATGTGCAATCGTTAATTGTGACTGTAAATACGTGTGCTATATGTGTGCTCCGCGTGCCGCGGAAATAAATGTGCATTGTGTGAACTGTTTTCCCGTTTCGCTTCGTCTTTTCTTAATTGAACCTCCATCCTGCTTCACGTAAAGGGTTCGTAGTGGGTGCAAAACGCCCGGTAAATAATCTGAACCGTCGAGGTCGACGAAACACCGCTCGGTTATCCCGATAGTACGGAACGGCCCGCCCAAGCGGCTCGTGTCCGGAGTCGACCTGCGGCAGGTACGATCGCCCGGTTACCATCCGCGTGGGTACTTAGGTAGGTCGAGTTTGCGAACAACCCTATCCTACGGGGGGGCCGATTGGCACGATTGTGGTGAGGTCGAAAGGCCCACCCGTGACTGGATCCCGGCGTTAGCGGGAGGGTCACGACTGAATTGTCCGTCCGGTGGGCGAGGCGGTCGCCGGTTCGAGTCGCGTGCCCGATCGCACGCCGCGGGCGCGAATTCGCAACAATAATATATATATATATATATAATATATATATATATTGTTACGGATTCGCGGTGGGGGGATTCGGACGAGTGATGCAATCACTGTCCGTAACCAGTTTGGGTTTCCACACCCTACTCTCGACAGCCAAATGTTGAAAATTCAGCGTCACTTAACCGCCGTCTCCGGTTATAACGCCGGCTGGTTCGGCACAGGCCTCGGTCACGTGCCTCAAATCGCGATACCAACGTACCCATGGACTTACCAGTTGGGGAATAGTCCCGGTTACAGACTGGTTTTTGTCAGAGACCGAGCAAATTCTGCCAGTCTGTAACCATTTTGGCTTTATATCCAATCGAGCGTGATCGTTCCTCTCCACGGCACGAATTAATTCAAAGCGGCAACTTCTACGAATCAGCCAGATTTATTGGGGACACATCAGGGAACACGACACAAGCAAAGCATTCATGACAATATTATAATTAATCGATAACCCGTTCTTAACTAGGGAGCTACGGATTACGGGTTTCGAAGGGGACGCTAACAAGATATACCTTAGACAACATGCAGACAAGACATGGACAGCATGCAGACAAGACACAGAGTACTTCGTGATGCTTCATGGACGAGAGAAAAATGTCGGAGGACGAATGTGGCTCGTGACAAGCCGATGTCTACGGATTCGAGCGCCCAGCTCAAACACGCCGCGTGGCAAAATGGCGTCATCCTTTTTCTTCTCCCGGCACCGCTTGCGCACGCAGCCTCAGCACGTTCTGACCCCGCGTAATGTCGACGCCACAAGACCGTCAGATCGATGGTGGGTTTCAGCTGGTTTCTCACATGGTCCAGTATACAAGTCCAGGCCTGGCCTGTTCACCAGACCAGGCCAAATCGAGGTGTTGGGCTCCGCAGGCTGGGTCGTGGCCGAGGAGGCACCGCCGGCCAAAACCACTCCTCCACAAAGTCGATCGCCCGACTCAACGTGCAGGCGGCCTCTCCCACTGCCAAAAATGGCAGACTCGGCACGCAGGCAGTTTCTCTTACTGCCAAATGGCAGACTCGGTGTGCTCAGGTTCACCACCGCCTGCGCTCGCTCGCCTCGCGGCCCACTGCAGTTTTACTTCTCCTTCCCGGCGCTCGCTCGCCTCTCGGCCCACTGCAGTTTTACTTCTCCTTCCCGGCGCTCACTCTCAGAGCGCTGGGTGGGGACTATTGTCCGGAGAGAGGAAGGAAGAAGAAGAACCTCTCGGTCCACCACCAATGTACGAACAATGAACAGCCTCTTACACCTCCCGACACACATGTAACGTCCATTTACGAACAACCTGGCTAAACATGCATTTAATGAGGGTATCTGGGCTAATCCTATATTTAATAACACACTAAGGGCCATTTCCGCAACAATATATATAATATAGCATCTGTTCACAAGCAAATAGCATCTGTCACTTCGTTGATGGGAATACTGAGAGAGGGGAGAAAAAGAGGGGGAGTTGAGAAAGAGGAGTGGGGGAGAAGAGAGAGAGAGAGAGGAGGAGGAAGAGTGAGGAGGTGGGGGAGCAAGGAGGTAGAGAGAGTGAGGAGTGGTGGGGCAAGGGAAGGCAGTGTGAGGTGAGAGGAAGGGAAGGCGGACTTGCGGTGGAGCGTCAATTACGATTCATACTGTTTCATCAAAATGATTCTGCATCGAATAACAGTGAAGATGTAAGCAAAATAATGTCTGAAATCCATTTTATATCAGTCATATGATAAATACCGTGCGGAGACAAACACTGCCTGGACATGTCTGGAGATAAACATGGTGTGGAAACAACCACCACCAGGACGCGTCCGGATACAAAGAGAAAGATGTGTGGGAGGGTGCTGCACTGTATTAGGAGGGAGTGGAGCGAGGATGGGACAGATAGAGAGAGAGGGGTGTGGGGGGTGAGGAGTTAACAGAGAGAAAATGTTATTCTTTAGGAAAACACACACACACACACACACAATATTCGTGCTTGGCCGATATTGACAATTTTTTAGCAAGTTGGAGTCAATGTGATTACCAACTACAGTACGTACTGTCTACAACCCAGAAACCTTAAGGAGCTTTCAGTGTTATTTTGGCGCGATTTGAATAAACAAAGAAAAACAATGTTACATTAATATTATAAACATTTCAAGGCGATGTGCATCAATATTAATATGTATAAACACATGGCAAGCATCATGTGACTGGGAGAAAAAAAAATTGGCTCAGTAAGTTAGAAAACACGTTAACACGGCAAACGGCTCAAAAATCTGGTGGTGTCAAATATATTTTGCTTTGAAACGCAAAGAGAAATATTTAACCTTTCAAAAGCCCATCATCATCATAAGATATGGGATGAAACTTTGACACCACCAAGCATGCAGGCAAACACACACATCCACGGAGGGTCCCTTAAAATCAAAATGTACCTATTTGTACCACGTACCTTGTAACAACTGCCGACTGTACATCCCGATCAGGACACGAACTGTACTGCTATCGACTGTATGCCACTCAGTAAGCGGCTTAAGAACCCAAGCAAGCACTCCAATTAAATGGTTCATAGGAAACGGCTCACTTGGCAAGCGATCAGCAATCACTGAACTGTCATATTAAGCACACACCTCCCGGAGACGCCTGAGATGTCAAATATGTCCGAATTGGACAAATTAACACTTTTTTTAGCAGTGGGAACTGCTGCAAAGTTCAATTCTGGAGCTTAAATTTTGTAATTTGGCTTAATTTAAGAGATTCGAGATTCTCGAGGTTATGGCATGTGCGGAAATGAAATAAAGCCATGAATGCTGGCGTCTCTGGGCGTTTATAAGCATTACAATGTATCCAGCGATTTCAACATATGAACAGGCATTCGATAATATGAGTGAGGAAAGTGAAAAAAAAACGATTGTTAATAAATCGTTGCGGCCTGTTCCAAGTCAAAGCAAGGTTGAGCAGGCCAAAAAACATGGTGGCTTCAGACCCCAGCAAGGTTAACCAGGATATGGCTTAATATCCCATTGAGAGCGGGGTGGCTGAGGATGCACCTGATAAAGGATATAATTAAATAAGGCCATTAATTAGATTCAAACGCGGTGTTTTAATTAACCCAAACACCCAATTTTCACTCATGCACTTCCTTGAAGTTCCTCAATGTACATGCAAAGTTTCAGGCTGTGAGGTTTTATGGCCTTGAAATTATGGAGGACACACACACATACAGTATATAGATGTACATGTGGGATTACTCTACACCCAGACCAGGAATCAAACCCAGGTCCTCTGGTGAGCCATACCAGTGCTCTACCATCTGAGTTATCTGGTCAACCCATGAGCTGAGCACATAATTCTCCCACATATAGAAGTGCCACTCTCTCCTTTATATTTCTTGAGGTTTGCAGTGTTGGCCCTGCTCAGAAACCAGAACTCTTCACCTTATCCATTTATTTTACAAATAATTCTTCTTCTCAGTGCATTGTCAGAATCACAGCAGGATTCAAAATTGCAACCCAATGCAGATTTCAGGAAGTAGGTTAAGAGGGAATAACAGGATATTAAAAGATTGAGGGCATCGACATAGCCAGCATTATTTTTAGTTTAGAGCTCGTGATTTGTACAGAAAGAGGTTCATGGAAGAGTTAAGTCACAGAGTCTGCAAGTTACATTTACTGATAACATGGTGGCAGCCTATGGGAAGACGTCAGACATACAGACAAATAAAATTGTTAGCAAATGAAGAAAAATAACCCTTGGCATTGATAATATAATTAATTATATTTAAGAGTGATTAGTTTGTAAAGTAACAGACACTCTGACCTCATGAAACAAGTATGGGACACTATGACTCTGACCATCACCTCTGAGATGTCAGTCTAATGTCCTCACCATTATGCTACCTTCCTTACATTAAATCATTGTTTGATATATATATATATATATATGACCATTGCCAGGTGACGGATTAAAATAACAATAAAAAAAGTTCATTCAGCACGGATGAAGGATTAATGAAATGTGAGACCAATAGTAATATAACCCGTGTGCAATAAGAAGCGCAACAACAAAAAAATGTACAAATGAAGTGTAAAAGAAATAAAACCATCACGGATGTTGGCAACAGCAATGTCGAGCTCGAATTGCAGGAAGTTAATGCGTTTGGCTGAAAAAGCAAAATCAAATTGAGTGATTGATTAAAAACATATGGGAAGTAGGAATGGTCCGGTTGAAGTTCCTTTCGGCACAACAGATAATCAAAGATTGATACTTAGCGAGGCAATTTTTGAATAGGATGAAATTTGTCTGGTGATGAATGACAAACAGTTAATTATTTTAAAATGAACTTTAGCTGTGCTAAAGTATGAGAAGTCATGCAAGAATGACCAATTTCAGTGTTTACTTTGAAAAGACGAATACAGAGATTCACGTGATATGCATTAAACAGACCCAGAGCCAACTATAAGGGCACTCGGTAGAGCGCATACCTCCGTCACGTAATGCTGATCCACGAGAACATATCGGGCCCAACACATTTTGAAATATCAGGTTACATATCGTTTTTGGCTCTCTCTCTCTCTCTCTCTCTCTCCTCTCTCTCTCTCTCTCTCTTCTCTCTCTCTCTCTCTCTCTCTCTCTTCTCTCTCTCTCTCGAAAGAATCACTTAGGAAATTAAAAAATTCTCGTCTCCGGATCTGTATTCGGATCTTCACTAAAATTGAATCAATTGTCCTTGCCACACACCAAAACCTGTCCACCAAGTTGCAACCGAATCCGTCCTCAAGATTTTGAGATATCCTGCTATATATCGGTTTAGCCCTGTCTCTCAATGGTGAGGAATCACTTAAAAAAAAATAAAATAATTCTATTATCCAGATCCGGATGTTCACCAACATCTAATCAGGTCATCCTCACAACACTCCGAACCCGCTCACCAAATTTCATTCGAATCTGTCCACAAATGTTTGAGATATCCTGCACACAAACAGACAGACAAACACAAACAAACAGACCAAAAGGGGTGAAAACATAACCTCCTTCCACCTTCTGTGGTGGAGATAAAAATCGGCCATAAACATGAGCTGAGACAAGTTGATGCATGATTTTAACCAACCATTCCTTTCACGCCATGCTTTCACGTCGTGAGGCACAAAGGGTCGCCAAGGCAGTTTCATTTGGCGAAGGAGCTCAGTCCTGGACAGGTCACCATTCTGACACAGGACACTCAAAAGGCTTAATTACCCCAGTAAGCTGGTACTCATTTTGCCGAGCTCAGAAGGATGACAGGCTGTCAACCCACCTGGTGTTATTTCAACAGGTGGGCAGGGGCTCAAAATAAAGACCATAAGAGCTTAAGCCAGACAACACCATGCATGCCTGGTGTTGGCTTCATGGTTAGGGTGGTGGGCTTGGGATCCTTGGATCCTGAGTTAAAATTCTGATTGGCTGTTGAATTAATACCAGGTGGGGTTGACTCAGCCTGTCATCATTCTGAAGTCAGCAAAACGGGTACCAGCTTGCTGGGATGATTGAGCGAGTTGAGTATCCAGTGTCAGAGCGGTGACGTGTCCAGAATTGTTCCCAATAGCCCAGGAGACTGCTATGGCAGCACTGATGCTCTATACAGAGTATGGTCCCAGCGGATTGGATTGGAATGCCATCCTTCATTTTACTTTCCCACACACATTTATTTCATTGTAATAAATCACCTTATTTTCTCTTGGGACTTCAGTGTTCCTTAAACATCAATGCTACTGCTTCCCACAAATCCTAATAACACTGTCATGGTTTCACATCTTCAATGGCTTTCATGTCACCTCGTGGGTATGGAACAAAAATATCTCCATATCCTCTGGGAATGAATTGGCATCTCAGAACACACGACCACAGCGAATATGCTGACAGGAAGAGCCGGGCAAAGCTTTGTCAGTGATCCACATTTGTTGTGCTTTAGCGTGAACCCAATCTGCCCATCTTAAATCTGCCCGTCTGCTCAGTTAATACACCAATTTTGTTAAACGCATTGGAGCCCTTTCCCAATCATCACACGAGGCTTCATCAAAGTGGGAATTCATTATGGGGAGAAAGGGGAGGAAAAAGAACATGACCGCACAGTGGCGATCACATGCAGTAAATAAAAATAGGACCACTGGACCTGTAGCTTATCTGGACCCTGGCCTAATGTTGTAACCCAAATTTGGTAGCATTCTGACTGGTGGATCTGGAGAAGAAGATTTTTGAAGGAATTTACACGATTTTTCTGAAACATTCACTAAGCCCACCATTTTGACACACTTCTGGTCATGTGATTGGCATGACCTCCGTAATTTAACATCAGGATCCTGTCCTAATGTTGTAACCCAAATTTGGTAGCATTCTGACTGGTGGATCTGGAGAAGAAGATTTTTTAAAGGAATTAATGCGATTTTCTCAAAAGTTGACCATGTTAGCCATTTTGACAAACTTACGGTCACATGATCGGCATGACTTCCACAATACAATTAACATCCCTACCCTAGCCTAATGTTGCAACCCAAATTTGGAAGTTCCAGATAAGTTAAAAACAAGATAGTGGGGCAACTTAGCTAACAATTGTGCATTTTGTGAGGAAAGCCCAATTTGCACCCGCATAGCCTATCATATTATGAACAGATTTGGATATTGGGCCATCTCAAAATTTTTGATGGCAGTGGAAAATGGCTGCCACAGCCATTTTCATCAGCGGCTGAATTTGAGATGGCCCAATATCCAAATCTGTTCATAATTGATAGGCTACTGGTGCCAAATTTGGTGCTTTCCCACAAATGCACAATTGTTATGCTATTATTAGCTAAGTTGCCCCACTAAGAGGACATCATGCAGAGCACGATACTTGCAAAATAAATCAAACAAATTTGACCTCAAAAATAATTGGTTTGAATTCAATGACCAAATATGCAACTCCTCTTCAAAATTTCATGTCGATCTGAAGAAAATTGACAATTTTAGAAATTCGGCCTCTGTTGACCTCAAAAAGAATTAATTGGTGGTTGAATTCAGTGACCTGATATGCAAATCCTCTTCAAATTTGAAGTCAATGGGATGAAAAT
>CM068963.1:103407009-103419038 GCA_035128595.1 Eptatretus atami
TATATTCTTCTCTACGATGCACAGAATAGCCAATCAGCTGATTGGCTATTCCCTCCATTCACAGGTGAGAGATGTGCGTGAGTCTTTAATAAATATTTATATATTGACTGCTTTTGACGTTTGCATGTGGTACATGCATTGCTGTCTGCGCTGTCGCTGATGATTCGCCAATAAGCGATGAAACTGGTCCAGCAGCTGAGTGGGTGTGTAACATTGGGATTCTCATGTGTGTACGATGTGTGAACGTCTTTGTAGTTGTTGAGAAATTCTGGGAAGCCTTTGAAACAGCAAAGTGCTTACCTTGTGTAAGCCTTCTTGGGTTGCTTTATGCAGCTTTTTTGGTGGAGGAGTATGGGAGGTATCAAATATATATATATATATACATTGTTACGGCTCTGGAAATTCGCAAACACCATAAGGTCCCGTAGTGAGATATATTTTCTTAAGTACATGTGTAGTTAGCCCAAACCCATTGTTTAGAGGAATTAATGTGATTCATTCGGCTGCGATCCTTTGAGTTAGGCGTTTTTTGTTCTGCTTTATTTTCGAACCAACCACACTTCAACGTCAACAACGCCAACCAAACAACAAACAACCGCTAACCAGCCACCACTCTAACAACGCCGCACCGCCACCCTCACAACCACGCCACCATCTCAACCACGCTACCACAGCAACGAACGCCATCCTCAGCGGTCTACGTACGACGTTTGCGCGCTGAAGGCCGGTCGAACGGCTTCGCCTCGTTCCCACAAGCCGCAGGTGGGAGGGAACGAGAGGGACGCCCCCTTCTGGAAGCGCTCGAAGGAGGGTGGAGCCGAGAACGGGCGGGGCGCCGGGCGTATAAGACGCGGAGGCGCTGAGGCTGCTCTCTCCTCTTCGTCGTCGATGCTTCTGCCTCTCCTCTCTCGTCGTTCTTCTGCTTGGAGGTTCTTTTCTTCTCTGCTCGCTTCTCTGAGTTCGGCGTTCTGGCTCTCTGGGTTCGGCGTGTGCTCTCTGTGTCGGCTGGGTCCGTGGCTCGGAAGGCCAGCACGAGCAGGCGCGAGGCGCGCCGGAGAGGCCTCGCCGACCACGCTCGAGCGGGGAGTCACGGCAGAGGACGGTCGCCGAGGACTCAACACCGCAGGGAAGTCGACTTCATTTCTTTTTGGGGTTTGTGTGACGTGTGTGTGTCGGCGCCAAGTCCGTGAAGTAGAATTGTGTAAGTGTCCGTGTGTCGCGTTAGTCTGGTTGTAGCTCTCGCGTCTTTTTTCTATGTGATATATGTGCATTTCTTTTTATTATAATTGTTGCTGTGAATTCTTGTTTTTTTTATGTGTGCTCTATATTCGTGTTGTAAATAAAATGCTTGTTTGTTGAATTCTTCCCCGTCTCGCTGCGTCCTTCCTTCGTTGGGTCTCCATCTTGTTTCACGTAAAGGGTTTGAGTGGGCGCGAGACGCCCGATAAATTAATCTGAACCGTCAAGGCCTACGATAACACCGCTCGGTTATCCCGTTAGCATGGAACGGGTCGCTTAAGCGGCCCGTATCCGAAGTCGGCCTGTGGCGAGGTACAACCCCTCGGTAGGTTACCCGTGCGGGTATTTAGGTATTATCGACTTTCCGCGATTGACCCTATTCCGCGCGGGTAGAATGCGGACTGGGTTGTGGTGAGGCCAAAAGGTCCACCCGTGACTGGATCCGGCGTTAGCCGGGAGGGTCACGACTGAATTGTCCGTCCGGTGGGCGAGGCCGTCGCGATTCGAGTCACGGGCCGATCGCACGCCACGGGCGCGATTCGCAACTATATATATATATATTGTCGTGTTAGGTGGCTGGGTTCGAATCCCACTCCTGTCAGCAGTTGTTGTCGGGGTTCTGGGTTGGAATCCCACTACCTAAATTTGTGGTAGCCAGGTGGTTAACACCGCACCACCCTCATGTGGTGACAAGTAACACTTCAGCCAACAGATTCCCTGCTTATTTACATCGAGCTGCTTCTACCCGTCTAAGAATCACGCACGCTACACTATACAATCCTATCTGTACTATTAAATCAGTACATTACCCCCGTAATCATAACAATATATATATATAACATAATTAAATAGATTGTCCTTACCTCCATCTGCAGTATGTACAGAATCAAATGTGTCATGAGATAATGAAGAGAGAGAAAAAGAAGAAAGTGGTTTAGATAAATATATACATAATACTTCAGAGAACGTTCAGGAGTTGGTGCAAACCAACAAACAATTTTACACATACAACTATATTCATCACGCCTTATAGATTGCTCATCCTGGATTAACCCATCAGATATTGTTCATTCAAAAATGGCTGTCAATGATGAGAGATGTTCTGCAGGCTCACATGTAACCAACTGCTGTCACTACAGAACCGCTAAACTTGTTGAACAGCTAATTTGGAGCATCACTTCATTACTAAACAGGAAATTGCAGAATAATTTGGTTTTACAATCGGAAGTGTTGAAACAATCACTCCCAGTAACTCAAAATTCAACTAAAATGGCACTCAGTAGAGCGCATGCCTCTGCAAGGCTGAACAGTTTACGGGTTTTATCACACCGATAGGCTGGATCTGGATCCTGACCGACACCAAAATCGAATCCGCTTGTTCTTGTCACCTACCCAACTCATACACCTAGTTTTGTCATAATCCATCCACAACCTTTTGAGATATCATGCTATGCAGTATATCGGTTTTGGCACCATCTCTCAATGGTGAAGAATTACTTTCAAATTAAAAATTCTCGAATCCGGATTCGGATCTTCACAAAAATCGAATCAATTCTTCCTTGTCACATACCCAATCTTCCCACCAAATTTCGTCCAAATCCGTCCACACGTTTTTGAGATATCCTGCTCACACACAAACAGACAGACAGGGGTGAATCTACCTTCGGTAGCGGAGCTAATAAGGTTAGTACATTGCCGAGTTCCAAAATGACCTCATGTTTGATAAAAAGGCAACTCGTGTGGTCATTGTAACTAACTCCTGAAGTGCTACCAGAGAGGGAGATTAGTTGTTTTCTTTGAAGATATTGACATGATGTGAATTGGACCTATCATTTCACATCAGACTTAAAGCGACCTACCATGGAGTGGAGACAATCTTAGTTTCCATCCAAGAAATTGGTGGTTCTGCCAACAGCAGGAAAGCTTATCTAGCAAGACTATTTTTAGAACTTAACGGTTTTATTCAAGTGGAATTCATTGAACTGGGAAAACAATCAAAGCACAGCACTACAGTCACATATTATGCAATTAATTGATACAAGCAATACCAGATGATATGCTTGGTGTTGGTTCAGTGGTTAGGGTGATGGGCTTGGGATCCTAGGATCCTGAGTTCAAATCCCACTTGGCTGTTGAATTAATACCAGGTGGGGTTGACTCCGCCTGTCATCCTTCTGAGGTCGGCAAAATGAGTGCCAGCTTGCTGGTATCCTGTGTTGGAGTGGCGACCTGTCCAGGGTTGTTCCAAATAGTCAAGGAGACTGCTTAGGCAGCACCAATGCTCTGCACAGAGTGTGGTCCCAATGGATGGAATACCTGGACGAGAGCTGATGGCCAGGTTGCTGTCTCAGATGGATAACTTTGCTGATGAATAAGTTTATGCTTACAAGATAAATGTAACCACTACCTTTACTAAGGTGGTTATTGTATTGAAAGTTCGAAAACAAATTCCTCATCCAGTTCACAATCATCACACGTTAGGATTTCCATCTCTTTGGACAACTCAAGAAAACAATTGGACACAATTAAGTTTAGGAATTATTAATATGTCAAAGCACCTGTCCTGAAATGGCTGCATAAACATACTGAAGATTTCTATGTGGAAGGCCTAAAGGAACGCCTGCCCATCCACTTGTAGTGGGGCAGATAACAGCAATTTTTGAGAGGAATCGTGCCAAATGATGATACAAGCATCAAATTTGGCACGTTTGTTCTCCAGGGGATTCTAATCAAATCTGCCTGATTGGCCATTGAAATCCAAATTTTGAAAAATTTGAAAAAAAAAAAAAAACTTCAAAAAAGTCAAGATCACAATCAATGTTGGATGCTGGCGGAGATTGGTGAATGTTTCAGAAACATCATCAAAGACGTTCCAAGTCTGCCATGCAGTTTTCTTTCCTTCACCGCGGAAGGCAGACACGATGTCACATTCAATGAACGCATGGAAGTATGGGATCCTCTAGCTTTCTCAGGCCCTATTGCAGAAACTACCTCATGGACTGGAATCCATCGTGCCTTGGCTCCTTGTCCAAAGGCAATCCACATGTTCTCAAGACCTAGTTCCTGTAAGGATGGGAGTACAGATATTGCTATGACTAGTACGTCCGTGTCATTAGCCTTAATGATAATGGACTTGCAACCATCCGTCGTTGCATCCCTGGCGTGTACACATATCCGAGTGTCAGCTTCTTCATGACAACATGGAGACACAGCATCCAGTGACTTCCTTGTGTTGCTAGTGGCATCTTCTCCTTTTGTGACAATGACCGTGCTTCACACATCTTTTCCGCAAGGAAGTGAAAAGCTCAGTCTTGTTGCTGTCATCTCGAAGAAAGCTTCTCCAGTTACTTGGGGTCTTACTGGTTCCTGTCACTCTTCTTCTGATTCCTTGCCCCCTTTTCGACCTTGCCTCGGACTTCAGACTTGACTTCTTGTACACATCAAACACTACGTCCACCCTCTCGTACCTGGCACCATAGGATTCCACCTTTGGGATGATGTCTTCTTTAGCATAGTCATCAAATATCTTGAAGTGCGTGGAGTAGGTCATTGATAAGTGCTGAGCCATCAATGATGACTGCATCCCCTTGGTTCTCGTCTGGGATGTTCAGTTGCGCTTCAAGAATTCAGCCAGCTGTGACTTCAAATTTTTTTGAAGTAATTTTTTTCTTTCATTTTTCAAAATTTGGATTTTCAAATGGCCAATCGGGCAGATTTGATCAGAAAGCCCTGCAGAACAGAAATGCCAAATTTGATGCTTGTATCATAATTTGCACGATTTTTCGACTGTCTACTGCACTATTGGACAAGTCTGTCCAAGTAGCAGTTCCCTGTACTTTTGATCTTCGAAAATAAAAACTCCATTTTCAATCTCGATCTAGATGCTCATAAATATAATGAATGATATAGCAAGTGACTACATCTTGTGTTAAATACAGTACAAAACAGCGATGAGATAATACATTTAATTACGCTGGCGCAATTGCAATGCCTACATTACTGTTGTTTGCAATAAGGCCAAATGAGACCTCTGGGGTTCCCGGTTACAAGAGGCAAGAGACCTCGAGTGTCTTATTTACGTACTTTCCACTTGATCTTTACCTTTGCCCTTATCTAATGTTTTATTTTTACTGGTATTGGGCCACGTTCTCGCAGGATAATCGAAAAATGTGTCATACTTGCCTTTGATGTCATCCCACATCCATACTCATTGTCTTTTCTACTCCTAATGGCCCCATTCCCCAGCACTCCCTTTTTTTCTAGGTTTTTGTGATTTCCCCCCTCTCCCTAACCTCTTTTCGTGTATTGGTTGTAGGTTGCTTTGTTCCTTTTTTGTTTCATCCCCACTTTCCTCTTCTTGCTGGGTTTCATTCGGCTTGTGTGCCGCTCGTTTCAGCCCCTGTAATTTTCATCCTTCTCCCTTTATCTCATTCTCACTTTGACTGCTGTTGGTGTTTCCCCCTTTCCACTTTGTTCCCTTCAATTCTGCTCTGGCTCTTCCAGTAGTCTCGATCATGTATACAATAAAAACATGTCTAGTCTGGGATCGATTCCTAGTCTGACAATAAACAGTCACCCTGGTGCAGCTTTGCCCACAGGGTATGTATCATTGAGAATCCCGAAATGGTTGCGTACCTATCGCTTAGCTTTGAACACAGACAGCATCGGTGCACATTAACCATATCGGTGGGACGAGTGTACATGTGGAGCAGGGGAATGTTCTGAGAAATAATTCGTTTCATTAACTTCCCTGTAATTTTCGATTTTCTAGAATATAATGTTCATGTCGACCTTGAACTATCGCATGGAGTGCTCGTTTTTTGGAAATGAAAGCGCCACCAATGTGCACGACTAAGACCACTCCATGGTCAAAGTAGTAGGATGAACCTGAGCTTTACCATACCAGGGCATATTCGTACTCACGGTCACGCCTGGGGAATGTATGCACTACCAACTACACTATTAAAACGTAGGGGCAAAACCCCCTGTGCACTCACCTGGAAGCAGCTGGATAAGATAACCAGGGAACCTCAGGTAGGCATGGCTGACCCACAAAATATGTAATGGCGACGAAAGTAAATACCCATGGATTTTTGTTTTATTGTCCTGAACAAACTTTGGTACATCATACTTGTATGAGGTTGAGCTCAAGTTTCAACGAATTGTTGTGTGTAGTTTCTAAGAAGAGAGCAAATATCTCGGGGGGGGGGGGGGTCAACCCCCCCCACCCCAACCCATAAATTCCCTCCATAGATCACCTGAGACCCCGATTTTTTTTCATGTCATGAACAAACTTTGGTACATACAGGGTGGTGAAGGTTGTGGTAAAGTTTCATCGAATCGTTTGTGTAGTTTCAGAGAAGAAGATGAAAGTATGTGTGGATGGACGGACAGACGGATTGATGGACGGACGACGCGCCATCCCATAAGCTACCTGGAACTACGTTTCAGGTGAGCTAAAAATCACCTTGAACCAACGGTATTGTTATATTGTATTTAGTGTTGCTTTCAATCGCAAATTGCAATCTTCTCAACGACATAAGTTGTTTTTCATTGTAATAGTTCCTCATCGACCTTTTAAATAGAATATGATATGGTTGTTCAAGTGTCTGACTGTCCAAAAGGATGACACAGAGGAAGCACACGAGCCTCCATGCGGTCTCAGCTGGGTTCAATTCATGAACCGACTATAAAATGTCAGATTGGTGTTTCACAGACAGGATATTGCATCACAAAGTGCACCAACCCTCAGATGCATGGTGAGCCGAGTGTCCCATCTACTAGCATCAGTTGGTAGATGTTAAAGATTGGTGTTTAATGTTTTTTCCCGTAGAGTACATGAGGTATCACTGGCACCCTGTGTATGTATGTACATATATACATATATACATATGCGAGGTGTGTTCCAAAAGTATCCAACCTTAATTTTTCGTGCGTAAACAAATGAAGCTAGGGAGGCGTGGCTTGGTGCACGTATGTAGGCGATCCTAATTCTTATGCGTGAATATTTTCCCGCCTGCAGAAGCTGTCAGTCGCCGACAGACCGCCGATGAGTGAGGAAGTGTAAGTGAGCGCCGTCGGAATATCGTTTTTGACAAAATGACGGAAAAACTTGAAACAGCGCTACTGCATCAAATTTTGTGTAAAGCTTGGCGATTCCCAAGTGGAAACGATCCACAAGATTCAACAGGCCTTCGGGAAGAAGCAATGGGCACCACACAGATAAAAGAGTGGTACAATCGCTTCAAAGATGGTCACACATCAGTGGAAAGTGAAGACGTTCTGTAGGCCTCAACATCCTGAAATGAGATCGTCATTGACCAAGTGAGGACCCTGCTGATGCAGGATCGTCGAATCACGATCAGAGACTTGCAGACGAGGCGGGCGTCAGCATTGGATCTGTTCATTCCATTGTGTCTGAGGATTTGGGCTGAAGGAGAATCTCAGCGAAGTTCGTGCCAAAGCTGCTAACGATCGAGCAGAAGCAACTCCGTTTGGAGATCGCACAGGACATGTTGGAGACTGTGAACAGCGATCCACTTCTTCAACACAGTGATCACTGGCGATGAGACCACAGTGATCCATCATTTTGTCAAAACGAAAATCCGACGGCGCTCATACACTTCCTCACTCATCAGCGGTCTGTCGGCGACTGACAGCTTCTGCAGGCGGGAAAATATTCACGCATACGAATAGGATCGCCTACATACGTGCACCAAACCACGCCTCCCTAGCTTCATTTGTTTACGCACGAAAAATTAAGGTTGGATACTTTTTGAACACACCTCAGTATATACATATACATACATATATATATATATATAACATATACAATATATATAATACACACACACACACTATATATATATATATATATATATATATATATATATATATATCCAACGAAAAAATTAAGGTTGGATACTTTTTGAACACACCTCATATATACATATACATACATATATATATATATATATATATATATATACTATATATATATATATATATATATATATATCATATTGTTGCGACGCGCCGGCGTGCGAACGGCCACGTAACTCGAATCGGCGGCACGTCGCCCACCGGACGGACAATTCAGTCGTGACCTCTCGGAACAACGCCAGGAGCTAGTCACGGGTGGGGTTTAACCTCACCATGATCGTGCCAATTGCCCACCGCGGCAGGATAGGGTTGCTCGCCAAATTCGATCTACCTAAGTACCTGCGCGAATGGTCGACCGGGATCATACCACGCCACAGGCCGACTCCGGACACGAACCGCTTAAGCGGTCCGTTCCGTGCTACAGTGATAACCGAGCGGTGTTATCGTCAGCCTCGACGGTCCCAATTACTTACCGGGATGTTGCACCCACTACGAACCCCTTATGTAAAGCAGGATGGAGATTCAAATGGAGAAAAGACGAAGCGAAACGGGCACAGTTCAACAAGCAAGCATTTTATTCCGCGGCACACAGAAAGCACGTATATACAGCCATACAGAATCGAAATGCACATAAAGCAAATGTAAGAGTTAAAACCGACTACGCGCACACACGGCAACACTTATACAGTTTTACTTCACAGACTGCGCCAACACAACATTTACACAAAAGCAAAAGAAAGAAGCCACCCTCACAGACAAGGAGGCAGACAGGCCCGTAGGCCAAATGTGCGCGGGACCTAGAGGAGCGGCCAGGTCCGAGAGACCGGGAGGTCTTACCCGCGTCCTCGTGACGCGTTTGGCGGGCAAGCGCAAAGTGTCCGCGCCGCTGTGCCCCGACTCCGGGCCCTGGCGTGCTTATTGGCACCACGTTTGGGTGGGGGAGGAACGGGGCCCTTTTGCACTATCTCAGCGCGGGGGGGGGGGGGAGGGGAAAATTGTTGATGCCCTGGGGGAGGGAGTGGCTGGCTGGCTTGGGTCCCCCGACGAGACGAGCGATCCCCCACACCGCAACTCGTCGCCAACCGCCGTCCTTCTTGCCTCGGACCCGAGCTCCCTTGCCTGCAGCTCCACCGCGTGCACTTGACTCAACTCCACAAACGCGACGCTCCTTGTCTCCAAAAGCAACTCCACTCGACCTGGTAATTCTCGCTCCTTTATAGCCGGCAGGAGAAGCCAATATGCAAATATGCGGATCAAAACGCGATTGGAGGCGGGGCCACGCCACCCTCTGTTCAGCCATTGGTCGGGCAAAAAGGGGCGTGAACCTCCCTGGATCCGCATATTTGCATAAACGGACTTCACTATGGCGCGTGGAGGCGGGCCAAGCCGCCTCGCGTTCGCCCATTGGACGGAGGGAAGTGGGCGTGAAGCGTTTCTGATCCGAATTTTCCCCTCGGAAAGGCCGCCATTCGCGCTCGCGGCTCGGTGCGTTCGGACCAATCGCCGAACGGGCCCGAGACAGCCCGACGTTCAGTATTCACAGGTGGTGCGGGAATGGCCGTAGAAGCGATGATGTGGGATGAAGTTGTGAAGGTAAAGGCGAAGGTGGTGGTGTTGTTGTAGCTGTGGTTGGCGCTGTGGTGGGGATGGCGTGGTTGTTTGAGATGCTGTTTGTTTGAATAAAAGATAGAGAAAGAAAAACGACTAACTCAAAGCGTCGCAGCCCGGATGGATCACATAAATTCCCTCTATACAACGGGTTTGGGCTAACTACAACATGTACCTATGGAGATATCTCACCTGAGGGCCTTTATGGTGTAATGCGAATTTCCACAGCCGTAACATTATAATATATATATATATATATATAAATATATCACACACACACACATATATATATATGTTATATATATATAATATTATTAAGATATAAATATAAAGTATGTATATATGTACATATATACACACACATATATATATATATATATATATATATTAAAAATATAAAAGATATATATATAGATATGTATGTATATATACATTATATATATATATATTGTTAGCGTTGTGGAAATTCACAGATCACCATTCAGGTTCCCCAAAGATCAGTTATGTCGATAAGTGTGTGTTCCAGGTTAGATTTCCCCACCAATGTATAACGGGAATTTGTTCGTGTGCCGGGCTGTGAACCTTTGAGGTAGTGTTATTCTTTTCTGTCTTTTATTTTAAACAATCATCTCCTCAAAAATCTTCTCCACAACCGCCATCATCTCCTCACCATCTTCTCCACAACCGCCATATCTCCTCACATCTTCTCCACAACCGCCATCATCTCAACACCATCTTATCCACAACCGCCATCATCTCCTCACCGATCTTCTCCACAACCGCAACATCTCCTCACCATCTTCTCCACAACCGCCAACATCTCCTCACCATCTTCTCCACAAACCGCCATCATCTCCTCCCATCTTCACCACAACCGGCGTGAAGCCGGTTATTCCCACACGGCCGCATGAAGACGGAGATTCCTAACACGGCGCGTTGACGGCAAGATCGGATCAAAATGGCGAAGAGGGCGGAGCCAGCCGGGGGTGAAGGGTCGAAGGTGAAGGAGGAAGCCCCGGGGGCTATAAAGGGCCGCTTCGCTCGCCGTTAATCAGAACGAACGAGTTGGAGAACGAGTTGGAGAAGGAGTTGGAGAACGAGTTGGAGAGAGGAGCTGGAGAGAGTATCTGGAGAGAGGAGCTGGTGTGGTGGAGTCGGGAAGAGCGCTTGGAGAAGAGCACTTGGAGAGAGCGTTCGAGTTCGCGCTGCGCTGGTGTGGTGGAGTCGGGAAGAGCGCTTGGAGAAGAGCACTTGGTGAGAGCGTTCGAGTTCGGCTGCGCTGGTGTGGTGGAGTTGCAGTTGGGGTGGGGAGCTGGAGAGTTCGAGGTTGGAGTGCCGCAGAGACACCGAGGGTCGCCGAACCAGGTAGCACGGTCTCCCGGAGCCCCTTCGTCATCCGGCTCCGAGCAATTTATAAAGGCTCACGAGCCCGGTTCTTCCTTTCTTTTTGGGTTTTGCATGAAAGTCTGTGGCGCCTTGTCCATAAGTAACAAACTGATTAAGTGCATGTACATTACATAATAGACATCGGCTGTAGGTTTTGCTCGTGTCTTTTTCCCCTCCCCCCCTCCCCCCATTCATTGCATTGCTTGTGTTCGAATAAATGTTCCCCATTGTTGAATGTCACCTGCTCGTTGTGTCACTTTCTGTCATTGACTGCCATGATGCGTTCGAATGTTAGCTGGCTGATTATAAGCCGATAAAACGTACATCTGGTCCGACGGGCTTGGCGATATAAAACCGCTCGGCAATCGCAAACGGAACGAGCTGCTTAAGCGGCTCGTTTTCGTGGCAGGTCCCGTTGAGGTATACACTCCAGCATTTCTGTCCGCGCGAATAATAAGTACATCGACAATTCGCGGTCGACCTGTAGCGCATGGACAGAAGAGTTGGCTGGTTTATGGTGTGGTTAAACACGCGTAGCTGGGTTTCGGCGTTGATCCGGAAGCTGCGACTAGATTGCCATGTTCGGTGGGCGCGCGCGGCCGCAATCGGGCTGTAGGTGGTCGTCCGCACGCCGGAATGGCGAAAATCTACAACACTGTTTGTAGGACGTGGGATTCAAATTAATCCTCCTCCAAGCGAAATTAACGGAACCGGAATCAAGGGTGTGGCGAAGCGACCCTCCGGTTCCATTAAATTCCGAGTTTAAATTATTTCCGATACGCAAAATGGCAGCTCAGGGCGAGCGGGGGCAGGGAGGAATATGTTTTAATGTAGGATCCATGGCCCGGGACGGTTCTTTTTATTATAATCGCACCACGAATTGTCATCAGTGGGAGCGGCCTGAGCATGAACTT
>CM068963.1:103419691-103443648 GCA_035128595.1 Eptatretus atami
GAAACACGATTTGAAATTGCAACAACTGAAGAAAAAGGTAAGATCAGGCGATCAGATAAGAGGAAGCTTACAACAGAAGATAAAAAGAAGAGAGAAATATCTCAAAAAAACTAAAGGAATACGGTAAGACAATGGACGAAATGAGGAAGGAAGACTGCAAAAGAGGTGCGGATATAAGAGAGGAATTATGGGAAGAAGCGGATAGGAAACAAAAAGAACACTAATTGGAAATTGACCAACTAGAGGAGATGAGCAAGAGAATGGATGAAATGAGGAAGGAAAGAATTTGAAAAGGTGTGGAGATGGAAAGGAATTGGAAAAAAAAGATTCTGAGTTACGGAAACACCAAAACCAAGAGACGGGATTACAAAACGAGCTGAAGATGTTGAGAGAGGAAAGAAAGAGAACGGAGAATGAAATGTTAAGGAACCACAATGTGCAGATCGAACAGTTAGAAGCAGAAGCAAGATTAAAGAATGAGATGCAAGAAAGAGTATTGAAAGAAACGATGAGATTGGAGAAGGAAGACATGAGAGACACGTGGGAAAGGAAACAAAAAGAAAGACAAGAACAACTAAAAAAGAAAGCAAGGTTGAAGTAGCGGAGATCGTGAAGAACGACGAATGAAAAGGAAAAGGAATCAGCCAATTGAGAAAGAAACGATGAGTTGGAGAATGAAGAACATGAGAGACGGTGGGGTAGAAAACAAAAACGATATGAATTTGATTAACCAACTCAAGGAGAGAGCAAAGTTGGAGTCCACAGAGATGGAAAAGCTCCGGAAAGATATGAACAACTAAGGGGGCTCAGAGAGGAAGAACAACTCAAATGGGAAGGAAAATGGAGCCAGGAAGTAGAACAGCACAATAATGTGGGATGTGTTATATCACCATAGGGAGGAATGTTAGTGGTGCGGGGTTTTATTGACACCACTCGTCGGATGAAACAACAATTCGGGCAAACCTGATAAAGGAGACACAATAAAAATGGAGACTGTGGGAATAATAACGGGAGCCCAGGAGTCTGAAAGTGTAGGGCGAGACACGAAGAGACAAAGAAAGAAAACAGAGACGCGGGAGATAGAAAAGGTAGAGGAGGAACTACACGATACAAGGGAGCACACACAGGTAGAGGTATGGGAGGACAATTGGGGTGAGCTGGGGGAATGTGTCGTGGCCCGGTGCAAGCAGCAGGATAGCCTCCTTCAGGAACGAGGGAGGGAATATTCCCCCTTGAAGCAGATCGCGACCAGGTGGGTTCGGTCGCTCCGTGCGGTTACGGGGGGCGAGTGCTGTGAACGGGTACACGCGAGCTTGGGGGGTATGGAGACCCGGAGCGCTTGTGTGGCGCGAATCCCCAGCGTGATTGTCCAGTGTGTGTGGTTACAAAAGTGGTGAAATGCGTGTTGAAACGTGCACATAGCGTAGGTAAAAGGCCGTGTGTGAGAGGAACCGCGTGTGTGAGGTCGCGGGTATGAGAGGGAAATGGCGGTTGTATGCGGGAACACGCAAACGCGTGTCTGGTCAGAGTGTGTAAGCGTAAGGTGTGTAAGCGTCATGGCACGCGGGAGGTGCGTGGGATGGCGACGAAGACAGCGCCAGATGAGGGACAAAGGCGTGTAGCGGCGTAGCTGTTTTGGTGACCGTGCCGGATTCGCACCGGATATATATATATATATATTATATAATATATATATATATATATATATATATATAATATATAAAAGTATGTATATATAACATATAAATATAGATATTATATATATACATATATAATATATATATATATAAATATAAAGATTGTATATATATATATATGCATATATAATATATATATATATTTACATATCTATAAATATTATATATATATAAATATAAAGATATGTATATATATATATATATATATATATATATTTACATATCTTTATATATAAATATTATTATATATATATACATAAAGATATGTTTATATATACACATATATATATATATATACATATATAGTTATATAAAGATATGATGTGTATATATATATATAATATATATATATATATATATTATATATATATAAAGATGTGTCCATTTATATTATATATATATATATATATATATATATATAAATATAAAGACATCTATATACATGTTATATATATATATATATATATATATATATATATATATATATATATATATGTAGATATGTATATACATATAAATATAAAGATATGTTTCTATAGATATGTATATACATCTAAAGATATATATATATATATTATATTATTATATATATAAATATAAAGATATGTATATATAGATATGTATATGCATATAAATATTATATACATATATAAACATATGTATATATAAAATGTATATACATATAAATATATATACTAGGTGAATGCACCCAGCGCTGCCCGGGTTCTTTTTGAATGAATTTAATCTCCTATACATATGTCTGACGCGAGCACAGTATCAGTTCCTATTGGGCCATGGCAGTCATAGGCAAGGGGTTGGTGAGGGAAACACACCCCTCCCCCCCCCCCCCCCCCCCCCGGGCGGGGGCCTTGCCACATAGCCTATAACCTTCCCGGGGCCCATCCCACATTTTTTGTTTCAGTGGTTAGCTCCTATCTTTCACCTCTCAGGAGATTAGCGCGTGCAGTCAAACAAACAAACAGACAAACAAAAACTTAAATCATATGTTAGATATATTGTATATGGCGTTGGCCCCATGTCATTCGGCTGAACTTGAAAAATTAACGTTACGAAATCAGGTGATGACGTCATAATTCGGAAACCGGAAGTCGGAAGTACAATTCTTTTACATCGGGACACTCCCGGGTACATGTTCTGTAGCATGTAAGTTTGGTGAGGATCAGTCCAGTACTTTTCACGTGCATAGGTCACAGAGAAACACACAGACACACAGACACACTTTCAACTTTATATATATATATATATATATATATATATATATATATATATATTATATATATAGACATATACATATACATATATAAGACATATACATAACTATATATATAGACATATACATATACATATATATAGACATATACATATACATATACATATATATAGACATATACATATATATATACATATATGTGCATAAAGATATATATATACAGTATATGTATATATATGTTCATGCATACATATGTATATACATAGATATACATTATTTTTATATATTATACATATTTACAGACACAATACAAATTTAGACACATATACATATTTACAGACACAATTAATGACTTTCAGGCACAATTAATGTTGTGGACTCACCGTTCAGAGAGATCCTGCCATTCAGATATATATTATGTATACATGTACACACATACATATTGACCGATTATGTAGAGTACGATTGACCATCATCAGCATGATCAGCTCGTCACTGTCCATCATTTAGGTTTTGAGCCTTCAATCCCAGGGTCTCTCTGAACAACGGGTCCACAACATTAATTGTGTCTGAAAGTCATCCAATCTGGCAGAGGGACAGAGAGGCTAAGAAAAAATACGAAAGTGATCATCAGCCCAAATGTGTACTTATTCAAATGTTTCCTTGATGCAGTGAGTCGTGTTCATTGCATTGCAGAAGTACCTGCATGGGCCTGACCACATAATCAAAAGGCCTTGGAAAAGCTGTCATATGGTTCTGCTCTGCGTCAGCTGGGTTTTCCCCATGCTTACTGGGTTTCCTGTCGAGCTTTTTGCTTTGGAAGCAATAAATGTTTCAGCAAAGCACCTGGAAAAACGCATTGTTCTCACATGTGAATTATGATGAACACGATGTACTTTAGCTGTAACATTGCAACCCGTGCGGTTTTGGAGTGGATCTCTGTTTAACCGTGATGTTTGTGTGATGAAAAACCAGGACAAAGAAAATTTCTTGGGGTGAATTATTAACCTGATGCATCTGAACTCACCATGACACTTACAACGATTAAATCCTCAACTGTTAAACAACAAATACATTGATGCAGCTCCTCCACTTCCAGATAACCAAGTAACATTCAGTTGGAATAATATCTCAACAAGTCCTTTGGTATTATCATCTCAGCACATAGCTGGAGTTGGGATCCCAGGTACAAATCTCACACATTGTATTGTGCTGAATGACTTCCCTAATTGTCTCTTCATCTCAGTGTAATGATATATTTATATATACATATATATATATATATAGTTGTATTTTCTGTCTGGCTGTTTGTCCATCTATAGGATTGGCCGCACTGGTAGTATCCCCATCGTATGGCATACCGTTGGAGTCCTCTTGGCAAATACAAATGCAAGAAAACATTTTCAAACCTACAGGGTAGCGGGTTCGGGGTGGGGGAAAGACCCCAATTCTCTCCATGTAAATGCGTATTATACAGCGGCACTCAGTGGTAGGTGGTATTACAAATCATTTTATTGGATCAAAACTAAATTCCTTCTGCATGAGTTGTGGGTACCTCTGCTAGTCACATGCAAAACTTTGTTGATTTCTCATGTTCTTGTCTTACATGAAATACTGCATATATACACAGCAAGTATATAATATATCGCTTTTTGGTGACTCATGAATGAAACTGGTCTGGCAACTGAGGGGGAGTGTAGCATTTGGATTCTCATGTAGGTACAATTTGTAAATGCCTTTCCAGGTCAGCTCAGGTATGAGAGGTCAGATCTGTGTCCACTTTCCGCAGGTACTCCAGGGGCCTCCGTCTGGCCATCCCACATGCAGATGCCTGGCCCACCCCCATCTCCTTGAGATGGTGAACAACCTGCTGCAACCACGAGGCACGTGGCTGGCCCATTCTCCTCCTCCACTCACGAGGATCCCTCGCTGAGAGAATTCTGGTGAGCAGGATCAGTGTCAGCAAAACGAACCACATGTCCATACTGCCGCAGCTGATGCTCATGGACTATACAGTTAATAAATCTCATCTGAGTCTATCTCAGCAACTACTCATCAAGCACAAAGTCTGACCAACAATAGCCAAGGATTCTCTGAAGAGATCTGGTACCGAAGGAGTTAATTCTCCATCTCAAATCCTTGGTCAGAGACAAAATCTCACATAGATAGAGCAAGACAGGAAGCAGCAAGGACTTAAAGACTCGGACTTTCTTCCTGCATAGGTTCTGACAGCATCACACACAATGATCCTGTAAATCCATGACTCCGAAGGCCTGACCCAGATGTCTATTGACGTCCAGCTACAACATGTGGAGATATGAATATCACTGCCAAGGTAAACACATCTCTCTATGACCTCAAGATCCTCACCACAAACAGATACAGACAAGACAACAGCATCCAAGATGTCATTGAAAGCCTGGATCTTAGCTTTGACCCAGGAAACCCGTAATCGCAGGGGCTCCAACTCCTCATTCAGCACCTCGTGGGCCCCCAAAAACATATCCAGAGTCTTCGCAAAGATGACTGCATAATCTGCGAAATCAAGGTCAGAGATCTTGACATTCTCAAACGATTCACCACAGTTTGATCTCTCCGAAATCCTCCCAGAATCCAATTCATACAATCACTGAAAGGTGTGGGGGCTAGTACACACCCCTGACAAACTCCAGTAACAACTGGAAATAAGTCGGAGATGGAACCACCACATCTCACAGCACTCTCAGTACCAGAGTATAGCTCAGACATCAGATTGATCAGTTTTGGTGGCACCCTACAAAACCGGGAATCCTGCAGAGGGCATCCATCCCAATTCACTGAATCAAACGCATTGTGGAGATTAACATAAGCTGCAAACAGCTCCTGCCGAAACTCTCATCTGCATTCGGTGAAGACCTGAAGAGAAAGGATACGGTCAATCCTTCCTTAACCTCTTTGGTGTAAAACCTGATAGGTCTGGGTGCTGGTACTCAAGCAGATGATGGTGAACCCCATTAAGAATTATCTGAGCAAAGACCTTGCCCAGCACTGAGAGATAGGATATTTCTCTATTCAGGATAGGATATTTCAGGCACCCACCTGAAGGACCACCTCAGGTTAACCCGAGGAGGCCGCCGTCTGGTGGATGACACCTCAGCAGCACCCAACACACACACACACACACACACACACACATACCTGTAATATGACCCAGGAAGGTTACACTGTGCTTTCCCTCCTATCATCAAAGAATGGTGGTCCCGAACGCTTTGCCTCAATGCAGTCATGCGGTGAGCTGCATTGCGAAGGTCAACTGCACAGGAGGTACTCACACAGAGTGGGTTTTCAGTTTTCCTTGCGTTTTTTTAATGTGTTTTGTGGAATGAAGTGTTTTATGGTGACCGGAGTGTAAATCCTGTCAACCAACCTCCAAGGAAAAGGTAACCCAACTGCAGGAAGATGTCCACAGACACAGTTGGGCACCAGATATGGATGGTCATTGGCTCACAAAGAGCTCCTCCACACTTTGGCAGGTTCTGCTTTTAATCCTGCTGGATGTCCATATCCATACACCCTCCACATCAGAAAACCTGGTGGATGAGAAGGTTTAGTCACCGACAACTCGACCATGAAACAGGTTGGTAAAGGATTACATGGTACCGGTAGTAAGTCACAGATCTGATCTGGACTGATCTGACAGTAACATAACAGCTGTGTCTTTACAGCTCTGGAGGAACTCTGGGAAGGCTTTGAAACAGCAAAGGAATTACCTTGGGTAGCACTTCATGGCTACTTTATGCAGCTTTCTTCGGTAATAAGAGCATGGGAGGAGTCACTTTATTGATATAATCCTAGCCACCTGGGTTTGTTTGATTGGGTGAGAGCTTATTGATTATTCCCTCAATTCACAGGTGAGAGATGTTGGTGGGTCTTTCTTTATCATATGTGTATATATATATATATATATACATGAGGTGTGTGTGTGCATGTGTGTGTAGCATTTTCTTTGATTTCTATACCATTCCACAGCCCTTGACCAATCTCCACCAAATTTTGAATACTTGCAGGGGGTACCCTGGGTTCGGTCATGGACACCCCCTCCCACAAGGAAATTATCTGTATGTTTGTGTACATCTGAAAATGAAAGAAAGAAAAAAAGAGAACATGAGATTGCTCGACAACATGAGACTGAGGAGAAACTGACCTCGAACAAAGAAATGAGGCCATTTGGCCCATCATTCCTGTGGTTCACAGTCGGTACCTGTGCAGGAAGATGAAAGTCCGAGTCTTCAGGTCCTTGGTGCTTCTAGCCTTGCTCTATGGATGTGGGACTCCGACTAGGGATCTGAGACGGAGATTTAATTCCTTTGGTACCAGGTCTCTTCGAAGAATCCTTGGCTATCGCTTTTCGGACTTTGTGTCTAACGAGCAGTTGCTGAGAGAGACTCAGATGAGATTTGTTTCCTGCATAGTCCGTTAGCGTCAGCTGCGGCTGTATGGACATGAGGCTCGTTTTCCTGACACTGATCCTGCTCACCAGATTCTCTCAGCGAGGGAGCCTCGTGAGTGGAGGAGGCCAATGGACCGACCACGTGCCTCGTGGTTGCAGCAGGTTGATCAGCATCTCAAGGAGATGGGGATGGGCCAGGCATCTGCCTGGGGGATGGCTAGATGAAGGCCCCTGGAGTACCGGCGGTAAGTGGACACAGCGACGCGCTGCTTCAGCACATGCTCCCATGCCTGACCTGACCTTCCTGTGGTGCATTCCCAGGTTAATTTTTGAGACAACTTTACACATTAATCTTCTTCATGGTTTACTGAAGTCTAACTAACCCGATCTTGATTGGGTGACCCAACTTGTATATTTATATGCTTTTCCACGAGCCATCATCATCATGTCCCATGCCCTATGCAGAGCATTGGAGTTGTCGAAGCAGTTACTTAGCTACAATCCTGGTCAGGTCGCTTCTCCAACCCAGGAAGTCAGGGAAGGAATTTGTAATTTGTTCATGGTGCCGGCAATAAGTCACCTACTCTTCGTGAAGGACACCATGGGACATGAGAGACCCCCATTTAATGTCCATCTGAGGGTCTGCACACACATTGATGAATCAGACTGCCTGTGAAACACATGGATGACAGTTTATAGCTGGGTCGGGATTCATACCCAATACAAGCTAGACAGCTTAAAGGCAAGTGTGTATACCTCTATGTCTATAGGCCATACTGTCAGCCCTCCGTAGGTCATCTCAAAGTGAAAAACAAGCTCAATAATATTCACGAGGCTTGGTAAGTGGTCATACAGATGAAACTAAGACAATACAGTAACCTCTCTTTGTGTGCCCACGAGCACTGCAGTAATGAAGATAATGAGCCACAAAATGATGTTCCTGGTGTGAAAGTTTTTTGGGGGGAGAATCTGGTTTTAGATGAGCACTAATTCAGAATAATGTGCAGTTAAAGCATTGGTTGAGCAGCAGGGGTCTCAAGGCAGCTGTAACACGGTTTTGTGAACATTTTGTTTGTACTTCATGTCTGTGTGTTGTACACAACGTGTATCCTAGCTTGGTTCATTGTGTTCTGTACTGTGTTCACACCTCTCCCCAAAATATGTGCCCTTCCCACCCACATTCCCCCAATCCAGATCCTGACATTATTACCCTCCCCAAATTTAGATTTAACACCTCCATTCGTTCATTCCCGTGAATACACATCGCTTTTCTTTGGCTCCAATCATCATCTATCTTCTCCTCCTCTTTCCTCTATCTCAGAAATACCTGGAGGAGTGTCTCCTACCTTCATCATGGAAAATTGAAATTCTCAGCTTCGATTCACAAAAAGGGCTCCAAGTCCTTAATTCACTCAAGTAGACACCACTCACCTTTCTCCCCACCATCAGCAGAGTGATGGAATCCATAATTGCTGCAGAAATGGCATCACCTCTTTTCCTACTCTCTAATCTGTGATCATGAGTTTGACTTCTGTCAAAGCCATTCTACCATTGACTTGCTCCTTATTTGCATGTAATGATGAATACGTGCATGAAGTCTCCAACAAAAGATCTGGATCATCTATCTGGACACCTCTCGAGCTTTCGATACCGTCTGACAATGACATACAGCCTTACTTTACAAGCTGGCAGCTCATGGCATTCCAAAGTCCATTCATGATATTGAGAAATAATGTTAGGAAGAGTAATCCATGGTTTCTGCTCACAGAGAAAAATCTGACAAGAAATAAAAACAATCTTCTCTCATGCACGTAACTGTCTTCCTGAGGCTGTTATCTCATTCCCTTCCTTCCAAGCCGTCACGTCTACTGTCCATTGGAACTTTGGGATCCCTCCCCTTTAAACTTTCCTTCACCCACTGAGATCCTGTCCCTCTTTCACTTGTAATACCTATCATCATACATGGATGTTCAGCTGTATCACCTTTGTCCAGTGACCATTATTATTATTATTATTTGTATACATTGATGAGGCTCATATGTGAGCTAACACACAACACACAACAAGGGGGGCAGGAGACAAGAGGGCGGGAGAGGGAAGGATAAAACAGTGGGGAACAGAGACATTTGGAGATCTATGGAAGGGAGAGGGATGGGGCGGGGAACACGGGGTAAACAAGATGGACATTACAAGGACTTTCAGGAAGGAAAGCAGGGAATTTGAAGGAGGTGGGTTTGGGGTGGATTAACGGGGGTAGAAAAGATTGTGGTTTTGGATGGGGGAAGATAAGAGGTGGTGGGGAACAGCTGTTTTGAAGGCCCGGAGGGAAGAGTGGGATTGAAGAGAGTGTGGGAGTTTATTCCAAAGGCGGGGAAAAAAGAGAAATGAAAGAGTGAAGGTGAGCAGTGATTCGTGATTTTTGGTAGTTTTACCAGAAGGGGATTGTTGATGGACCTTGAGCGCCCTGCGGAAATGTGGTGGGGACAAATCACAGACCGAGGTAGGGGGGGGGGCGAGACCGGAGAGGAGATGCAGAAGACAGAAAGACTACTGACCTGCCTGCGGTGAGAGAGTAAGAGGCCTTAAGACTCAGACTCACTGCGGGAGATACCAATCATCCGAAATGCCTTGGTTGCCACAGCATGACGCCAAGAAAGGTGAGAGGTGGGAGCACCAGCCCAGAGGGGAGAGCTGTACTCCATCAGGCTGCGGACGAAAGCTTTGTATGTGGTCAGCAGCTCAGGTGGGCCGAGGAAGGACTTTGCACAATGGAGGATTCCCAGTTGGCGACTGACTTTGGAGGCCAGGTTGGAAATACGGCTTTCCCAGGAAAGATCATGGCAGATATTGAGACCAAAAGCTTGAATGAAAGGACTTCTTCCAGAGGATTGTTGAGAAAGTAGATGGAAGAGGGGGGGGTTCCAAATGGTCCATTCAGAGAGACATAGTGAGAGTGGGAGATTTGTCAGGATTGAAAGACATGTTCCACGTGTTGAACCAATTTATGATTTTATCCAAATCTGCAGAAAGCGAAGAAACTACAGCTTACCGGTCTGATGGATGACAGATGGTACGACAGGGTGGAGTCATCAGTAAAGAGATAAAGAGGATTTTCAACAGATTCGGAGAGACCATTGATGAAAAACAGAATAAGAACAGGACCCAGAACGCTGCCTTGAGGAACTCCAGCATGGACAGGAAGAGGAGATGAGAAAACTCCGTTTAGGGCCACATGTTGGCTGTGACAGGAGATAAAGTCTGTGAGCCATGAGTGGAGATGGTCTTAGATACCATAGGAAGAGAGTTTGGTGAGCAGGGGGGGTGCCAGACCATGTCAAAGCACGCGATATGTCTCGGGATATGGCTCTGATTTCATGTCCAGCATTGAGTACCTCCATCCATTGTTGGGAGAGCAGAAGCAGCATATCCAGGGTAGAGTGACCTGGTCTGAAACCAAATTGATGATCGGAAATCAAGCCATTGGAGAAGAGGAAGGATTTAATGTCTGAAGCAATGATGGATTCCATAACCTTGCTGATGATTGGGAGAAGGCTGATTGGTCTGAAGTTGCAGGGATCTGATTTTGCACCTTTTTTCTGCAGGGCAGTAATGTTTGCTGATTTCCAAGAAGATAGCAGATGATCTTGAGCAAATGAGAGGGTGAATAGAACAGACAGAGGTGAGCAAGAGAAGAGGAGCAGGTTTTTAGGACACGTGGGCTGATGCCATCTGGACCGGTTGCAGAATCTCAGTTGAGGTTTGAAAGCAAACTCTCCACTTTGTCAGAACAAAAGGACACAGAGTCCAGGGACAGCTGGGTGCGACTGGGTAAGGTGGGTACAGAAAGCGATGGGTTTCACACACAAGATTTCGATGCAAACACCGAGCTTAGGCATTCAGCCTTTCACATGCTGCGTCAGCAGTGCGGCCATTTGAGGTAAGGGAGGGGAGGAAGGGGGAACATACACCAGAAACAGATTTGATTCGACACCACCAGGATTTGGATGTGGTAGAGAGGTTTGAGAGTTCAGACGAGCTGAGAAAGATGTTGTTTTCTGGCTCTCCTGGGGTAGACACACTCTTGTTCAGAGCTTTCTGGAAAGAACCGAGATTGCTCTCAGTTGGGTTTGCTTTCCATGGGGAAAGGTAGGTTGTTTCAGGACAACTGTCTCGCCACATGCTTCAGTGAACCAAGGATGGGAGGAAGGATAGGACAACTGAAGACGAGATGGGATAAATCTGTGCATGAGAGAGAGCAAGTTTCTTTGAAGGAATTCCCAGGATGAGTTGATATTGGAGAAAGTAGTGATGGGAGACTAGTCTAGAAGTTTGATGGCTGCTTGGAGACCCTGCCAGTCAGCCTGATTGAAATGCCAGACTCGATGGCACTGAGGTGGTTTTTCTGATAACAGCCAGGGAGATGTCCACTTTGACACGGCTGTCGTCAGAAGAACCGATTGGAGTGGAGGAAGAACAGCATGTATTTTCAGGGAAATTTGTCAAAATCAGATCCAGAAGAGATGGAGTACCGTTGGTTGAGATCTGGGTCAGGAAGTTGACCGATTGAATCAGTCCCAATGAGTCGCAGAAAGCTTTTGCCGAAGTGCCATGACAGGTGAGAGAGGTACCACACCTAGCCAACTGGCATGATGACAATTGAAGTCGCCACATATGAAGAAGAGAGGGTTTGGATGAGAAGATAGAAGTTGGTCCATGTTTTCAGAAAGTGAGGTGTAAATGGAGTCATTACTGTTTGGTGGATGGTACAGTTCACATATAAACATGAGGTGGGAGTGGAGGGGAAGCCGTAGCCAGAGTTATTACTGGGGAGTGGGGGAGTGAGGGCAGTGCATGGAGAGTGAGGAATCGAGTCTTTGATGAAGAGAGCGACTCCTCCACCAGGATGAGGCTCAGGTCTGTCATACCAGAGGAGTGAGTAACCAGGGAGAGATACTTGGGAGTCAGAGACGTCTTGAGAGAGGAAGTTTCTGTTAGGCAGATTATGCCTGGTTGTCAGTGGCAACCTGGATGGAAAGATCTGTTAGGCTCGAGCATAGGCCCGGATATTTGAGATCCACACTTTTAATGAAGAGGGAGGGAAGGATGCATTGGGTGCATGGGGAGGGAAGGGGGAGGGTACGACAAGGGATGAGGGGGGGGGTAAGGAGAGTTGTTGAAAGAATGTAGGTGATTGCATAAGAGCTAGGGGAGGGGGCCGGGTGAGGAGGAGAAAAGGCTCTGTGGTTCTTGGTTGAGGTACAGTGGGGAGTAATTAGAGAGGGGGCAGAAGGCAGTTGAGGTTTTGAGGAGGTGGAATGAATAGATGGAGGAGAGAGGGCAGGGGAAGGAGGCAGCTTTGTGGATGTGGGAATGGGGGGTCAACTTTGAGAGGGTGAGTGAGGGGTGAATGGAGGGAGAAGGGTGAGGGGAGAGTTGAGAAGAAAGGTGAGAAGGAAACTTGGAGGGGGAGAGAGTATGATGGTTGCTTTGAGAGGAGGGGGTGAGAGGGGTGAATTGGCACTGAAGTTGGAAAAAAAGGATGATTGATGGAAAGCGAATTTGGCCGGACCACACCCACATGGCACCCAGAAATAATGATATGGCTGCCATCTTGGTTTTCTGGCGGGTCTAACATTAGGCCTGTAGGCCTTTATGATTACCCACTGTCCGGCTTTGTTGCATCAGATTTCCGTTGGCTTTGTTTGGGTCGAGTGTTAATCATGATGAAGGACCCAAAAGTCTAATCATACGTCGAATATAAATTATTAGTAAGGTTTAATCTTGCCCGTCAGCACACATGGTCAGCAATCACGGTCAGCACGCACGGTCAGCAATCACGGTCAGCAATCACGGTCGCACGCACGGTCAGCAATCACGGTCAGACGCACGGTCAGCAGCACGGTCAGCATCACGGTCAGCACGCACGGTCAGCAATCACGGTCAGCACGCACGGTCGCACGCACGGTCAGCATGCACGGTCAGCAATCACGGTCAGCACGCACGGTCAGCACGCACGGTCAGCAATCACGGTCAGCAATCACGGTCAGCAATCACGGTCAGCACGCACGGTCAGCAATCACGGTCAGCAATCACGGTCAGCACGCACGGTCAGCACGCACTGTCAGCAATCATGGTCAGCAATCACGTCAGCAATCATGGTCAGCACGCACGGTCAGCAATCACGGTCAGTAAACACGGTCAGCAAACACCGGTCACAGTAAACACGGTCAGCAATCACGGTCAGTAAACACGGTCGCAACGGTCGCAGCACTTAGCAGTCACGTGCATACCACATTGCAGGTTGTAGTCAGCATGTCAGTCACGCAAGGTCGCACGGAGTGACAGTTCACACGTGCACGACGGTAGCCCAGCCATTTTAACGCAGTAGCCTACAGCGAGGTCAGCAGGCCAGCAAGGCTGCATACGAGTCGCACCGTCAGCACATGCCGGCACTCGAGGTCTAGCCGCTCACGGCACAAGTCAGAGTCCGCCAAGCACGCCCAATCACGCAGCATACGGTCAGCTCGGTCAGCGCCATGTCAGTCACGGCAGATCACGTCAACGAGGGTCGGCTCAGGTCAGCACTGAACGTCAGTTCACGCCGGTCAGCAATCTGACGTGTCTGAGACAGTCATACCATCGTCAGTGCAACGCCGCTTGGTCAGCAAACACGCCGCTCCCAGCACTGCGACTCACGCGGTCAGCACGCACGCGCCATGTGGCACGCAGTCGCGGGTCAGCGCACGCCGCACGCTGGTCACAGCGCGGCATGTCGTGACGCGTTCGGGACCCACAGCCACACGCTGACGGTCCAGGCACGTCAGCAGCGTCTGTACGGTCAGGCCTCGCGGCGCTTTGCCATGGATCGGGTCATGGCGCTGCAAGGGGACTGAACGGCGGAAAGAGTCAGCACACCGCACAGGTCCACGCTGACGGGTTGCTGCACGCGTAGCGCAGCCGGGCTGGGCCACGGCCAGCCGTCGCAGCACGCACGTGTAGCACGTGCGCCGGCGACCGAAGCACTCTGCCGTATGGTGAGCGCAAGCACCAGGCCAGCATCAGCCAGTCCAAGCTAAGTCATCCGAGGTGCGCGTCACGCATCGGTTGTCTGTGCCACGCAGGCCGCGTGCGCTTACGGTCTGGACCAACGTGTGCTGCATTGCGTGTCAGCAATGCGACGGTCAGCCGTAGGTCGCTCCGGTCAGCACGCCATCGACCATGCACATCACGGTCAGTAAACACGGTCAGTAACAGTCACGGTCCAGCATGCACGGCCAGCACGCGAGGTCAGCCGCATCGGTCAGCACGCACGGCCAGCACGCATCGGTCACGCACGCAACACGGTCAGCACGCACGGTCAGGCAGCACGGCCAGCCGCCAAGGTCAGCACGCATGGGTCAGCACGCAAGGTCAACGCCGGTCAGCACGCACGGCCCAGCACGCAACGGTCAGCACGGTACGGTCAGCACGCTCGGCAGCACGCATGGTCAGCAGCAAAGTCAGCACGCACGGCCACACGCAGTCAGCACGCACGGTCAGCACGCAGGCCAGGCACGCACGGTCAGTACGCCGGCAGCACCACGGCCAGCACGCATGGTCAGCACGCACGGCCAGCACGCACGGCCAGCACGCACGGCCAGCACGCACGGTCAGCACGCATGGTCAGCACGCACGGCCAGCACGCATGGTCAGCACGCACGGCCAGCACGCATGGTCAGCACGCACGGCCAGCAGACGCCGCACGACGGCCAGCACGCATGGTCAGCACGCACGGCCAGCACCGGCAGCACGCACGGTCAGCACGCACGGCCAGCACGCACGGCCAGCACGCATGGTCAGCAATCACGCTTCCATAAAAAAATATTTTGGTACTTTTTGAACGTCCCCTTGGGATTAAATGACCATGACCGTGTGACGAATCAGCTCGTTTCTAATGTAACCTTTATCAACTCTCGAAAGAGTTCTTTTAATGTGCGTTTCCCAATCGTCTCGTTCCTGGATTTTTAAAGCCAATTCACTCGCTTAAGGCCCTGTGTCACACCTTGACAATTTAGCCAGCGTTATGCCGACTTATGAAAAATGTGTCTAAAACGCCGGCACACGTCGAATACGTTATGGGTAAGTTGTATACGTTAAGAGCACGCTGAAAAACACTGCCATACTCGTTTGTACGCTGGCTTTCATCGTTGCTTGCTCAAATTTTAGCATGCTTGAAATTTTACGACGTATGTCAGCGTATGCTCACATGTTCCGCTACGCTGGCCATAAGTTGTAGCACGTTATGCGATCGTTGAACACGTCGACACCGTTACTTGTAAGTTACTCATAAGTCGAAAACACGTCGAGTTAATAATTAGCGTACCCAAAACTTATTTATAACCTATGAGTAACGTGTTGTAGGCACGTTACCGATCATTGACATACGTCGAGGCACGTTATGCCATCGTTGACACACGTCGAGGCACGTTATGCCATCGTTGACACACGTCGACACACGTTACTTGTAAGTTACTCATAAGTCGAAACACGTCGAGTAATGATTAGCGTACCCAAACTTATTTATAACCTATGAGTAACGTGTTGTAGGCACGTTACACGATCGTTGACACACGTCGAGGCACGTTATGCGATCGTTGACACACGTCGAGGCACGTTACTTGTAAGTTACTCATAAGTCGAACACGTCGAGGTAATGCTTAGCGTACCAAAACTTATTTCTAAACTATGAGAACGTGCTTTGACCTATGTGTAACGTACTCCAATGCATATTGACGTATGTAGACGTATTTATTGACGTCTTCCGACGACCACAGAACTTACTGAACGTGTTTCTAATTTACAGCTAACGTATAATGGCGTATTGGCAGCGGTTTAAAAAAAACAACAACAATAACTTCCGATATTTCGTCACGTGCCGTTACGTCACGTCCGATTGCCTCTTCAGTTTGCTCATGTCTTATTCTTAGTTCCTCCTCTGTGAATATATTCTGGTTGAGGATATTGTCACGTCGACGTCGAAACTTAAAAGCAAATGTCCGAATTATTTTAAAATTCGTGATAGACTAAAATAATAATAATAAAAAACAACAACACAACAACAACTTCAGACATTTCGTCACGTGCCTTCACGGAGCCAAGGAAAAAAAAGAAAATGTGCCTTGACGGAGAAAATAAGTTTCGGGTATGCTAAACATTACATCGACGTGTTTCGACTTATGAGTAACTTACAAGGAACTTGTGTCGACGTGTGTCAACGATCGCATATCTTGCGTACAACTTATTCCCAGCGTAGCGGAACGTGTGAGCCATACGGCGAGTACGTCGTAAAATTTTCAGCATGCTTGAAATTTCACGACGTACTAAACGTACCACGAAATATGACAGTGTACTTCATCGTTTTTCAGAGTCTCTTAACGTATACACAACTTACCCATACCGTATTCGACGTGTGCCAGCGTTTTAGACACATTTTTTCATAGGTCGGCATACGCTGGCTAATCGTCAAGGTGTGACTGCGTGGTTGACACTTCCAATTTTCAGGCGTTATGATTTAAAATCGGTCGGCGGCATGTTTTTAACAGGCTACGCACGAGTTCGTCGGCGATACGTGCAGCGTGCTATGCCTAAGTTAGACTATCGTTGGGCATAGGTTGTGAACGCCGACAACAGGCTAATTCGTTGGTATAAGTTATCTATAAGACAACAAACGTTCTGTGCCGTTACTAATATGTTATGAATACGACCAACACGTTATGAATACGCCAAAAATTTTTTTAAAAACATCAAAATTTCAGCGTACGCCAACGTTTTACATACATTTTTATACGTTGCCATTGCTGGCTAAATCGTCAAGTGTGACAGCGCCTTTAATGGCGAAGACCCGTATCTTGAATTCCAAGTGCAGGTCTTTATGAACAAAAGGCTTATTATCACAGAGAGAGGGGGAGAGCAGAAGAGAGGAGAAACACACACACTTACACGCACAACACACACACACACCTACACGCACACACATACACACCTACACACACACTTACACGCACACACACCACCACACAGACACCACCTTGTGGCCATTACATTTTTTAGTAAATTCACACATGCAATTCTGACATCTTCGCAACCCCCCAGCTCACAAACCCACCAATATACTCAAACCCTCGTCAAACCCTCCTCTCTATTCCCCATTCGTCCCATTCCTTCCCCTTTATTCAATCTCCTTCTTGCCACCTTCTCATTTTCACTTTCGCAAAGTGGACAATTTTAAAAAACACAAAAAAACCTTTCACAGCTGTTTTGGAGCAAAGCAGTTTGCAGTATGTCTGCTGAAGGTGTGGGAAGGCATCTCAACAGTCACTGACCCAGTACGATGGAGGTTGAGCAATTCTTGAAGTACGGGGTGACATGCTGTGATGCAATCCCTCAGCTGTGGTTTTACCATTCCCTTAAAAGCCTCGGTGCTAGCATTTACTGTTTTAGGATAATTCTCATTTCTGTGTTGCAAGGTTAGTGTTGCATCTTCTTCAAGATGGTAGTTTTCATCGTCTGCTTTCCTGACGTATCCTCAATGGAGCTATGATGTGATGACAGAGAGAATTGTTTTAACAGTTAAACTATTTAAGTGTAGACATTTTCTAGCCTTGAAGTAAGCATCAAATTTCATACTGAACAAGAACAATGATTGGAACAGTATAACATAGCCCACGGTGCCAAGATGTCAGGATAGCCAGGTGCAAGCATTGCTCACCGGTCGCGATGTCCAATCTGCGTCGGATTGTTTCTTTTTATGACGTTTAGTGGGCAACTTAACTAAATATAGCATAACAATTGTGCATTTTGTGAGGAAAGCACAAATTTGGACACTAGTAGCCTAACATATTATGAACAATTTGGATATTGGGCCATCTCAAATTCAGCCGCTGATGGCTGTGGCAGCCATTTTCCACTGCCATCAAAAAATTTGAGATGCCCAATATCCAAATCTGTTCATAATATGATAGGCTACTAGTGTGCCAAATTTGGTGCTTTCCTCACAAAATGCACAATTGTATTGCTAAGTTGCCCATTAGTTTGCAAAACAAAAACTAATGTATCTTTGCAGTGCCATGAGCAAGGGCGTTGCCTCTGAACACACCATCTCGTGAGACTATAAAGCACAAAACTACCTGGAGTCGCTAGGAAATTGATGCTGGTATGTCGATATGGTAGAGGCATAATGGGGCCGCTGGCATTTAGAATTTAATGGCACACACATTGTATGTAGACCTTCTTCTTCGTATACAGCCACAAGGCTGCACGGTCGCATCATTGGCTGAGGCACGGATGTGCCATGCAGTGCCCTCTGTAGGTTCGTGCACGAATTTCGAATTTTGTTAGGGAACCGGTGATGGCTCGCCTACTCTTTGAGAAGGACACCATGTGGATTTTTAACGTCCACCAACTGCTCTGTTTTGCGTATGGCAGCTTGGCTGCCGGGGTAGCTATCATTTCTTGGAAGCATGACTGTGCCCCTATACCAATACACTGGTACTCATTTTGCCGACCTCGGAAGATTAACAGGGTGAGATAACCCCACTGGTGTTAATTCAGCAGCAAAATGGGGCTCAAACTCAGGACCTAGGATCCTAAGCCAGCCACCTTAACCATGCATCCATCCATCCATTGGACCATACTCTGTGCAGAGCATTGATGCTGTTTAGCAGTCTCCTTGGCTGTTGGGCACAATCCTGGATGGTCGCCACTCCGAAACAGGGATATCAGCATGCTGGTACTCATTTTGCCAACCTCGGAATGATGGCAGGCAGAGTCAACCCACTTGTATTAATTCAACAGCCGAATGGGACTTGAACTCAGGATCCTAGGATCCCAAGCCCACCACCCTAACCATTAAGCCAAACCAGGCTTAACCCAGACAGCAAGGAACTTATAAGCAAGTGTACTACTTCAAGGCCTAAGCCATACCTGCCAATGTATATGCAATGCAGCATTCATAAAACAGCATCATTTTAGAAGCTGGACTTCTTGCATTGCATTACAGGCAACAATGATGCTATATTAAATAGAGAGAGATCCCTTACCTGTTGGAATTTGCAAAACTTCTTTAATCAAGCAAATTTACAACATGGCCACAAACAAATTTAAAAAATAAATAATGTGCAGTACCTTGATCAATTGTTCTTGTAGTTTGACTATCGCTTGTGCGTAGCATTTAAGTCTGCTCATAAAATCATGACATCTGGTTTGGTCACAAGGGAAAGATGTTTTGCATCATACTGATGTGGCCAACACAACCTCATCCATTGTGCTGAGAACTTCTTCTTTTTTTTTTAAGAAAAAAAAGAATGACTGTGCTACCATCAAGATGTTGGTGGACCAGCAAAATAAATACATCAAAGCGATCGGGATTCTTGTGAACATCGTAAACACTCAAACCTCTGGATTAAACCTCTCGAGAAAAATGTTCATTACTGCTCTTGGTGTGACTCATCTCCGCTTCATAAGATGGATTTATAATATAGGTTAGTCACTTCCATCGCCACCAAAATGGAAAGAAAGAAAAAAGGATCAAAATTGGATTTCCTTGCCAGAAATAAATGAGAATTGCATGAACTCATCACTCTCACCCTGTCCATTGAAAAAAGGAAGGGGATTGGGTGGTACTCATGTGTCTTTCAAATTACACTTTCAACCACTTGACATGTTTGAGTCATGGAACTCTTTATGATCACTAATTATAGTAATGTTAGGCAGAAAAGCTTTCCGAAGTGGCCCTACACAAGTAAAGTTAATAATAATAAAAAATAATCTCTCAACTCCCAACAGCATAGCAAGGATTTGTATCAAGTGCGAGCAGTACGACTATCCAGGGCTCCGAACATCATCGGAAGTCGGCCAAGGCATTTCCTGCCATAACCAGTTGTGTAGTTGTAATTTTCCTTGTTAGTCTTCGTCGGCCAACACCATTCTCCACAATCCATCCATTCATAATATTTCTGATAACCATCATTCGATAAGAAACGTTCACTTTCAGGCCGTCCTCCACCTGTTTCTGCTTCCTTTAGTCCTGTAGAACATCCTTCTACATGATGTTCAGACAATATCTCCCTCAATATCAATATCACTTCCCTGTAGATACTTTTATAAATCGGATGTGCACTCGATTTATTGTGCACATTTGCTATTTGGTACAAAATGTAGTTTCATAACCACAGTCGGCTTGCCGACCCGTCAACAGGGGGGGGGGGGCGCGTCACGTTTTTTGAATCAACGACAGCATGTTGTACTTCACAAAATATTGCATGTCTATCTATGGATTTCAAAGAAGATGTAAAATGAAGTGAACACATGAAAAAAATTGATCTTTACAACATTATGTCATCACGTCATCGCGCCATCGTCGCCATCGTCGCCACTGCTGCTGCTGCTGCTGTTGTTATTTGTGTGCTCCTCAGTGCACGATTATATAGATATTTTTTTTATATTGCTTTGGAGTACTATTACTACATGTGTGTTATTTGAAGGGTTCTGCTGTCGTAGAATAATAAAGTTCTCGCTCAACCCGCAGCATTGAGCTCCCATCCCTGCTTGTTCTTCTTAAATCATGGAAAGAGGGCTTTAAAAACAGAAATTGTTTGGATTAATCGGACACAAGTTTTGTTCCAAGTAAATTATTGATTATTTGCTTTCCAACCGGTACCGTTTTATTATGCTATGAATCTATGACAACAGGAACACTAGAATGAAGCGTACATACTGATGGACGCTCTTCCGTTTTAGTAATAGATATGATGTGTCAAACTAGGCTGTTTAGCATTCCCATCTGAGCACTTAGCTCATGACTTGGTTCAAATTCCACATTCATGCATTATCAATTGCCAGTCCTTGTATCATGGAGAGTGTGTCAACGTCACTACATGCCTTGTCCCGCTCGGATATTGACAAAGTTTACTCTACTCCAGTTCTTCATTTAAATATATCTTGAAATACATCGGAAAAAAAAAATATTCATTCCATAGTAACTGAAAGAGTATTTATTTCTCATGTTAAGTTTTGCCTCAATGATAGTATAATTAGAGTATTATTATGTCACAGGGAAAATTGATAAACAGGTCACTAACAAAAATTCTTAACAGTTCCTACAATGATCTATAAGGATAACTGTTCTTATAGGTATATCAGTTACAAGGTAAACACTGTCTCTTATCAAGAATACCGTTTTTATCAGGTATAATGCACTGCCTCTTATCAAGGATAATCTGTCCTATCAGTAAATCACTGCCTCTTACAAGTATAAATCACTGCTTTTATCAAGGTATAAAATCACGCTCTCTTATCAAGGTATCTAAATCACCCGCTCTCTTATCAGGTATAAATCACTGCTCTTTATCAAGTATAAATCACTGCTCTCTTATCAAGGTATAAATCACTGCTTCTTATCAAGGTATAAATCACTGCTTTCTTATCCAAGGTATAAATTCACTGCTCTCTTATCAAGGTATAAATCACTGCTCTCTTATCAACGGTATAAATCACTGGCTTCTATCAAGTAAAATCACTGCTCTTTATCAAAGGTATAAATCACCGCTCTCTATCAAGGTATAAATCACTGCGCTCTCTTATCAAGGTATAAATCACTGCTCTCTTATCAAAGGTATAAATCACTGCTCTCTTATCAAGTATAAATCACTGCTCTCTTATCAAGGTAAAATCAAATCCGCTCTCTTATCAAGGATTTTATCATCTTACTAGGATTAATCACTGCTCTCTTATCAAGGTATAATCACTGTCTCTTATTCAAGGTATAAATCACTGGCTCTCTTATCAAGGTATAAATTCACTGCTTCTTATCACAGGTATAATCACTGCTCTCTTATCAGTTATAAATCACTGCTCTCTTATCAAGGTTATAAATCACTGCTCTCTTATCAAGGTATAAATCACTGCTCTCTTATCAAGCATAATCACTGCTCTCTTTCAAGATCACTGCTTAAGTATAAATCACGCTCTCTTATCAAGGTATAATCACGTTTTCTTATAAGGATAAAAAAAAAATAAAAAAAAAAAAAAATTAATCTTTATAAAAAATCACTGCTCTCTTATCAAGGTATAAATCACTGCTTTCTTATCAAGGTATAATCACTGCTCTTTCTTATCTAAGGTATTACACTGCTCTCTTATCAAGGTATAAATCACTGCTCTTCTTCAAGGTATAAATCACTGCTCTCTTATCATAAGGTATAAATCACTGCTCTCTTATCAAGGTATAAATCACTGCTTTTCTTATCAAGGTATAAATCACTGCTCTCTTATCAAGGTATAAATCACTGCTTTCTTATCAAGGTATAAATCACTGCTCTCTTATCAAGGTATTAAATCACTGCTCTCTTATCAAGGTATAAATCCACTGGCTCTCTTTCAAGGTATAAATCACTGCTCTCTTATCAAGGTATAAATCACTGTCTCTCTTATCAAGGTATAAATCACTGCTCTCTTATCAAGGTATAAATCACTGCTCTCTTTCAAGGTATAAATCACTGCTCTCTTTCAAGGTATAAATCACTGCTCCTCTTATCAAGGTATAAATCACTGCTCTCTTATCAAGGTATAATCACTGCTCTCTTATCAAAGGTATAAATCACTGCTCTCTTATCAAGGTATATCACTTTCTCTTTATCAGTATAAATCACTGCCTCATTATCAAGTATTAATCAACTGCTCTCTTCAAGGTATAAATCACCTGCTCTCTTATCAAGGTATAAATCACTGCTCTCCTTATCAAGGGTATAAAATCACTGCTCTCTTATCAAGGTATAAATCACTGTTAACATTTAAAAGAGAACGCCTTCAAATTTGAAACGACTTGTACATCATGCAAAAAACACAAATCGGTACAAAGATCTTCAATGCAAGAGAAAGGCCATTCGTGCCAAAGCCTGCACTAGTAATGCATTATATACATGACAATTAGGTTGTTGTTCCATGCTCTGATTGCCAAACTTATGGTTGTTTGTCCATGCTCTCGATTGCCAACTCTATGCTTGTTTGTCCATGCTCTGATTGCCAACTTATGGTTGTTTGACATACTCTGCCCCAACTTATGGTTGTTTGTTCATGCTCTGGTTTGCCAACTTATGGTTGTTGTCCTACTCTGATTGCCAACTTATGGTTGTTGTTCATGCTCTGGTTGCCAACTTGTGGTTGTTTGTCCATGCTCTGATTCCAACTTATGGTTGTTTGTCCCTACTCTGATTGCAACTTATGGTTGTTTGTCCATGCTCTGATTGCAACTTATGGTTGTTTGTTCATGCTTTGGTTGCCAACTCATGGTTTGTTTGTTTCATGCTCTGGTTGCTAACTTATGGTTGTTTGTCCATACTCTGATGCCAACTTATGGTTGTTGTCCATACTCTGATTGACAACTTATATTGTTTGGTCCGCATAACTCTGAATTGCCAAACTTATTGGTGTTGTTTGTCCATACTCTGATTGCCAACTTATGGTTGTTTGTCCATACTCTGATTGCCAACTTATGGTTGGTTGTCCATACTCTGATTGACAACTTATGGTTGATTGTCCATACTCTGATTGCCAACTTATGGTT
>CM068963.1:103444123-103454348 GCA_035128595.1 Eptatretus atami
TTTGTCCATGCTCTGATTGCCAACTTATGGTTGTTTGTTCATGCTTTGGTTGCCAACTCATGGTTGTTTGTTCATGCTCTGGTTGCTAACTTATGGTTGTTTGTCCATACTCTGATTGCCAACTTATGGTTGTTTGTCCATACTCTGATTGACAACTTTAGTTTCCAAAACAAAAAACTAATGTGATCTTTGCAGTGCCATGAGCAAGGGCGTTGCCTCTGAACACACCATCTCGTGAGACTATAAAGCACAAAACTACCTGGAGTCGCTAGGAAATTGAATGCTGGTATGTCGATATGGTAGAGGCATAATGGGCCGACTGGCATTTAGAATTTTAATGGCACACACATTGTATGTGCAACCTTCTTCTTTCGTATACAGCCACAAGGCTGCACGGCGCATCATTGGCTGAGGCACGGATGTGCACTGATGCAGTGCCCTCTGTAGGTTCGTGCACGAAATTCGAATTTTGTAGGGGAACCGGTGATTGCTCGCCTACTCTTTGAGAAGGACACCATGGATTTTTAACGTCCACCAACTGCTCTGTTTTTTGTTAGGCAGCTTGGCTGCCGGTAGCTACATTCTTGGAAGCATGACTGTGCCCCTATACCAATACACTGGTACTCATTTTGCCGACCTCGGAAGATTAACAGGGTGAGGATAACCCCACCTTGTGTTAATTCAGCAGCAAAATGGGGCTCAAACTCAGACCTAGGATCCTAAGCCAGCCACCTTAACCATGCATCCATCCATCCATTGGGACCATACTCTGTGCAGAGCATTGATGCTGTTTAAGCAGTCTCCTTGGCTGTTGGGCACAATCCTGGATGGTCGCCACTCCGAAACAGGATATCAGCATGCTGGTACTCATTTTCCAACCTCGGAATGATGGCAGGCAGAGTCAACCCCACTTGGTATTAATTCAACAGCCGAATGGGACTTGAACTCAGGATCCTAGGATCCCAAGCCCACCACCCTAACCATTAAGCCAAAACCAGGCTTAACCCAGAGCAAGGCAACTTATAAGCAAGTGTACGTACTTCCAAGGCCTAACCATCCTGCCAATGTATATGCAATGCAGCATTCATAAAAACAGCATCATTTTAGAAGCTGGACTTCTTGCATTGCAGTTACAGGCAACAATGATGCTATATTAAATAGAGAGAGAATCCCTTACCTGTTGGAATTTGCAAAACTTCTTTAATCAAGCAAATTACAACATGGCCACAAACCAAATTAAAAAATAAATAATGTGCAGTACCTTGATCCAATTGTTCTTGTAGTTTGATATCGCTTGTGCGTAGCATTAAGTCTGCTCATAAAATCATGACATCGGTTTGGTCACAAGGGAAAGATGTTTTGCATCAACTGATGTGGCCAACACAACCTCATCCATTGTGCTGAGAACTTCTTCTTTTTTTTTAAAGAAAAAAAGAATGACTGTGCTACCATCAAGATGTGGTGGACCAGCAAAATAAATACATCAAAGCGTCGGGATTCTTGTGGAACATCGTAAACACTCAAACCTCTGGATTAAACCTCTCGAGAAAATGTTCATTACTGCTCTTGGTGTGACTCATCTCCGCTTCATAAGATGGATTTAATAATATAGGTTAGTCACTTTCCATCGCCACCAAACTGGAAAGAAAGAAAAAAAAAAGGATCAAAATTGGATTTCCTTGCCAGAAATAAATGAGAATTGCATGAACTCATCACTCTCACCCTGTCCATTGAAAAAAAGAGGGGATTGGTGTGTGACTCATGTGTCTTCAAATTACACTTTCAACCACTTGACATGTTGAGTTCATGGAACTCTTTATGATCACTAATTATAGTAATGTTAGGCAGAAAGCTTTCCGAAGTGGCCTACACCAAGTTAAAAGTTAAATAATAATAAAAAATAATCTCTCAACTCCCAACACTAGCAAAGGATTTTGTATCAAGTGCGAGCAGTACGACTATCCAGGGCTCCGAACATCATCAGGAAGTCGGCCAAGGCATTTCCTGCCATAACAATTTGTGAGTTGTAATTTTCCTTGTTTAGTCTCGTCGGCCACACACCATTCTCCACAATCCATCCCTTCATATATTTCTGATAACCATCATTCCGATAACGATAACGTCTCACTTTCAGGCCGTCCTCCACCTGTTTCTGTTCCCTTTTAGTCCTGTAGAAAACTCCTTCTACATGATGTTCAGACAATATCTCCCCTCAATAATTCAATATCACTTCCCTGTAGATACTTTTATAAATCGATGTGCACTCAACTTTATTGTGCACATTAGCTATTTGGTACAAAAATGTAGTTTCATAACCACAGTCGCTTCCGACCCGTCAACAGGGGGGGGGGCCGTCATCTGTTTTGTTGAATCAACGACAGCATGTTGTACTCACAACATATTGCATGTCTATCTATGGATTTCAAAGAAGATGTAAATGAAGTGAAACACATGAAAAAAATTGATCTTTTACAACATCATGTCATCATCGTCATCGTCGCCATCGTCGCCATCGTCGCCACTGCTGCTGCTGCTGCTGTTGTTATTTGTGTGCTCCTTCAGTGCACCGATATATATATATATTTTTTTATATTGCTTTGGAAGTACTATTACTACATGTGTGTATTATTTGAAAGTTCCTGCTGTCGTAGAATAATAAAAGTTCTCGCTCAACCCGCAGCATTGAGCTCCCATCCCTGCTTGTCTTCTTAAATTATGGAAAGAGGGCTTTAAAAACAAATTGTTTGGATTAATCGGACACAAAGTTTTGTTCAAGTAAATTTATTGATTATATTTGCTTTCCAACGGTACCGTTTATTATGCTATGAATCTATGACAACAGGAACATTTAGAATGAAGCGGACATACTGATGGACGCTTCTCCGTTTAGTAATAGATAGATGATGTGTCAAAGCTAGGCTGTTTAGCATATCCCATCTGAGCACTTAGCTCATGACTTGGTTCAAAATCCACATTCAATGCATTTATCAATTGTCCAGTCCTTGTCATTCATGGAGAAGTGTGTCAACTCACTACATGCTCTTGTCCGCTCGTGATATTGACAAAGGTCTTTACTCCTACTCCAGTTCTTCATTTAAATATATCTTGAAATGACATCGGAAAAAAAAAAATATTCATCCATAGTAACTGAAAGAGTATTTATTCTCATGTTAATTTTGCTCCAAATGATGTATAATTAGAGTATTATTATGTCACAGGGAAAATTGAAAACAGGTTCAACTCCAAACAAAATAAAATTAATTAAACAGTTTCCTACTAAAGTGATGTCTTACAAGGGTCAAAATCACTTGCCTCTTATCAAGTATAAATCACTGCTCTCTTATCAAGTTAAATCACCGCTCTCTTATCCAAGGTAAAATCACCGCTCTCTTATCAAGTGTATAAATCAACTGCTCCTTATCAAGTATAAATCCACTGCTCTTTCAAGTATAATCATGTCTCAATACAGTAAATCACACTGCTCTCTTATCAAGGTATAAAATCACCGCCTCTCCTTAGATCAAAAGTGTATAAAATCCACCGCCCTTAACTTCAAGGTATAAATTCACCTCCTCTTATCAAGGTATAAATCAGACTGACTCTCTTATCAAGGATAAATCCACTGCTTTCTTATCAAAGGTATAAATCCACTGCTTTCTTATCAAGGTATAAATCACTGCTCTCTTATCAAGGTATAAATCACTGCTCTCTTATCAAAGGTTTTAAATCACTGCTCTCTTAAATCAGGTATAAATCACTGCTCTCTTATCAAGGTAAAATACAGCTTTATCAGAACCCCTTTCCTTCTTATTCAAAGGTATAAATCACTGCTCTCTTATTCAACGGTATAAATCACTTGGCTCTCTTATCAAGATAAATCACTGCTCTCTTATCAAGGTATTAAATCACTGCTCTCTTATCAAGGTATAAATCACCGCTCTCATATAAAGGATAAATCACCCTCTATCAAGGAATAAACTCTCCTTATCAAAGGTATAAATCACGCTCTCTTATCAAGTATAAATCACTGCTCTCATACAGTACTCACCTTCTTATCAGGTATATATAAGCTCTCTACAGTATACGCTCTCTATCAAGGTATAAATCACTGCTCTTATCAAGTATAAAAATCACTGCCTCTCTTATCAGGTATAAAGCCTCTATCTCACTGCTCTCTTATCAAGGTATAAAATCACTGCTCTCTTATCGAAACATGTTCAAGATTATCACTCTATCAGAAAACTGCTCTCTTAATTCAAGGTATAAATCACTGCTTTCTTATAAGGTTTAAATCGCTGCTCTCTTATCAACCGGTATAAATCACTGCTTTTCTTATCAAGGTATAAATCACTTGCTCTCTTATCAAGGTATAAATCACTGCTCTCTTATCAAGGTATAAATCACTGCTCTCATTATAAGGATTAATAATCACTGCTCTCTTATCTCAAGGTATAAATCACTGCTCTCTTACTCAGGTTATAAAATCACTTGCTTTCTTATCAAGTATAAATCACTGCTCTCTTATCAAGGTATAAAATTCACTGCTTTCTTATCAAGGTATAAATCACTGCTCTACTTATCACGGATAAATCACTGCTCTCTTATCAAGGTATAAATCACTGCTCTCTTCTCAAGTATACAATCACTGCTCATCTTATCAGGTATAAATCACTGCTCTCTTATCAAAGTATAAATCACTGCTCTTCTTATCAAGTATAAATCACTGCTCTCTTATCAAGGTTATAAATCACTGCTCTCTTCTCAAGTATTAAATCACTGCTCTCTTATCAAAGGTTAAAACACGCTCCTCTTATCAAGGTATAAATCACTGCCTCGCTTATCAAGGGTATAAATCACTGCTCTCTTTATCAAGTATAAATCACTGCTCTCTTATCAAGGTATAAATCACCTCCTGATCAGTATAATCACTTCTTATCAAGGTATATCACTGCTCTCTATCAGGTATAAAATCACTGCTCTGCTTATCAACGGTATAAATCACTGCTCTCTTATCAAGGTTATAAATCCAGCTTCTTTGTATTAGAACATTTAAAAGAGAACGCCTTCAAATTTGAAACGACCTTGTACATTCCAGAAAAACAACAAACTGTGTACAAGGATCTTCAATGCAAGAGAAGGCCATTCGTGCCAAAGCCTTGCACTAGTAATGCACTTGATGGTTTGTTTCGTCCATACTCTGATTGACAACTTATGGTTGTTTGTCCATGCTCTGATTGCAACTTATGGTTGTTTGTCCATGCTCGATTGCCAACTTATGGTTGTTGTTACATGCTCTGATGCCAACTTATGGTTGTTTTGGACCATACTCTTGCCAACTTCATGGTTGTTGTTCATGCCCTCTGGTTTGCCAACTTATGGTTGTTTTGGTCCGTACCTGATCTGCAACTATGGTTGTTTGTTCTATGCTCTGGTTGCCAACTTATGTTGTTGTTCATGCTCTGATTGCCAACTTATGGTTGTTTGTCCATACTCTGGATTGAACAATTATGCGTCTGTTTGTCCCATGCTCTGAATGCCAACTTATGTTGTTTGTTCATGCTTTGGTTGCCAACTCATGTGTTGTTGTTTCATGCTCTGGTTGCTAACTTATGGTTGTTTTCCATACTCTGATTGCCAACTTATTGGTTGTTTTCATACTCTGATTGACAAACTTATGATTGTTTTCCATACTCTGATTGCCACTTAATGGTTTGTTTGGTCCAATACTCTGAATTGCCAACTTATGGTTGTTTGTCCATACTCGCATACACTTATCAATAGTACTCAAACCCTCGTCAAACCCTCCTCTCTATTCCCCATTCGTTCCCATTCCTTCCCCTTTATTCCAATCTCCTTCTTGCCACCTTCTCATTTTCACCTTTCGCAAAGTGGACAATTTAAAAAAACACAAAAAAACCTTTCACAGCTGTTTTGGAGCAAAGCAGTTTGCAGTATGTCTGCTGAAGGTGTGGGAAGGCATCTCAACAAGTCACTGACCCAGTACGATGGAGGTTGAGCAATTCTTGAAGTACGGGGTGACATGCTGTGATGCAATCCCTCAGCTGTGGTTTTACCATTCCCTTAAAAGCCTCGGTGCTAGCATTTACTGTTTTAGGATAATTCTCATTTCTGTGTTGCAAGGTTAGTGTTGCATCTTCTTCAAGATGGTAGCTTTCATCGTCTGCTTTCCTGACGTATCCTCAATGGAGCCATGATGTGATGACAGAGAGAATTGTTTTAACAGTTAAACTATTTAAGTGTAGACATTTTCTAGCCCTGAAGTAAGCATCAAATTTCATACTGAACAAGAACAAATGATTGGAACAGTATCAACATAGCCCACGGTGCCAAGATGTCAGGATAGCCAAGTGCAAGCATTGCTCACCGGTCGAGATGTCCAATCTGCGTCGGATTGTTTTCTTTTTATGACGTTTAGTGGGGCAACTTAGCTAAATATAGCATAACAATTGTGCATTTTGTGAGGAAAGCACCAAATTTGGCACACTAGTAGCCTAACATATTATGAACAGATTTGGATATTGGGCCATCTCAAATTCAGCCGCTGATGGCTGTGGCAGCCATTTTCCACTGGCATCAAAAATTTTGAGATGGCCCAATATCCAAATCTGTTCATAATACGATAGGCTACTAGTGTGCCAAATTTGGTGCTTTCCTCACAAAATGCACAATTGTTATGCTAAGTTGCCCCACTAAAATGGAAGGTTTGGAATGAAGTTGTTCCTCGATCATAGACCGACTTCTTTAGGCAGACAGACAGACAGACAGACAGACAAAGTGAACCAATTGCTTAACCCCGCTTTTCGCTTAGCACATGCGGTCACAATACAAAATGCCTCATAAAATGTGTACAATAGTTTATATTTTTCAACAAACCGAGGTGTCCATTTGTCTGCTTGTGTCTTCATCATTCATGTGAAAGAACATCGATGTCCATTTATCAGGCTAATTTTTCATGTCACACATGTACAAGCTCTTTATTAATGAGTACACGGAGCATGTTGACCATTCCTTCAATCCCCCAAAAAACCTGACTTGCACAATGGAGGCCAACATTATGAAATGATGCAGTTTGGGGATGGAGCTGGGGGTACAAGGAGATTGGCAGGGTCGGTTGATAACTTAGGAGCAATGCTCGTCATGTTCCACCTATTGTTGATTTACCAGCCGATCGCACCACCTGGTTGATCGGTTTGCATTAGCGGGAACAGACGTCTGAGTGGCAGACAGACGGTTTGTTCTTTGCAGATTATGCGGTTTACCGTGTGGGACATAATCCGTGGCTGATGCTCACAATTAGTCAGGAGGTACGATTGATGTATAAAGAACGAATCTGGTCATCATTGGCTCGATGTTTATAAGGTACGCTGTTCTGATAAGGCCAAATAAGCCTGAAATCCGGATATGCGGCTCCCTTTGATATTTAGCCAATTTTGAGCATAAATCTTTGTCTTTGACAAAGTCACTGGGCTGAGGCCTCTGGATTGGATTGGAGGTGATGCTTTGGTGCAGAAAATAGAGATTGGAGGAGTGCTCACCATGCTCCACTTATTTTTGACACTCACTCACTCACTCTGTGCTCGCCTGACCATGCGTCACTACAGTGGTACAAACACCACCACCTTATTAAAAAAACACATCACCCCACGTAATCAAAGCACCTCACCACCACGTTATTAAAAACAGCTCACCACATGTCACTAGAGGCACAGACTTGTTTTTACTGAGGATAATGACTTGAGTCGTTGTGTTGTCATGATTTACATCAATCATAATGCAAACATTTATTTTTCACAAATGTATTTATAATATTCGTGATATTACATATTTATAAGCAATTAAAATGGAAGACTTAAGTTTAAATTTTTCCTTTTTTAAACTCTTATGACGTTCACCCGGGCAGGGGTAGGTGCAGACCGGAAGTTTGGGACGATTTCATAAAAGTTTGAGGGAGCAGTTCATTGACAACACAGGACAACACAACACAGACACTGCACAGATATATCATGGAGTACAGTGGTACTCCATATAGAGGGATGATGCAGGAACAAAAATGGCCACTCATTCAAATGTGAACACAATGATTCATTCACTCATAAACTCTAATAGAGAGAAGTCATAAGCATTGAAAAGCCAACGCTTTATTTTCGAGCGTTTTCTGAACTACCAAGACTGAAAAAGATGCCAGAATACGTCGCTCAGGCCTAAGTCCACAATTTTTTTTTTTTTTTTTTTTTTTTTTTTTTTTTTTTTTTTTTTTTTTTTTTTCCACGGCGGCCGTGGGGTCTCCAAAATCTACGGCCACTAGCAATTATAGGGTGGCCACAGTATTTCCACGGTCACACAAATGTAGCAGTCACATATGTTTTATTTTTCGGGAGCCGCACGGGGTATTATAAATTGTGGAGACCGAAAACGTGGGGTTGCCGTACGGTCTTTGATTTGATGTCGCACGGTGACCTTAAGGGGGCCCTGTGGCAGCCATAGAATTTTCAAGGCAGACGCAAGGTAGCCTCAAGGTGCCCGCAAGGCGACCGCAAGGCGACCAGGGGGCCTAAGGCGAAAGTGCGGCCAGACGGACGGTAACGAATGGGTAATTTATTTTTTTTTTACCAGTTTTTTGTTTCGGCTTGTCGAATTGCTACGGCGAACGTAGAAATGAAAATAGTTATAACTCCGCGTATAATTCCACGGCGACCTTACGACCTGTAAAAGATAGCCATACGGCGTTAGGGCCACCCTGAGGCCACCACAGAAACTCTGCGGCCGCTGCACGTTTCTGTCAATTCCAGCAGGGCGTACGGCCGCCGTATCCTCGCCGTAGAGCAAATGTGACTTAGGCCTAAACGACCACATCAGGAGATTGCTAAAATGCCAATTTGTAGTTCTTCGTCTTATTATTATTCTTCTTCCCCTCAAAGACAATGTAAAACTGTAGCCCAACCTTCCTCAATAACTGCTGAAGCTATGATGGTGATTCCAAGGAAGTATGCGAGGAAGTCACTGTTTCTGGCCTGGTGCACGCAACCCAAAACTTAAAAATATATAAAACATTAAGCGTTTTATTATGAAAAGAAACCAAACGTAAATGTGGACTCAACCAAACCAGGCCAGATCGTGGTAGGGGAGCGAAATGGACACCAGACAGATCCATTCCAAAAGCGACACATATCCAAACCATCCCCCAAATTGATGATGATAAATTGACACGCATGCTGACACCGAGCTGGAGCAACTTTTATATTGTCGTGGACCCGGGGTTGTGGGGGAACCACGAGGGAGGGGCTGTCCCTGTTTCCTCTCCGGACTCACTGGGACTCACAGGCTGTCGTACACGAATAACTTCGTGTTTCGGCGGGTCACTAATCGACTGCGAACGTCAATAATTTGACCACGTGACCCAGTGTCCTCCATCTGACAACCGTTTAACGAGGAACACGTGATCACCTTATCAGGGAATCGTGCCCTCAGTGTGTACATGCTTAACTTACCGTATCAGGTGCAGCTGAGCGGAACTGCCAAGTACGCGCCCGCTATTAAGCAGATTTTGTGCTATAACGTCCCGGCCATGCTGTGGTGGGGACCATGCTAGACCAATGAAGGAAAAGACAAAAACGAGCTGGGTACATTTCTAACAGGCACATTTATTTAACAAAAGCGAGGAAAATTATGTCACACAATATGGGATTTATTGCAAATGTACAGCAGGGAAAACAAGGAATTTGTGGGTGCGGCAAAAGACATGCGATATTTACAAGAGAGGACAGTGCAGAATTACCCTGAATATGCTTATACAGTCTTAACTTAAGCTATGAGCCTGGCCTTGGCTTTGTGGTTAGGGTTGTGGCTTGGGATCCTAGGGTCCCGAGTTTGAGTCCCGTTGACCACTGAATTAACACCAGGGGGTTTACTCAGCCTGTCATCCTTCTAAGGTTGGCAAAATGAGCACCAATGTACTGGTAATCGGGGCACTGCATCAGCGACATAGCCACGCCCCTAACCAATGATGCAACCAGCAGCCAGAGGCAGCACACGATGGGAACTTATGCTATGACAGGCGCCATCACACACACACACAAACCTGAGAAAAGTTAGAGATCCCAGAGAGATAAGAAGCAGTTGAGGATTAGCAACCTCTCTATACCTGGTGCGGTCGGTGAGGTGACGATTAGGAACCCTGGGTGGGTTGCGCCGGTCCAGGTTGGGA
>CM068963.1:103466322-103477531 GCA_035128595.1 Eptatretus atami
AGAGATCAAGCTGTGGTGCATCGTTTGGGAATGTTAAGATCTCTGACCTTGATTGCACAGATGATACAGTCATCTTTGCAGAAACTCCAGATATCCTTTTGGGGGCCCTTGAGGTGCTGAATGAGGAGTCGGAGCCACTGGGATTATGGGTTTTCTGGGTCAAAACTAAGATCCAGCTTTCATGACATCTTGGATGTCTGCTATCCTGTCTGTACCGGTTTGTGGTGAGGATGTTGAGGTCGCGAGAAGATATCACTTACCATGGCAGTGATGTTCATATCTCTGCTGGCTCTGAGCCAGAGTCAACAGACGTCTGGGATCAGGCTGGGGAGTCATGGATTCACTGGATCATGGGGTGTGGCACTGTCAGTACCTGTGGGCGGAGATGAAAGTCCAAGTCTTCAGGTCCTTGTGCCTCCAGTCTTTCTCTATGGGTGTGAGACTTGGACTCTGACCAGGGATCTGACACGAGACTTAATTCCTTTGGTCCAGTTTTGAGAATTCTTTTGCTGTTGCTATATGGACTTTGTGTCCAACGAGCGTTGCTGAGAGAGACTCAAATGAGATTTGTTCTCCATAGTCTGTGAGCATCATCTGCGGCTGTATGGACATGTGTTTTCGTTTCCTGACGCTGATCCCTGCTCACCAGATTCTCTCAGCGAGGGAAATCTTCATGAGTGGAGGAGGCCAATGGGCTGACCACGTGCCTCATGGTTGCAGCAGATTGATCAGCATCTCAAGGAGATGGGGATGGGCCAGGCATCTGCCTTGAGAATGGCCAGATGGAGGCCCCTGGAGTACCGACGGAAAGTAGACACAGCGACGCGCTGCTCTGGCGCATGCTCTCATACCTGACCTGACCTGACCTGACCTAACGGCCCCAATTATTCCCACCTTTTTGTGGGGTTGGCTCGGCAAAGTTTTTCGACGAAGTCTTTTACGAACCGACTGGCCTGGCCTGACGTTTTAATTTGGTTTGAGCAGGGATTTGTAAGTTGCTCAGGGTACCGGAGAGAGCTCGCCTCCTCTTCACAAAGGACACCATTGGATAGTTTACATACACCAAATAATGCCAGCAGTCGAGACTTCCATTAAACGTCCATCCGAGGGACAGCACATCCATTGATGAATCGCCTTGCTTGTGAAACACCGGGATGACTGTGTTTATAGCTGGGTCGGGATTCGAACCCGGGGTGAGAACTGAGAAACGTGTATGCGTACCTCTTGGTTATTCTGCCAACACACCAACATCACCATCACCATCATCAACACTCAAGGTGGTCACAATGAAGAACGAGTCTTGCTTGTGAAAGCCATTGTTGAACTGTGTCGACAAACGAGTCGAACAGTTGATGAAATCAACAGATGGTCGATTGGGGTATGCTAACCGCCATGGGAAGGAAGAAGTTGACGTTTCGGGGATTAACCCTCAATCGGAGCTAAAGAGCCCGATGAAGGGTTAACGCTCGAAACATCAGCGTCTCATTGCTTCCCACGGAGTTACCATACCTCAATGGACTTCCTGTTGATTTCATCCATTGTTCAAGGTGGACAATATGGTTGACTATGCAGGAAATTGATGGAATAATTAATGTCGGATTTATCCAGCATGAATGTTAAACTGGGTGTCCCAGTACAAAATAAAGCCCTGGTTTAAATGATTCAAGGAAATATGCCTTTTCCTATACCCACCCACACCACGTCGCCAGCCTTTCATGATTGCATGAGAAAGGGAAGCAGTGGATGGCATTTCCTCCCCAGACTGTAACCTCTTTAAGAGGTAGGCCCGAGGAGCAGGTATGGCTGGGTATTCAAGACCATGAAAGGGAAAAATTAAAATGGTGTATATATATATATATGTACAGTATATATATGTACAGTATATATATGTACAGTATATATATATATATATATATATATATATATATATATATATATATATATATATATATATATATATGTACATATATATGTATTTCATCGTATTATAAAAGAACAGCATTGGCATGTACTCACATCCCTGGACATCATGCGTTCCCCATTTGGGCACTCGGTGGTGTAATGGTTGGAGAGTGTCCAGTCTGAATCTGGGAGGTCGGTGCTGCGAACCCTGGCAGAGTCATACCAAAGAATTTAAGAACGGTTTGTGCTGTTTCCTTGCTTGAGGCTCAGCATTGAAAAAGGATAAAAGGACTAAACTGGAGGTTGGCAATCATAGTGCAGGCTTGAGGGGCCTAATGGCCTCCTACCATGATGTTCCATGTAAGGCAACATATCATAATGTTCGTTCACTGATGTGTGTGTTATATGTATATATATATTGTTATATATATGTAATATATATACATGATATATTATATGTATATATATATACATATACACATACATATATATATATACAATATACATACATGCATATACATATATATGCATATATATTGTTTCGAATTCTGGCCCGCCTGGCGTGCGATCGGCCGCATACCTCTAATGGCAGCCGCGTTGCCCACCGGACGGACATTCAGTCGTGACCCCTGGAACTAGCGCCAGGAGCCAGTCACGGTGGGGTTTAACCTCACACAACCCAGTCCGCATTCACCCGCGCGAAATAGGTGATCGCCGAATGTGATATACCTAAATACCCGCGGGTACCTTCCGAGAGGGTTGCACCAGCCGCAGGTCGGCTTGGACACGAAACGCTTAAGCGGTTCGTTCCGGCTACAGGATAACCGAGCGGTGTTATCGCCGACCTCGACGGTTCAGATTCTTCTTTACTCGGGTGTTCAAACCACTACTCATTCCACGATGCAAATGGCACTTTCAATGTGGTGAAAGGAGACGCGACGAACGGGATAGTTGCACACAAGACATTTTTATAAAGCACATATTGCACACACAACAAGCAAGGATCATGCACGTATTTACAGCAAGCAAATAAAAAGCAATACACGACTACAATGAGATGTACATGCACTTAACAGTTGTTACTTAACAGGACACGGCACCACAGCATGCATACAAAAACAACAGGAAACCCTCCCATAGGCAGGGAGTAGACGGGGTTCGTAAACCTTTATGGCGTGGCCGTGGATGACGAAAAGGGCCACGAGACCGTGCTGGTACCTGCCCCTCGAGTGTGACGGGGGCAGGTCGCGACGCCTTGTTCCACGGCGAGCTAGCGTAGCCGCGCCTGCTCCTCTGGCCTTTGCAATGTGGGTCGCGTGAGTTATCTCCGGCGTCCCTCGCCAGACGCGCAGATTCGCACCACACAGCCGGCGGGCTGCGCCTCCGTCTGCGTCTCGAGGCGTCGCCCGGACTCGCACGGCCGGCGCCTTCACCGACAGGTCGCCCAACGCCCAAGAGAGAGAGCCCGACCTCGACCACCAGAGAGAGCTCGAAGTGAAGCGAGAGGATGACGTCCACCAAGAGAGGGTAGAATCCAGCACGACCACCAACAGAGAGAGTGAGCCTCGCACGCGGTCCGCCTATATAGCGCGGGGCTCCGCCCTTCGCTCCCCCCATTTTCGGCTCCACCTTCCTTCGAGAAGGTTCCGAAAGGGGCGTTCCCTCACCCGACCGCCTCACGCTGTGCATCACCAATCGCGGCGAGCTGCCCTCCCCCTTTCTTCACACAAGCATGGGAAAATAGGCGGGGAAAAACCCCACAGGCTCGCAGGACCTTTGTCCTGCCAATCCTTCTCGGACGGTTTCCGACGCGGAACCGTCCTACCATGGTCCGTGAAGGATGGCGTTCGTAAGCGGGCGGTAGTGGCGAGATGTGGGTGATGTTTGGAGGTGGTGTGAGTGTGGTGGCGCTGTGGCGTAGTTGGTGGCGGTTGTTGTTTGCGTGGAGGTTTGTGGCATGGTGGCTCAAAATACGATAGATAAAGAAAAACGGTATCTCAAAGAGTCGGAGCCCGGTGAACACGAAGAATTCCCTTTAAACAACGAGGGGGACCTATTGCACATAAACTTGCGTCATAACTGATCTAAGGCCCTTATGGTGTATTGCGAATTTCCACAGCCGTAACAATATAGATATACATATACATATACAACATACATACATATATATATATATATATATACAAATATATAGACATGCATTATATTATATATATATATATACACATATATACTATATATATATATACATACATTCATAAATATATTATATATATACATACATACATAAATATATACATAAATATATATACATATAATATATACATCTATACATACATATATCTATATATATATATATATATACACTAACATATATATATATATATATAGTATATCACACGCAACATATATATACACACACACACACATATATATATACATCTATCTATAATTCAGCAATCTCTGTGTGTGGTGTCTGTCTGTCTGTCTGTCTGCGACCGCAGTTTCCCGACACCCGGTCTGATCGGATTGAAACTTGCCAGGATATTTGCGGGCCCCCGGATTTGCTTTTCAGGTTTGATAAATCGTACAAGCTTTCCAAGTTACGGCATTTTCTGTCAACCAATGAAGGACATGGTGCTTGACATCACGAATGACGTCACAATTAATGTTAATATTTATTTATTTTATTTTTTGGACATTGACTTCACAATTCTTCTTTTCTTCTTCTTCGTTTGGTATGACATCACAATCGACGCTGGGACCTGAGTATGTGCCTTTTCAGGTTGATATCATTCTTCATCCGTTTCAGCTGTTTCCAAGTGTTTCCAAGGTTTGAGCTGTTTTTTCCCAAGTTTGAATTAATTGTTCAAATTATTAATTAATCCAAGGTTGAATTTTCCAAAGGAAACAGCTGTTTCCCAAGGTTTAAAGCGTTTTTCCCAAGGTTGGATTAATTGTGTGCTGGTAGACATTGTTGAACATTACGGAAAGGGCGAGAGAGAAGGGGGAGAGAGGGGCGAGAGGGGAGCGAGAGGGGGGGTGAGAGAGAGAGGGCTTCACATTCAAGAGAGGGGAGAGAGGAGGGGGCGAGAGAGGAGGACGGGGAGGGGGTGAGAGAGGGCGAGAGAGATGGCGAGAGAGAGAGGGCGAGACTAGGGGGGGCGAGGAGTGGAGGTGAGAGAAGGCGCCTTACAATTTTCTTCTTCTTCGTTTGATATACATCACAATTGATGCTGGGGACCTGAGTATGTTTCCCAGGGTTTCCCAATTATGGCCATTATGATACATTGGTCCGATCTAATTGAAAATGCCCAATCCAGTCGTCGTTTACGAGAGTGAAGACGAAGCAGCACCTATGGGCCTGCGCTAGTGTAATATATATATATATATATATATTATATATATATATATATATACACACACACAACACACACACACACACACACACACACCATATATATATATATATATATATATATATATATATAATATATATATACAAGTGTGTTCAAAAGTATCGACCTTTGTTCATAAAAATACTCGTATCCAGATACAAAAAACTTACACTAATCGCTTCAAAGTAATCCCTTGGCTGCACACACTTCTCCAACGATTCTGCCACTGTCGGAAGCAGCGCTGGAAGCTCTTTTGGAATGGCGCGCGCTGTCCGTCGCATTCGCATGATGTCTTCTCTGGACTGAATCTGGTCCCTTCAGGGGCATTTTCAGCTGGGGAAAGCCAGAAGTCACACGAGGCATGTCGGGAGAGTAGGGAGCCTGATGAGCACAGGTGTGTGTGTTTGGCCAGCAACTCTCTCAATGTGAGAATGGGCAGTGCGTTATCGTGTGGAGCTGCAAATGACCGCTGCCACAGGTCAGCCGTTGCGTCGCATAGCGTCACGAGGCGACGCAGACCATCTGGTAGTATCCTGCATTCAGCAGGGTCTCACTTGGTCAATGACGATCTCATTTGGATGTGAGGCCCTACCAGAATCGTGTTACTTTCCACTGATCGTGTGACCCATGCTTTGAAGCGTTGTACCACTCTTTTTACTGTTGGTCCCAGTTTCGTTCCTTGAGGCCTGGTTGAATTTGCGGAATCGTCCACTTGGGAATCGCCAGCTTTACACAAATTTGTGCGAGTACGTGTTCAATCTTTCCATCAGTTTATCAAAGAAAATCTGACGCGCGCACTTACACTTCCTCCTCATCGGCGGTTCCTGTCTGGCGACTGATCAGTTTGCCAGGCAGTGAAAATATTCACGCATACGGATTAGATCGCCTCCATACGTACAAAACCCGCTCCCTAGCTTCATTTTGTTTACGCACGAAAAATTAAGTTGGTTAACTTTTTGAACACACCTATAATATATATATATTAATATATATATATATATATATATAATATATATATTATATATATATATTATATATATTGTGCGAATTCGCCCCTCGGCGGTGCTGAATCGGCCACGCGACTCGAACGCGACCGCTGCCCACCGGTACGGACAATCATCGTGACCCTCCCAGGCTAATCGGGATCCATCACGGGGCGTCTTTCGACCTCACCACAAGTGCCAATTCGGGCCACCGCGTAGGAAGGGATGTTCGCCACGACTCGACCTTACCTAAGTACCTCAGCGGGATGCTAAACCGGCGATCGTACCTCGCCGCAGGTCACGACTCCGGACACGAGCCGTTGGGCGGGCCGTTCACGTACTATCTGGAATAAGGAGCGGTGTTATGGTCGACCTCTGACGGTCAGATTATGTACCGGTGGGTTGCACCCACTACGACCTTTACGTGAAAGCAGGATGGAGGTCAATGAAGAAAAGACGAGCGAACGGAATAGTTCACACAATGCACATATTTTCGGCACACGGAGCAACTATAGCACGTATTACAGCCACAATTAGGATTGCACATATTCACTAGAACAAAAGAAATCACATATAAAGGAGTTTAAAACCGACTAACGGACCAGCGGACCACTTATACAGGTTTACTACCTTCAACACGGCGCCACACGCATTCACACGAAAAAAGAAAAGACCTCAAAGCAAGGGAAGCAGACGCGCCCGTGGCCTAAGCGCGTGGAACCTGGATGGCGGCCAGGTCTCACGAGGACCGAGGTCCACCGCGCCTCGTGGCGAGCCGCGAAGTGCGCTGCACGGCGGTGCCCAGTCGCTTGGACCTTGCTTGGAGTAAAGTGGGAATGGGGCCCCTTGTGCACCTCTCAGCGCGGGGGAAGGGAATATGTGATGCCTGGGAGGGAGTATGAGCTGGCTTGCTCGTCGTCCCGGACCCGACCTCCTAGGTCTCCTCAGCGATCGCCTCCGAGCGTTCGCCTCCGCACCTGTCTGCCACCTCTGCTCGAGGGCCCGTCTCCGACTTCCGCCCAACCGACACTGCTCCGAGCTCCGTCTTCCCCCCGAATTGGCCCACGATTTCCGAGCTCGTCTCCACGAATCTGCCCCACCGATTGCCTCACTCTGATCACTCCGCCGCCTTTTTTAGCCGGCTCAGGAAACCCATATGCAAATTCTCGGATCTCAACCGGACCTCAAGGCGGGAGCCACGCTCGCCGATATGGAGCGAGAAAAGGGGCGTGTATATTCCTGATCCTAAACTTGCATATGCGATTTTCGTCAGGCGCGCTCGAGGCGGGGCAGCCGCCCCGGCTTTCCTGATTGGTGGATCAGATGTGGCTGTAGCATTGCCTGAGAAATTCCCAGAAAACCGCCCCATCTGCCCTCGCGTCCTTCGCGTGTATCGCTGAAAGAACTCCGACGCTCGCGCCACAGTGGGTGCGGGAATGGCCGAGGTAGAAGGTGGGAGGGTTTTTCGGCGTGTTCGATGGCCATGGTGCTGTTTCGTTGAGCGTGATGTGAGTGTTGCGGTTAGCGATGGTGAAGGTAGTTTTTGCGCTGGCGTTGTTGTTGGTTGTATTAAAACAAAGGTAGAATCAGAAAAAACGCCTAATCAAGATGCAGCCCGAATGATCACATTAATTTCCCTTATACAATGGGTTTGGCAATACACATGTACTTAAGAAATAATTCACTACGGACCTTTATGGGTTTGCGAGATTTCCAGAGCCGTAACACTACCCCCCTTTTTTACAGACTCGTCCCGAGCGTCAAAATAATCGTTGCCATCATGTGTAGTTCTCCTAGCTACGTTTTACCTACGGATCCTGAGTGCACATTCTATGGTATTCGTGTCCCCAAATAATAATAGGGTTGAGTAACTAACTAAACAAACCACTCACCGGACGATCTAAATAAATTGCGGCGCAAACACTATATGCCGGGCGCACTCATTTTTACAATACACAACAACTTAACTTAACCTTTAATTTACACTACTCAGCCCAGGATCAATGACTGCAGAAAAAAAGAGAAGGAGAGTCGAAAAAAACAGAGTGAACGGGGCGCCAATGCAGGCGTGTGCAGCTGCCAAACAGAGACATTCCGCAGCTTGCAAACTGTTGCTTGCGGATTCTGGCGCGCATCGAGAACAAGGCGGGGCAAAAGCAAACTGCGGGGCTGTGTAACAGGGCAGTTGGGCAGGCATGGCAAAGGTACAGAGCAAACATAGCCTGCAGAAAAGGCCGTGCGGGCAAACACAGTCCGGCAGACATGGCCGGCACAGCCTGCAGTAAAACAAGCGTCGGAATACGATCCGGCCGGAACACAGGCTGCAGCAAAACACAGCAGCGATCCGGCCGGCACAGAGCTGCAGAAAACAACATCCGATGACAGTTGGCCGGACAGGCCCGCGCACACAGCCGAGACGATGAAGTTGGCCAGCTTGCCTTAGCAGTGGAGGTTGGGTGAGGGGAGTGCGTGGTGTGTCCACACAGAAGGTGACTCGACCTACCCTACCTGTCTCCGCTCCCACTATCGCCTTTGCCTGTCCTGTACACCTTCCCTAATTGTAAAACCAATTTAGCCCCATATTTGTTTTTTTGTTGTTTTTATTTCACTTCCACAGTCCCACTTATAAATCGTCCTAACCCCTTATCGTCTTGTTTCGGCTAACCATCGATCTCCCTAGCCTACCCAACCACTACGTTCCTTCCCGGAGGGAATAAGGGGAGCTAGCGTCGCTGTCGAGGCTAACCAAGCTCAAGATGCTCCAGATCTCAGCGATCTAACCAAAGTGGTCCACGGCCACAACGAGAGCGAAGGAGGAGTGCGGAGGGTACACTTCCTAACTACCCTAATACATTTAACTGTTAAACTACCCGGGCTTTCAACAAGCGCCTCTCGCTTACCTATGGTTCTAAAAACAATTCCCGTGCCTGTGTGGTGCCACACAATTCGGGCCTCGCCCTAAATTTTCCCTCGTGCCCTTCACGGTTCGTGGTGGGACGCGTGTCTCCTTTGGCAGGCACACCTCTGCTGAATCCCACAACTGGCACCGGGCATACACTGCTCGAGCCATACAGCTCCAAACACCGTGGAGTGCCCATGGCAAACTCCCCTTGAACGCACACGTGCAGGCTGGCGCCCGGGCCCCTTCCGAGGGTCCACGTGACGACACTGCCCACGCGCAACGCGCCCGGCCCCCGCACAAGCGGGCGCACCTCGTGCCCACTACGCTAACCGGCCCCCATGGCGCCCTTGGCTAGCCGGCGACTAGCCGGTGCCCGGGTACCCACTTCAGCCAATACTCACGTTCGCAGCCACGCTCCAGCCGTCAACAGGCCTGCACCCCTCCAAATGGTTCGAGCCTACACCCCACCCAACAACAAACGACCTCCCATTTTGTAATTTAACTAACCCACTAACTCACTCTACACTGACCCGGGGTCCCTTGGCGGAGTACTCCTTCCCCCCAATCACATCGACATGGCATTCCCATTCGCTCCATTCAACGCCCGCTGGCTACCACTCACCAGCACTATGTCGTTCCATTCCAACCCACAACTCTTTCAACACACATGCTGAATCCTGATCTTCTAACTACCGTCCCTACTAACTTCGTGCCACGTCGCTTACAACTACAGCAGTTCCTTTAAAACTACGTTAGTCAAGCTAGCCTCTACACATCACTGATCTGCATGTCTCAAATTTCCATTACCATTCCTCCACCTAAATCTCAACTTAAAATCCTCTACGATACCATTCCCGGGCCCCATGAGATTTACCTGCCCATGGAGCCGGTTCTAACTAATCACTAACCTCCTCCTAACTAGTTGCATCCTGTGCCCTGGTAAGGGGGTTTCACCCCTTGCCAGGGAACCTGTTTCACCGAAGCGAGTGCTTTTTGTCAATTTATTTTTTTTTTTTCCAAATTCTGCGCAGCACCAGTGCTGGCAATACAGCTCGCGCCTTGCACCTTGCCGGACGTCAAGCAGTGCACGTGCACCCTCCTCTTGGACGGTACCTCCGGCAAGGATTCACCCCCGCCGGATTCAACCCACGTGCAGCCATGACGTCACCCTCGCACCCCAAAACAAACTCGCACCCCGAGGGGTCCCCGTGGCGAACACAATGTGCCTGGCCCGTTGGAGCTTCACTACAAGCTCGCGTGGAGAAACCGTCCGTTCAAAATGCGCGTTACCTGCTCTAGACTTGTCCTCGCGTGGATCGGCAATCACCGCTGGTGTTCCGGGACCGGGCTTTCACTGCGCCGCAAGCGAGCAGTGGGGGTTCTCGTGCGGTGCATCAGCACGGACCTCTGCGCTGGCTGGTGAACCCGCGACGGCCCACAACAGCCGGGCTACCGGCCTTCTCGCCTTGCGCCGTGTCTCCGTCCCACCCGAACCTGGTTACACTCACATACTCCATTCCAACACATCACACGGGAACCGCTGCGTGCTCCGATGTACGACGACTCTCCCTAACATCCAGAGACCTTACGCACGTCTCCCTACACGGGACCCTCTCCATCAACCCAACCTTTCACTGCCCAGGGGTCTCACTCACACATGCGTGACGGAAGCAGCATCTCCGCACCATCGCAAAACCACCCTGCACACCACACGGGGATCTGTCCCCCACAAGGGTGCCCGGGCCTCTATGCCCCAAGCATGCACGGCACCCATCCACAGCATCGTCTATCAATCCCCGTTGGCATGACTCGAACCCATTCGGCGTGGATTCGCCAAGGGGGCATATTCCTCCCTCGTCTGGAGGCGTGCCTCGCAGCTGCTCACACCGGGTCCCTACCCAGTCCGCGAGCTCACCCCCATTATCTCCACTACCTCTTGTGTGTGTGGTCTGTCCGGTAACCCCGTCTTATCATGCAGTCTCTCCTCTATTTTCTCTATCTCCCGCGTCTCTAATCTCTCTCTT
>CM068963.1:103503634-103517605 GCA_035128595.1 Eptatretus atami
GATCTGAAAAATAACCTTAGTGAACACACATATGTTAAAAAATTGCTCTAAAGATTAAATCGTCCTTTTGAAGGGGACACATCACACAAACAAATACACAAACACACATTGGTTTATATGGTAGATTATTTTAAGCCTTGTTTTTAACATGTAAAAAGTTGTAACATTACATTCTTAATCTCAGTTTGTGTGTTGCCTTTCATGAGTCTGCTACTTTGTTGGGGAGGGCCTTTATACCTGCAAACAGATACACATTTTATTATTACAGCAATACCACCTGTCACTTCGCTGACAGGAATACAGGGAGAAGGGTGGGAGGAGAGGAGGGGGGTTGGGAAGGGAAAAGCCGAGTGAGGGAAAGGAGGAGGGAGAAGCGAAGGGAGGGAGAGTGTACAGTTTATAGCTGGTCAGGATTCAAACCAGGTTAGACGGCTTAGAGCAAGTGTACACAACCTTTAGCCATCCTGACAGCCCATTAAGCCACAATTTATTTACAAAAAGAAAATGAATGGAACTTCTTAGCAAACTCAGGCCTTTACGTCCATGTTACAAGTAATTTAATTGACATACACTGCTCATGATGGATTCCAGTTTTATTTGACATTGCTGCTCGGCAGAATGAATATGACTCGCAAATGCAAACACTAGAGCACACGCCCCCCCCGGAGCCGTCAAGGGGTATGTTATTATTTATGGCTATTTTACTCCAAGGGTCCCAAGATTACACACCCAAATAGTTGCTCGATTTCAGCGCGTTTTGCGTAACTGAGAGAACAGACAGACAGACGACACATGACGGACGGTGAATTATAGTAAGACGACGCACATGTGAAAATGGTCGATGCTCGGGTAAGATTATCTGCATCATACAGCAGAAGAATAGTAGAAGGCACTCGGTAGAGCGCTTACCTCCACCAGGCCGAACAGTTTTTTTGTATACCTTGTCAGGCTCAATATGAAGCTACACTCAAACAACAAGCACAACAAGGGGGGGGGCGTAGACAAGATGGCAGGAGAAGGAAGGACAAAACAGTGGGAACAGAGACATTAGAATCTGTGAAAGGAGAGGGGATCACGGGTATAACAAATGACGTTACAGAGACTTTCAGGAAGGAGAGTAGGGAATTGAGAGAGTGTTTGGTGGATTAACAGGGCCAAAAAATGAGGTTTTGGATGGGGTAAGATAAGATGGGTTGACAGCGTTTTGAAGGCCTGGAGGAAATGTTGAAGAAGTGAGGGAGTTATTACTAAAGTTGGAAAAAGACAGAATAAGAGTGAGGTGAGCATGATTCTTGATTTCTGATTGATGTTAAGACCGTTACACCCTGTAGAAATATGGTGGACTATCGCAGAAGAGCAGGGGGGGTGAACCGGAAGGAAGACCGTTAGAAGTACAGAAAGACCACCAGTGCCTCGTGACAGAGTGAGTCCCAAAGAGCTCAGCGTATCCGGAATGCCAATGATCGAAATCCTTGGGTTTCCCCCGTTTACGTTTTGTATCACACGATGCGCAATCCGGTACGAACCTCAAATGTACTTCATTTGTTCTCGTCACTAACAACCCTCATCCACATCTTTTTGCATATAGCATCATTTCCAGTAGTATCATCTTCTTCCCAACCTCTCAATCATGGAAAAATCACTGAAAATTAAAAAAATTCCTCGATCTGATCCAGGTGATCTTCAGCAAATCATCAATCTCCCGTGTCACACACCCAACCTGCTCCCAATTTATCCGAATAGGTCCATAACTTTAGATATACTACTCCTCAACAGGGGAGAATACATCTGCCCACCTTCGGTGACCAGGTAAAATTGCCATTTCTGACCGAATGATGAGACAACTTGGGATATACTGGCGAGAACAAATGCACTCCAAATGGTATAACTGTGATAAACATTTAGTTATAGTAGAACGGTGCGAAGGGGGGCATGTGAGGAAGTTGGAGAGCGTATTTCTGTGAACTTTTTTCGTAACGTTGATCCTTGTGAGTAATTATCAGACCTCAAATGCGCACAGATTTTTCCTGTAAGCAATAAAACTATGTATCCGAGTGACTTAATGCACGCAAACAATCCACCGACTGTGCTTCATTCAATCACCACATCACACGCAGCGTGTGAACTGTTTGAAGATCAGGAATGATTGTCCCACAGCACAGCCTCAGTGTTGACTCTCTATAAGTTGCTCTCTAAAAAAATGAGTTTCAAGATAACAATCACACAGCTTTTATTGTTTAGTGTTTCAAATTGTTCCGCAAGAAACACCGAGTCTCGTACCAACATCCAATGCATACACCTTTCCTTGCGACAAAAGTGACTCTTTGGCTCCGACCAACCCCATCTTCCCTTGCTTTCAAGTCCTTCCTCTCGAAAATAGTAACTGAAAAATTTTGAAGAACTGTGTTTTGTATACATGGTCGAACTCATGGAGAGCTGAGCAAAGGAACTGATGGAACAAATGAAAAGGGGAATACACCACAACAGAGCAAAAGTAAAAGGAGATCAAGGGAAAAGAGAGTAACAAGCTGCACCACAAGCTGAATGAAACACAGAAGAAGAGAAGGAAAGTAGGGATGAAAAGAATGAGACAAACCACTACAACACACATAGCAATGAAAGGAGAAGGGATGGGGGGGGGGACACAATAACCTGGAAAAGGATTGCTTGTGAATTGCGTCCTTTGGGTGGTCTCAGATGATGAGTTGGATGGATGTGAACCTAGTAGTCGTAAAGTGTTATCCGTCATTATGTACCTTTTGATTGCTGTTTAATTGGACCTTCAATCACGATATTCCAGTATCCAACCTCTTTTATCAGCGGTCAACATTTATTGACCACACTCACTCTGTGCAATGTTTATCTGCTGCATTTTAATTACCCCCGCGACGACGGAAAGGTTTGTTTCACCCCATTCTGAGTCTGTTATTGGGTCGCGCAATGGTGGCCCTTATGTCCAAATTCTGTCTTGTTTGTTTGCTTTGATGTTGTTCGTTTCATCAGCATATTGAAGAACTGTGCGGATTTTACCAAACTCGGGTCTAGTACATCTTATGACCTAGCTTTGGAAATTGTGATGTTGCTAGGACCTTGGTTCCTAGCAACAACCAAAACCTCAAAATCGGTACCTATCACGCTGAAATCAATTCCGAAAGCATGTATCACGTCGTAGGGTTATAATTTGCGACGATGATCTACACTTGAATGCTCTACCAAATATATCATGTTTTTTGATATATGGAATACTTACCCGCACGCCCCCTACAATTAGGTATGCCGAATTTAAGCCCCTAGCGACCAGGTGAGTCATTCATACAATGAAACTTTGCAAGTCATCTCCAATCGAGTACTACAACTTTGCCTCAACCATATGACCGATTTCACTTAGGTCAGGGGTCAAGAGTCAATTATGTGCAAAAATCTAATAGGAGACTGACGTGCCTTCGCGCCATATGCTATCCTCTAGACTTATGGTCGGAATGGCTCACTGAATCACACTAATCTCTGGAATCTTCGGCACACACGATCAGCCGGATTTTACGATTTTAATCTTGATCACCACACACCCCCTCGAACATTGGGATTTCCATTTCAACCGATTTTCGACATCTTATTCAAATATACGTAGTTATCATGATGGAACTGATGATATTTGATATTGCATAATCTTAAGTGATTCCCTATCCACTATATGACATCCATTTCACTCTAACTTATAGTTCCAGCCCGGCGACCCATCGCTCCTACGCTTGTCTTTATCCTGTCGGTCAGATATCTCAAAGTCTATGATGTATCTGGATAAATTTGGACAGTTCGGTGTGCACAAGGCAACTGATTAGATTTTGAAACCGATCCAACTGATAAGTTTTGTAATATTCTCACCATTGAGAATGGGTCAACGATAATCATTACACGAATCTCAAAATGTGGATGATTCGGACGAAACTTTGGACACTTGTGTGTTGTGACAAGGAAGAATGTTCATTTGTTGAAATCTGAATCGAATTTATACGAGAATTATTAATCTCTCTCTTCAACAACAACAACAACAAAAAACTCGAAAAACATTTTCCATCAAATAGTAATTACGCCTCTTCTTTTGGAAATGTAGACGGTGACTTGCAACCGGGCCTCAACGGCGGTGTGCCGAAGCGTTTTAAAAAATAACAATATATTGTTACGGCTGTGGAAATTTGCAAACCACCATTCCAGGGGCCCATAGGTGAGATATCTCTAAGTACATGTGTTAGTTAGCCCAAACCCGTTGTCTAAAGGGAATTTATGTGATTCATTCGGGCTGCGACGCTTTGAGATAGCCGTTTTCTGTTCTATCTTTATTTTGAACCAACCACGTCCCAACCGCCATCACACAACAACCACCGCAACCACCACGCCAGCCATCGTCACCAACTGCAACCACGCTCCAACTCGGACAACAACAACAATGCCAACAGCCACGACCTTTACCTTCACAACTCGCTCCAACATCATCGCATCATGCCATTCCCAAACGGCACCATGACCATCAAACCACACCAAAAACCCTCCACCACCCTCACCTCTCTCCTTCTACGGCCATTCCTGCACCACTGTGAACACTGAGCGTCGGGCTGTCTTGGGCTCGTTCAGCGATACGCACCGAGCCGCGAGCGCAAATAGCGGCCTTTCCGAGGAAAAATCGGATCACAAACGCTACACGCCCACTTCTGATCCGTCCAATTAGGAAGCGCGGGGCGGCTTGGCCCCGCCTCCAGGCGCGTCTGTGTGAAATCGAGATATGCAAATTATAGGATCAGGGGAGGTTCACCCACTTTTCCTCCGCCAATGGGCGAGCGTGGCTCCGCCCCCGAAGTCATCCTGATCCGGATATTTGCATATTGTTTTCTCCTGCCGGCCTATAAGAAGGCGAGCGGAAGGCAGAGTGAGTGAGTTTTTTTGGTAAGAGAGTGTGGCAGTAGCAGTGTGTGTCGGCAGAGCAGAGCAGAGTCGAGTCGGGTGGCGAAGTCATCGGTGAGGCAGGAAGAGTTGGGTTCTGGAGTCGGCGGAGAAGAGTTGTGGAAGAGGCAAAGGAGCTCGGGTCCGAGGCGAGAAGGACGGCGGTCGGCGAAGAGGTCGCGCGTGTGAGATCGCTCGTCGCGGGACCCAAGCCAGCCAGCCATTCTCCTCCCCCAGGGCATCAACAATTCCCCCTTTCCCCGCGCTGAGATAGTGCAAAAAGGGGGCCCCGTTCCCACCCCACTCCAAGCGTCGTGCCAACGAAACCGCGAAGGAGCACGAAGTCGGGGCACCGCCGCACAGCCACATTTGCAGCTGTCACGAGGACGCGGGTAGGACCCCTCGGTCTCGCGGACCTGGCCGCTCCTCCAGGTCACACGCACAATTGGCCTACAGGCCTGTCTGCCCCCTTGTCTTTGAGGGTGGCTTCTTTCCTTTGCTTTTGAGTAAATGTGTTGGCGCCGTCTGTAAAGTAGAAATGTATAAGTGTTGCCGTGTGTGCGCGTAGTCGGTAGTAACTCTGCGTCATTGTGCTTTTGTTTGGTTGCTATATGTGCATTTTGATTACTGTATGGCTGTATATACGTGCTTCCCGTGTGCCGCGGAATAAATGTGCTTGCTGTTGAACTGTGCCGTTTCGCTTTGTCTTTTCTCCATTGACCCTCCATCTTGCTTCACGTAAAGGGTTCGTAGTGGGTGCAACGCCCGTAAATAATCTGAACCGTCGAGGTCGACGATAACACCGCTCAGTTATCCCGATAGTACAGAACGGGCCGCCCAAGCAGCTCGTGTCCGGAGTCGACCTGCGGCGAGGTACGATCGCCCGGTTTACCATCCGCGTGGGTACTTAGGTAGGTCGAGTTTGGCGAACAACCCTATCCTATGCGGGTGGCCGATTGGCACGATTGTGGTGAGGTCGAAAGGCCCACCCGTGACTGGCTCGGGCGATAGTTCCCGGAGGGTCACGACTGAATTGTCCTCCGGTGGGCGACGTGCCGCGATTCGAGTCACGTGGCCGTTCGCACGCCGGCGGGCGCGAATTCGCAACAATATACAAGGCGCCGGGTAGTGAAATTCGCTACACGTGATGTGTAACGCGCACAGAGTAAAACGAGTGTTCATTTACATGCATGCGATGTCTAATAGATAAAAATGATATAAGCACACCTGATGCTAGGCCAAGGCTTCAGGCTTTGGCACGCTCACGAAGCTGTACCCACGAAATGAAAGGTCCCAGAAGATAAAGAAAATAGGATAACATTTGGACATGTAGTGTTCTAATATAACACTTTTTCTTGCTTCAAAACATCATATCTTCCAGTCTCTGAATATTTCAAATAAAATAATTCCAACCAGTCATTTTTGATGGGTTTCTATACAATTTTTCAAGAAATTCGGTTCTGCATTTTAAAATATTCATTTCCACTTCGTTTTCGATTTTAGACCTATGTTCACAATAAGCTTCTTCTTCATCATCTTCTTCTACTTCACAACATACCTTTTAGGTTTTTTTTGGTGGCAGCCGTTTTTCGCCACACATAAGTATGTCAAATGCAGACCCCATGGGTATGACATCTTGTGTGTCTTGGTGACCACATCGGCACTTTAAGTGAAAAAAAAGCGAACACCAAATGTCTGCACGGCAGCCATGACTTCTGTCAAAGTCGAGAATGCCTATCCAGCGTCCATTTTCCGACTTTGAACAAGACACCATCGTTGTGTCCAAAGTGGGTTGTGCAATGTTTTCAAAATGTCGATAAAAACGTTCTGAGCCCTGAAATGAAATGAACAGCTGCCGATTTTCTCTGTTGAGACCACAGCGGTCAACAATGGCACAGAGTAATGCCATGTACAGCGGCCATAAAATGGCTGCTCAGAAGTCAACCCTCGCAAAAATAAAAAAAAATTGGGGTCGGCAGGAATTATTGGGGTAGGTCAGGTTACCGGAAGCTCAACATTTAAAAAAAAATTTTAGGCCAAAGGTCCAGATTCAGCTTGTCTATCAGTGGGATACAAAATGTAAACTGTTCAACCTGATTGAGGTATTTGCTCTGTTCTAGTAATGTACGAGTTTAATCCATCCGTTAAAAAGGTCACCAACACATCGACATACACAACTAATAATAATAAAAAAACCCTTCGCTCTCCTCTCCCATGGATACTTCCTGCATACAATGTGTGAAATGTGTCAATCTAGTGGGTTACACTTGGTTAATATTTAGTCATATCTAACAGTCCCAAAACACATATACATATTAATTAAAGGTAATTAAGAATAATCGTGGCTCATTTTTACCCAAACCACCTTGTTTATGGCCCTCATTTTCATATTTGATGCAAAAAATATTTTGTTTCCTTCATCCAATTTCTTTTGCGGACTCCTGCAGTGTGCAGATCGAAGAGTGAAGAAAATGAAAATGAATTATGCTAATCTTCAACACCATCATTCATATTCTCAGATGATCCTCCATCCCAAACCATGATCTTTTTTACCCCCTTTAAACATACAACCTCCTTCCCCCACCCAAATCCCCTCTTTATCACCTCTAAGTACATCTTTCTCTAAATTTCCAGTTTTGCCATCCTGAGATTCGTTCTGTAACATATTGTCCACCCCATGTGTAATCCCCAACCTCTCATTCCTCCCCACACCCATCTTGTCCCTCTATCCTACTGTTGGTGTGTTTCCCTCTTCCCCACTGTATTAATGTATTTATGGCTTTGCTTTTTTTATGACTCAATCTTAGACAACAACATTCTTATTGAAGCTTTACTAAAGTTGAAATAGCCCGATCCTGATCCGGTGACCCAACTTGTTATAAAGGTGTGCCATTTATCCATTGTGTTTGTGCATCCAAGACATAAATTTGAATTTTTATCATTTCGTGTCACATTATTGGCCCAAGTGTAATTCTTTAAACTAGGATAGCAAAAAGTAATTAAAATATATAATCGCTTTTAAAATGTGAACAAGAAAGAAAAATCAAAGGAAACCAGAAACTACAAAAGTTTAGGGGCTGAAGAAGTCCTACGAACTTAAGATCAAGTCAAAATTAAATCTAATCTACTACAGATGGATGAGGTGTGTGTGTGTGTCATGTTTTTTTGTGGAGTTCTACTGGAGCTTTCCGATATGGAGTGTGGTACACCAAAATGATCGCCATGATCTCCTGAATTGATTAGGCTAATTAACTACAAAGAACCCGGAATAATTCCCATGTTTTAACCGCACGCCACGTAAAGGTGTATCGAGCAGTTCAATACGTCCTTCCATGGCATGGCATTCAATTTACAAACTAAATAACAAAAATGATGATTCTATTTTAACATCCATCAATTAATACTAATAATGTTAACAACAACAATAATAATGGTATCGAATGCCAATAATAATAACGAATGTATAATCCTCGCCTGGGCCCAAGCACATCTGGGCTTGGTGAAAGACAAACCAATGCTCAAGCAAGCAGCGCAGCAAGCAGGTATGCAACAAGGCCTTGAAGACCGATGAAAATTTGATCCAATGGACCAACTCGTTAATCAAAAAAAAAAAAAACGAGTTGTACACTTCTACTTTCTTTAAGATAAAATTCCTTTTCAACAATGCAACATTCTGAAAGTTATAAGGTCATTGGCAAATTAGCGTTACGCCAGTTACCGTAACTTAGAGATTTTATATACGATGTTTACAGTGATCCAATGCCCATGGAGGAGCTTGCACATAAATCACATTCAGGGCAAGTGAGTCCGTGTACTTTCAAGATAAACTACAAGGCCATTTGTAGAAAATGGAAAAACTTATGGCACATGGGATTTGGACGTGCATCATGAGCCAAGGGTTCAGATTTGAATACCAACAGACCAACCCACTGGTTACTGATTACAAGGAAATCACAAAAGTACAATGAACTCTTTCAGAAAGTTTTTCATCATCAAAAAGAGTTTTTCACCCCACTTCAGCTGAAACATCCGAGGAACCTCACCACTTTAAATCCAATACTCTATTAACAGCCAATCGGTCTCTCCAGAATATCGACGGACAAGATAGATCAATGGGTGGAATCAACAGGACGTTGATCGAGGTATGCTAACTGTCATGGGAACCAAGGAGAAGCCGACATTTTGGGCATTGACCCTCCGTTGCTGTGACGAAGAGTTAATTCCCAAATCATTGGCTCCCGCCCCCCCCGCGATTCCCACGGCAGTAAAAACACATCAAACAATGTTCTGTTGATTTAATCTATCATTCAACTGACCTGCACAGCTTTACAGAATACATTGGGACAATCAACACTAAAACGGGAGTAGGCCAATTATTGTTCTTCCTTTTTATCCCTTTCCCAAAGCATCACACTGAAGAAGAAAAAAAACCCAAAACTGCTACATTTTGTTTGCTTCGGTGAAGAACCACTTCGAATGAGTCCATCAGATAGACTACCTTAATCCTCAGATAGATTATCAAAATATTTGGCACAATATCAGTAAAATGTGGAGCGAATCAGCAATATCGTGATCGGATGAGGGGTCATCTCTACATGTGATATACACGTTGTGAAAAGGAAGAATGAGTGGGATAGGAGGGGAGATGGAGAGTGAGAGAAAGAGATAGAGAAGATAATAAGGAAAAGGGTATGGATGTAAAATATATAGAGGGTGTGTGGTGGGGCACCTGGGTGGGGCGGGGGATGAGAAGAGTTCAAAACCTCGACTAATTTTGCATTCATAATATAAATATAGCTTGATAGCCTATGGGGAAAAACTATTTCTGCTCGCTCTCATTGCAGTGAGAAAGGTCTTCATGCAAACAACACTTCCTTTGCTGGATAAACAGCTGGAACCCATTGCTATTACACTACAAACTTGTTTTTTTTCTTTCTTTTTTTTTGGGGGGGGGGCTGTTTGAGTGATCAATATATCTTCATCCTGGTGTGATTACAAGTCATAAGTGTGACAATGACCAATGTTACACTTTCTGTTGAAATCAAATAGATTCAAGACAGTACCATAGCCAAGCTGGTTCCAGAGTCGTGTCTAATGTGTATGAAGGTTCTACGATTCTCCAATAAAACAAAACACTGCAATACAAACCAAGCTGCATCAGACTGTTGAAAATACAGTGAATTTGCATGGCAGACAGGGATTTGTGATGACTCCTTATGAGCAATGCCTCGCACTGCTATGACCTTCAATTCAAAACCAGAGTTGCCAAGCCTGGAGTGAAGAACATACGATTAGTAATGCTCATCCCAAAATTTAGAAATAATTAGAACATTAAAAACGGAGTCCAACTGGAAGGGCACTCGGAAGAGCACATACCTCCGCCACGCAATGCCTGATCCACGAGAACATATCTGGCCCAATACATTTTTGAAATATCATGCTATATAATTGTTTTTTGCCCAATCTCTCAATGGTGAAGAATCACTTTAATAATTAAATAATTGTCGTATCCAGATGCGGATTCAGATCGTCACCAAAATCTAATCAGTACGTCCGTGTCACACACCCAACCTGTCCACAAAATCTCATCCAGATCCGTCCACAACTTTTTGAGACATCCTGTACACAAACAGACAAACAGAAAGAGGTGAAAACATAACCTCCTTCACTTTCGGTGGCGGAGGTAACAAGAAGAAATGTTTTTCTTCATCCACTCCCCCCCTCCCCCCTCCCCCAACCTGCACTAAGCATGAATAAATAGCTCTGTCTCTGTGGCAAGAAAACTCAGCACAGGTGTTTAGTTTTTTTCCATGTAGTTTCCAGCCAGTGTTACATGATCGGAAAATCTTAAATAAGGGGAAACATGCAGCTGACACATGTGTGCGCTTGCACGCCCACGTACTCACACACTTCTATCTACATAATAATATGCTTTTCAGAGTTTGTCCCCCGTCACTTCAAGAGATCGAAATCTCGCGAGATTGTGAATTAGACATCGTTTAGTCATGGTTCTATCTTAAAGTTAAATATGGAAGATTAGGGCGGTTGGGATCACACATTTTTAAAGAAGGCGGCGCTTCCAACCAAAAGTAAAAACTCGATCGACTCCGCTAGTTTGAGCAAAAAAGCGAGAGCAGACCCGGTCTCAGGGCAACGTTCCGCTGGCTTCATAGCTGGCAGTGAGGCTGCATCATTCAAAACATAGCTGCTTCATAACTGCGTCATTCAAAACACCTCATTGAACTGGAAAAGAAGGGGACAGGAATACCCTCTCTCAAATGGAGCAGCACTACATGATATACATTTACATAGAGAATTTGCGCTACTTCCCTTCCAACCCCCCCAAGACCACCGTCAAAGATAACAAAACACCCCTATACACTTATTGGGGTCGTGCTGATTCTATGTAGCAAGTCTGGATGTAATCACCCTAGAACTGTACGAGGAGTAGCACAACAAACAAACACACACTGGTCCATGAATTCTAGTAAGGAGATATACCAGCGGGGGTACCCATCTCTGACGGATTCGTGGATGTCTCACGTCAAATGAGCAACTTTTTGGAGTGTGTATTTATTGGTAGAAACAGGAATTCAGCACGAATATTCAGCGAGTATATAATCTCAGTCGGTGGAGCCAATAACCTTGGCAATCTCGTTCTATTCCACCAACTAAGATTTCCAATCCATGGTTCTTGTACCTCTAAAGTACTGCTTGAGAGCAAGGGTGAAATGATAGAAAATTGGCCGGGAAACGGATTTCGGCACGTTTCGAGCCTACCTCCTAATCAGAGATCATCGGAGTTCTTTCCGTGCCAGCCGACGACCTGCAGGCACCATTCGGTATTTCTCACAGCATTTCATTATGGTTTCCCATTCAATGATCCATAGATGAGTGGTTTCAGTTTCACCTTCCAACATCAGTTTCACTTTGGGATATCAGTTTAAATTTGTCATTGCAACTTGTGATGCGACACGAATGGTGCATGAAAAAAAAAAAGTCATAAAAACAATTCTTAGGCATCTAAAGTGTCTTAAGGTTATTACAATGAAATGGAAGACCAAGAAGGAACTCAAAGAGGGAAAGAGGAAAAATGAAGTCATCAGGAGGATCCTGGATAGGATTCGGGTTTCAGCTGCTACTCCTCTACCCTCAAACCCATACAGGTGTAGCCAAGTGGGCCTTACAGAAGATTTTCTGCAAGAATTCACTTCTCCTCAGAGAGCTAGATAATGAAAGAGAGGAATAAAGAGATAAAAGAGAAGAAAAATCAAGAATTAGAATAAAGAGAAATGTGAAAAAAGCAGAAAGAAGTGAAGGAACAAAGAACAAAGATGTCAGGAAGAACCCGGACAGAGAGAAGTCAGCAGTTACTCCCCAAGCTCAAATGCAGCAAAGGTCTACAAATGGTCTAAATGTGTGAAGTGTCTCAAGGTGTGAAGGTCAAACGGGTCTAAAGTGTCTTAAGGGATTTCACTCAAGCAGATTGGCAGGGACTGCAAACAGCTATCTCTCTTCAGGACTGGTCTCCCATACATACTGCCCCTTGATGTTAACTCAGACTAGGAATTCTTCCACAGAAACCTGCTCTCCCTCTCTCTTCCCACCCATGGTACAATGAATCCTGTGGTGAGACAGTTGCTAAAAAAACAACTTGCTTTCTCTTCCTTTAAGGCTAATCCGACCGAAGGCAATCGCAGTGCATTCCAAAAAGTCTGCAACAAGTGTGTGTTCATTCTCAGGAGAGCCAGAAAACAACATCTGTCCAACCTCGAGAATAAACTTTCAAACTCACCTTCATCCTCTAAAACCTGGAGGCATCTTGTTAAGTCTGTTCCTGGTGTATGCTCGCCTTCCTTCCCTTCCCTCTCTTCAAATAGAACCACAGTCGACTCCGCCCATCAGAAGGCCGAATGCCTCATTTCTGTGTTTGCTTCCAAATCTTGTATCCCCAACCCTACACTCTCGGTACCCATGCTTCCCTGTCGTTCCAAACTGCTGCTGGACTCTGTGTCTTTTGCACCTGAAAAGGTCGAGAAGGTTCTTTCAATCCTCGACTTTGACTCTGCAACTGGACCGGATAGCATCAGCTCATGTGTCCTAAAATCCTGCTTTGGTAAGTTAGGACCATCTGCTTGGAAATCCAGCAACATCACAGCATTACATAACAAGGTGCAAAAACTGATCCCCTCAACTACAGACCTATCAGCTTACTTCCAATCACCAGCAAGGTCATTAAATCCATCATTGCAGTTGATAGTTCCTGGCTTCCTCTACTCTCATAGCCAACATGTGGCACTCAACGGAATCCTTTCATCTCCTCTCCCTGTCAAAGCTGGAGTGCCTCAAGGCAGTGCTCTGGGCCCAGTCCTATTGCTGATCTTAATCAATGATCCCTCTGACTCTCTGGAAAATCCTCTTTATCTATTTGTTTACTCCACTCTCTGTCGTGGTATCGCTCATCCTTCAGGCAGGAAGGCTGCAGCCTCTTCCCTCTCTTCAGACCACAAAAAATATCACAAGCTTGTCAAACAGTTGGAAAATGCCTTTCCATCCAGACAAATCTCACACTCTCACTATCTCCTTCTGAAAGGACCATCTGGCAAACCTTCCTATCCATTTTCTTAACAATCCTCTTGAGGAGGTTCAGTCTTTCAAACTCCTGGGTCTCACTAATAGCCATGATCTTTCTTGGGCAAACCACATTTCAAAGTTGGCATCCAGAGCCAGCCGCTGACTGGGCATCCTTCGTCATACAAAGTCCTTTGTTGGCACATCTGAACTCCTATCCATCTATAAGGCTTTCATCTGCAGATTTATGGAGTACTGCCCTCTCTTCTTGCTGGCTTCCATATCTCACATCTTGCTAAGCTTGACACTGTGGAAATCAAGGCCTTTAAGATTATTGGAATCCCCCGCGATGAAGCTGAGTCGATGGGCTTATCACGTCACCATCACAGACAGTTCGGTGATCTCTCTGTCTTCTACCACCTCCTTTCTTGTCTTGCACCCTCTGCTCTTTCTGTGCCTTGTCCC
>CM068963.1:103557147-103574921 GCA_035128595.1 Eptatretus atami
GAGATATCTTGCACACAAACAAACAAACAGACAGAAAGGGGTGAAAACATAACCTCCTTCACCATCGGTCGCGGCGGTAAAAATTAAATCATTCTCGTGTCCAGATCCGGATTCGGATCTTCACCAATATCGAATCAATTCGTCCTTGCCACACACCAAACCTGTCCACCAATTTTCATCTGAATCCATCCACAACTTTTTGAGATATCCTGCACACAAACAAACAGACAAACAAACAGACAGAAAGGGGTGAAAACATAGCCTCCTTCACCTTCGGCGGCAGAGGTAATGAACGAGACATCTCTTAATTTACAAAAAGCATGGCTCACTTAATGAACTAAATAATAATCACTGGATTTTGTTTTTTAACAGCTGTAGAGCTGGCCCTTTCATACCAGCGGCATTAGGGCAAGCAGGCAAGGCTACAGGCAAGGCCGGGGATTGCAATGTCTTTTCTGCGAACTCCACAACAGATGCCTGTGGTGGGGTACAAGGCTGTAGTTCTAAAGAGTTGTCGGAGGGTGGAGGCAGAGAGGGTGTTGCAGCAGCAGGAACCGCCACAGAGTTCCAAGCATCCCAGAAGGGTGGGTGATGATTGCTTTTAGGGCTCGTCAAATCGACAACACTGCAAGCCCCAAACCTGCAAAACGAAGGTATAAGTCAGGCAGGAAACCAGATACAACTCAACGAAATGCAGTGCTGGGTATTCCACAAGTTAACAGGACATCAAAATGCATTGTACTTTTAAGAAGTCAGGAAGAAAAAGAGCAATGCAATGATTTCAACTGGCTATGATCAACGGTGCATCGGCACTGCTAATGAGTATGGGGGCACCAATGATGCAATGCCCCCAATACCTGTTCACTGGTTCTCATTTCGCTGACCTCGAAAGGATGACAGTCTGAGTCAACCCCACCTGGTGTTAATTCAGTGGCTGACAGGGCTTGAACTCAGGACCCTAAGATCCCAAGCCAGCCACCACCAGGCTTCAATGCAATGATATATATTGTTGCGAATTCTTAATTTTTGCTTTAAATAAAAGAGTGGCCAAAGTACCAACTGGGGTATATGTTAATCAATCAATCTTCATAAACTATCAATCTGTGTTTCCAAAATCAAAAGCCTTGTACGATTAACGTTAATCAATTCAGAGAAAAGGAGCCAGTAAAGAATTGAGTTTTGCTCACAATGAGAACCAGGTTAAAATCATTGAAAGCGATTACTGGCTCACTTAAAATAAAATGAACAAAACCAATTGAGAAAAATATTCAATAAGAGAAGACAGTGGAGGATTTCTTCCCATTTCTAATTCCTTTATTTGCTGGGTTTAAGATGCGGTTGAGGAGCATTGACGGTGGTATTTCAACAGCGGTGAAAATTAGCCAACGAAAGGAAGCATCAACTCCGGTCTCAAAAAGAATTGGAAAGACATAACAAAGAGTTGGAGAAACAAATAGTGGAAAGTGGCTGTAAATTGAGATTTTGCTGAAAAACTTGAAGGTCTGCCTGATAAAGGCGAGATTGTTAGTTGGAGATATGCTTTCTTCTATCGCACAAGCAGGTGTAAATTAACTAAAAAGGGGTAATGGATTATATCTTTCTAATAATAAATGAGCATTGATGAGTCGGGTTAAAGAATTTGGAAAGAATAACAACATCAAATTTACAACTTGTAAATATGTAGGGATTAAAAAATTCATAAGTGGTTATTTGTTAATGAGAGAGCATGAATTAACAAATGTGCCGAAACTATACAAAGAATATATTATGAACTTAGAAGAAATAATGTGAACGGTTCTCATTTGGGTTTGTATTGTTATAATAATCAAGACAAAATATTATTTGATAGTTTTGCTTCCACCACCTGTTGAAGTCATAAAAATTCTTACAGAAATGGTGTTATCAAACATTTCAAGTCAAGAATTAACATTTAAGTGTTGTGGTCAGATTATGTCTATAGTGTTATTTCAAACTCAACAAAAAAAAATTATTATGACATTATTTTTTAATCTAATAAGAATGACTTATGTTGGGCAAAAGATGTTCTATCTTGGTGTATCCCCAAAACTGGATATTGATTTATCAAAATTATTTACACACAAAGGCAAGCTGAACGAACATAAATGATAATATAACCAAAAATATTAATATGAAAAATGCTTATAAATTAAAACAAATTATCCCAAGCCCGACTGACCGCGAATGACCTTGGGGTGAGATTAAGTTTATTTTATCACAAATAATATATCCTTAAATATAAACGCTGTTATTCCAAAAGATACAGAAGTGTTGATTTATTCTCAGGTCATACAGAATCACAGTTCGAATTAAAATAAAATTTTATAAAGGAAGGGGCGTATGATTGTTATGAGAATAGAACAATGGGGGTCATGATATGATGATTTAAGGTATAATTGGTCATTTAAAATAACTCGAAGACCTGGAGCCCAAATTAAATCAGTCTCTGTAAGGAAAGAATATTATTCCACTTGGTATAGAGAATGAGTTTTGTGGAACCAACGATTAGTAAACAAAAATAAAAAATTTCAATAAGGAGGTAAATATAATAATGGTTTGCCCTTTGTTTACTCATGAAACAGAAAAAAACAGGATTATATGTATAAGTTAGGGAAAATACAAAAGATTTAACTATGGAAGATGGGGAGGTTGTTCGTGTCATAATATATTCTAACATATATTATCTAATACATAAATGAGGCAAGAAGGCTTCAAGAAAATATCATTTCTTGTGTCCCAAGCATACTTTCAAGAAAAAGGGTATTCGGTTATTTTAATAAATTGTTACAACATAAGAATGATGATTTTCAATAAAAGATTTGGCTTTATGCTGATGTTGAATAAACCGAACAACTTTGGAATTAACTAAAAATGTTAAATAATGAAAAAATTATAAAGTTAAGAAAACGGAAGGGCGAGGCTCTTTAGAAATCAAAGAGAAATTTTATTGGTTCCTGTTTGTTAAAAAAAATTAATGTTTGGATTAACAGGAATAACAAAAATCCTAGAATGAATATATGTATGATATTCTATGGGTGTAAGCAGATTCAAGTATAGTAAGGGCGACGAGGAAGGAGTTGAGAGAGAAAGAGGAGCAGGGCAGCGAGAGAAAGAGAAAAGAAAGGAGAATGAGAAGAAGAAAGAGAGGAAAGAGGAGAAGAAAAAGAGAGAGAGGAGGAGAGAGTAGAAGAGAAGAGAGAGAATGGAAGTGAGGAAGGAGAGAAAGGAGAGGGAGAGAGACAGAAGAGAAGAGAAGAGAGAGATGAGAAGAGAGAGAGGAGGAGAGTAGGGACAAGAGAGTAGAATGAATAAATATCAATAATATGGAAACCGGTGAGAATCAACCAAAGATTCGGTGGGTATTAACAGGAAAATAACTCAACCACACCGAGGAGAACAACAAAGACAAGATCGATTATTTGCAGCAATATTTTCCTTCAAGACTTATTTGGACTCTCGTCAAGCTATTGCATTTTTTAATTCAAGTTATTTTATTGAATAATGGGAGGAGATGAGTGAAGGATTCTAAGGATCTTTATGTTTTAAAAATTAAGATTCAAATGTGCATGTTGGAAACTAAAAAGCGTTTTTGCACTCTGCAGGAATTTTTTCTCATAAATAAGATGAGTTATGTGTCTCAAATGTAATAAAAGGAAAAACAATACTAAAAATATTTCATATATTAAAAGTAAAAATAACAGGGTTTATACAAAAAGGTATATGTTGGTGTTGTTCAAAAAAAAATCAATTTATCTCCAACACAAACATCGGAGGAGATATTACAAAAGTTTTATCAGGAAAGTAAATTTTTAACAAACTACTGGAAACCAGGGAATTACATCTACCAGGGTATTCTTCTCTGTGGTCACAGGCCACAAACTTGGATAAAGATAGATGAAGGCTCAGACAATCTAAACCATGGAGTAACTATCAATAGGTTGCAGAAAGTGTGCATGAGACACGATATATGGATTATGGGAATCAGCCACAACTTTAGAAGAAAAGCAGAAAAGCCGATAGAGAAATGTTGATAATTTGTCTCTGATACAAAATCCAACCTTGAGAGAAAAAGTTTGAATCCGTTATCGGAAGAAGATGATCAGCTGCTTAAATTGAAACTGTGGACTTTGGAAATTCAAAAAACTTATGACTCTAATTGAATGTCATTAAGATTGAAGAGCCAATTAGCTGATGAATTACTAAACCAATATTCACAAAGTTCGTAGAGAAGGAGAGGTTTATTCAAGGAAGTTGATTTTATCATGGTCCGCTGCATTGATTGAACTTCATAATGGATTAGGGGTACAAGTATGCTTTAACCGTTATTGATTTGAGGAGAGATAACGCATGGTTTGTACCATTAAAAACAAAACAGGTAATTACTCTTATGTTAGGCCTTTCAACAGATATTTAAGTAGAAGTAAGAGAAAACCTAAAAAATGTGGGACTGATGAGGGTTAGGAGAGTTTTATAACAAACATTCATGAATTTTCTAAAAAATAACAGTTATTACATTAATACGTACCTTTAATGAAGGAAGGCGCGTTGTTATTAGAACGTTTTAAATCGGTACCTAAAAAAGAGGACTATATAAAAAATTCACACAACTCGGTTCCAAACAATGGTTATCTTATTATTCAGGAATACTTTGTGGATAAGTATAATAACAACGATTCATATCGTCAACAAATATGACAACCATCAGAAATTTAACAGAAATTAACAATATGAAAAAGAGATTCAATGTCAGAAAACCTATAGTTCAAAAGTGGTGATATGAAGAATAATACCAGGTGGAAATCTCATTTTGAAAAGGTTTTAGGCTTGACGATGGACGAAAGAAACTTTTTAAAAATGCTTTCTGTCAATAGATACGGTGCTATGGACTTATAAGATATATGATTTAGAAGGGGAAAGAGATTTTAGGTTCATTTTATTCACAAGAATTACAAAAGACAAGATTAAATTGAATTATTTTTTATTGACTTCCGCCCCCTTTTGATCCACCCACCACAACCCGCCCACACAAACCCCACACCAAACCCCACCACAACACAAACCCCACACAAGCTCCACACAAGGCTCACACACTCACAACAAGCTCCACCCACATTCATCATATTCACATAATTATGAATTAATTTAACTTAGTCTCCCCATCACACAACATGTTTATTTAATTAAAAAATTATCACTCATCACGCATCCACCCATCTCTCCACCCATCCATATGACTTCCACACAACCTCATACCACATTCGACCCCTCCCACATAAGCTCCACCACACACAAGCCCTCCCAACCGAGACCCTCGCCCGCACACACACAAGCCCTCCATCCATCATCCCAACTTTGAACCCACCCACACAAGTCCCTCCCACAAAGCCCCTCCCAACACAAGCCCTCCCACAACCGAGCCGCCCACACACAGCCCCTCCCCCCTCATCCCACACAAGCCCTTCCACACTGAAAGTAGCCCGACCCACACACGCCCTCACCCACACAAGCACCGCCCCTACATAAGAAGCCCCTCCCCCTCCCCTTCCTCCCACCCCTTGCCTTGCGCGCCCCCACCCTTTGACCCACCACCTCCTCACATCCCACGCCCACCCTTCCCCACACACACACGCGGGAGGGGAAGGGGCTGGATGAGGAGGTGGATGGGTCATTGGGAGCAGCGCATACCCTACCCCTTCATGGTCTTGATTCTTTTTCTTAGTAATTCAAAATCTAAAGTAATTGTAAACACAAAACAAAATATAATCATCAATATAGAAAATATTAAATATTCAATTTGCGAGAAGTGTATAAATCTTTTCCAGCAATCTCTTCAGATGTCTGTGATTTTCGAAACTCAGACACCATATTCTTGTTTTGAAACAAAAAGTGGATGAATAATGTAGGTTTTAAAGATATAATTACATGGTAATATTAATAAGCCTTGGTTGTTGGTCTCTCAGTTACAGCCCTCGTATGACGGACACTGAAATTAACACAACCATGGAGGCCGACTCAGCCTGCATCCTTCCGAGGGCCAAGTAAAATTGATTTCACGGTGTACTGGGCATAACCAGCGCCAAACTAATGATGCAAAACCAACATAAGGCGGACATTCCAAAGAAAAGAGTGATATTAATAAAAGAATAAATAAACAAATAACGGTAAATAATAATTCAGAAACATTTAACCTCAGAAAAATCATGTGTTGTATCAGAATTGCGTTCAAACAGCTCCTTTTATATTGTTGTGTGAATCGAGCTGAAAAAAAAAAAAAATAATGAGTCAAGCGTATATAGAATGGAGAGACAGATAAGAGAGAGGTAGGTTAGAAAAGACAGACATGGAGACAACAGAGAGAGAAGATGAGAGATACAAAAGACCAACAGACGGAGAGATACAGAGAGACAAACAGACAGGGACAGAGACACAGCACCACAGCACACGCAACCACACACACGCACCGACACACATCACACATTTACACAGACACACACATAACACACATACACGCCACACACACACAACACACGCAACACACACGCAAACGCACAACACCAATAACGCGTGCAGCGCACACACTACACACACAGCACAACGCACGCACACCACACACAAACACACATACACGCACACACACACTACGCACGCACACACAAACACATGCACACCACGCACGCAACACCAAACCACACGCACGCACAACAAACAACACGCACCACACACGCAGCGCACACACACGCGTGCGCGCGACACACAAACCACCACACGCACACATACATACATACACATAATACTACACACACACATACACACAACATACATATCACACACACACTGACGCACACACACAACACACACGCACGCACACACAGAACACACGCCACACACACGACACGCGTGCTGCACACCGCACGCGTGCGCACACACACACACTACACACACACGACACACACGCAAACACACACACACACATAACACATAATACACACACAGGACACATACACACCACACGTTCTCACCGTTGGTTTAATTCACTCGAGATCAGTGGCCTTGATATGTCTTTCGGACCAGTATTACATTGTTTTTCAATCTCTTCTAAAATACACTGACTTACAATCAATAAGGGCATTTATCTCATTCGACTCATCGGGTCAAATGTAAATTCCACGTCATCCAGGACCTGTGTTAGGAAACAAAATATTTTAGCCATATCACGATATTATTTATAATCATTTTGCTCATCGTTCAAAGAGAAACTAAACCCCTATACAAAACGTGACCCCAACTGTAGTGAACTGTATCTTTCATCGGAAAGAGAGCCAAGTCATGCTTCAGTTTTTTACCATGGGTACCAAGATGGTACAAGAATCAGAGGGCTTGATAAGACGTCGTGTGAGTCATTAAGTCTTTTTCAATTCTCTTCTCAGATGATCGACCTTCACAAGAGGAAATTAATTCCATGCACCTCGTCGTGATATATAAACTGTCTGTCTTCCTGCTGACCTGCAGGAAAAAATACATATCAGGATAATTTATCACGATTCAATATATAATCACTTGCTTCATCGTTCAAGAGGAGCCCATACACAAACTTACCAACTTTGTGTGAGCTGTTTGTTCGTTGGGGAGAAGAAGAGAAACGATCGTTGATGCCTCAGTTTGTTAAAAAATGAAAAAAAATCCTGTCCGTGGCAGAAACTGTCTTGGCCGAATCACTTATAAGGCAAGCGGATGAGGGAAATTTCCAGAACATCGGGTGTTGCCACAGGAAATGGGACGCTCTGGTGAGACAGCTTGGGAAAAATAATTGGGCGTTATATTCTCTTGTATGAATCATTTTTGAAACTTAAATCATACTTAAAATGCTTGATTAAACTTGATTTAATTACTTGCTTGATTAAACTTGAAGCTTAAACTTATTAAACTTATGTTTTAAAGCCTGTCCGTGTTTCTGAACTTGTATAGATAAACACGAGGTGTTCAGGTCAATCACAATAGTTCCTGTTTCACAGCACGCACGATGTCGAAAAAAAAAAAACACTTCTCATTTTACCAGCACGACGTGTCGAAAAAAAACACTTCCTCATTTTAACAGCACAAACTGAAAACATTTAAAGAAGAAACTAGTTGTTATGTGTGATTATACAAAAAAATATATACAACTCGAGTAGAGTGGTTCAGATGAGATCATTAAGAGAAGATATATCATTTCGTAAATGCGCACAAAGGGTATCTTGAAAAAATATAAGATTCCAAATGTTTATTTTTTAAATATTTTAGATGGGATTATTTGTGCAAAGAAAATTAAAACTATTGAAGAATATGAGAATGAACAAATGTTATAGGTTCAATGATGAGCTAAACAAATATATATTGTTTATTTTGAAAATGTTCAGTGTCCCTCGGCTTACAGGTTTCAGATATCTCTTCAGAATCACCTGAACAAACCACATTACTACGTTGGCTACTTGAACCAATCGTTTATCTTGTCGCATTGGTTATTTGAATAGAATGCCCCTAGGTAAATAAAGGTGGAGTGACAAGGCTCCAGAAACCCAGTTGGAGGGGATGCAGAGCCTGTGAAACGAGCTTAGGATGCGATGCGCTCTGTCGAGAAGGGTAAAAGGTATCGAGTGAGATTGGTGCACCGCCGGGCACCGGGGTGCTAGCGGTCCTGGTAGTGCCAAGAGGGCCCATGGATTGGCCGGAGGGGGATTTAGCGTAGTGGGCACGAGGTGCGACCCACATGGTGCCGGCGACCCGGAGGCCGCCAGTAACACGCGTGGTGCAGCATATGGGCAGTGGAGGACCCTCCGGAAATTAGCGGCCGCTGCGAGGAGAAGCCAGCACTGCCACATCGCTTGACCGGCCGATTTCAGGGTGGATGTCTATGCCATTGGGTAGCAGGGGCTGGAGGACTCACCAACGGGTGAGCCAGCGATATCTGATGTTAGAGAAGCTGGTTAAGTCCAGCCTAGCTCCTGGAGGCAGTCTACCTTGGTAGTTCTTGTCGCCGGGGGTAAGGTAGCCGTATCGTTGAGAGTCGGGCAGTAACGAGGGTCGTGCCTGGCCAAGGGAGCCACGCGGGTCCCCACCCCACCTTGGGAGGTGACTCTGTCGCGTACGATCTCTCACGCGGGCGCACGGAAGGAAAGAGTGGAGGGAAGGGGCAAGAGACCCATATTAATGTGATGGACGACCTAATCGACAGGCGACACGGGGAATCCTGGCTCTCTGTTATGAACCGGAGTAGATAGTGAAGCGAAGTAGTGGAGGCGCTCTGTGTTGAAAGGCCCGGCTAGTAGTGTCTAAGATGATGGTCACCGCTGGGTTAGGGATAGACTCTAGGAAAGTGTGCACCCCTCCAGCAAACTACCATCATCCTACTCCGCCGACTCTCTCTCGGCTTCCGTCGTTTGTGGTCGCTGACGGCCGACCCACTGCTTTGGTCCTTAATCGACGACGCTGACAGCTCGGGACCGGCCACGTCCTGAGGCTCAGCTTGGAGCCTAACACAGACGCTACCCTTCCCCCCATTCCCCCCCCCCGGAAGGACACCACCTAGGAGTCGGAGATAGCTTAGGAGACGGATAACGTAGTGGTTCGAACAAAGACAAGAAGGAGTTAGGACGACTCTAGTGCGGTAAGGTCATCAGAGAAATACAAAAAATAAAAAATCCAATAAAGAAAATTAGTTCTGGCCGGCCTTTCGACAAGATTACGGTTTCATTCAATCGCATTACATCGGACGTGAGAGTATTATGCCGGTTCGCCTTCCGCAGCCGAACAGTGAACTCTAGCGACCAATCCGCAGGGCTGCAATACTCAGGACCGTATCCTCGGAAAGACTCAAGTGAGGAGAACTGCACCCAAGTAGCCGGATATAGAGTAATGCTCCCTCGCCCTGTCCGACGCCTTTATTCGGGCTCCTTCTCCGAATGGCCGAACCCAACCCCAAGACATGCGACAACCGCATCTCTCCTTTCATCCAGAACTCCACAACATGAAGGCAAGGACGACCTTGGCCCAGGCAGCGGGAGCTTCCATATCTGCGCTCTGTGCCGTGCCGTATTTTACTTCATATGGCGCTGATCGGCGCGGCAACTTCGTCTGCAGCTGTTTCTGCAAGGCAGCCTGGTGAGGAAAGGGAAAAGGGCCCGGTCGGAATCGTTCCCGAGTCGGGAACTTGTTTTTGCCTTTTTCAAGGCCCTGTGGACAGTCCCTAAAGTTCATGTGCCGATGCAATGTCGATTTTTATGCCTGATTTTGCCATGCTCAGATGGGTGCTCCTCTTGGTAGGTCGTTCGTGCGGCTGTGTTTTGCCTGCTCACCCTGTGCCATGCGCTGCCTGCCTGCCTTTGCCATCTCATGCCCACCGCCCCCTGGCTCACCAGCCCCGTTCAGGTTTGCATTGCCCCCCCTGTTCATTGTCCATGCGCCCGCCACGGTGACTCCTCCAAGGCCAACACGTTCTGCAAGCATACGCCGAAGCACTTGTCCCCTACCATCTTGTTGGGCAGCTATTTGTACCGAGACCAAGCGGACTCTGCTCAAGGGTGGCGGCCCGCGCGTTGTTTGCACCGTATTTGCGGTCCCATACCAGCAGCCATTCCCATCCTGCATATCGCAACATTTTCCTCCATCACTCACTCTCCATACATCCGGAATGCTACATGGCGTAACCGGTGCTACACTTTGATGCTTGGGCCGAGAGACCTGCATACTTTGCGCGCGCTCAGCGGCCCATGCGTGCCTATGCTTGTCACGGTTCAATTTTCAAAGGCGGAAACGAGGTTCCCAGAAGAGACTGCTGATGCCCGTAAGCAGCTCCCGCCACGGGTTCCTGTCCACAACAGCCTGGCTTATGTGTTGGTGCGACCAGAGGAGGTAGCATATGGACCGCGGAGCATCTTGGTCCCTGAGGAGTAAACTGCGCTTAGTCTGTGTAATTGTGTGTCAGAGTCCATGTTGGAGTCCTTGGCAGCCGATTATTCTGGGATTTAGTGGTAGGCAAGTATAAGTTCGTTAGATGTATGTAAATACCGAGGTGCGCCCCCGGGCATTCATGTATGGCCCAGAGTCGAGCCGGTCCAGCACGTTTTATGTAATTTGAAGTCGTCTGGCTGTGAGTGGGTTTGTTTCAGTGCTAAGAGTACTCAGCGACCTTCAGTGGCTTATTTTTAGTTTTGGGAGGACGACGGGCTAATATTCCGACGAATGTCGGCCACTCAGGGGAATCCGTAGTGAAACGTGACTAAGGAGAAGCTAGCACCATGAATGGCACACGAATGTTGGTATGACGATCAAGGGAGTAGAGTCTGTAAAAAGGTGAGGTGTAGTGTGTTACGGGCTGTGCTAGCTGAACTCCCGCTAACCTACCTATTCAGGTCGATCCGTGATTGGTTGGGTGTAAGAACATCTTGTGAAGTTTGACGTAGTGATCAGTTAGCCCCGCCAATACCGATGGTTGGTTGAAGGAATTAATGTGATTCAAATTTAACAGGAGCTGGCGGATCCTTTGAGTTAGGCGTTTCTGATTCTATCCTTTATTTTTAGAAAGCCAGACCACACGCGTACAAAACCAGTAGAGGAAGAGAGAGTGGGAATTGTCATATCATATACCCAACAAACACAACGGCCACCACCCGGCACAGGCAAGGGAGGAGGCGAAAGCAACAAAGCCAAGCCAGCAGCCAGCAAAAAAAGCCAAATAAGCCAAGCCCAAGCAGAGCACACCACAAAGACCAGCCAGACACACAAAGCAAAGCCACCACCAACAGCAAAAGCCAAGCCAAAGCAAACTGTACCTTCACCACTCGCCCCGCCCAAACCCTCACATCCACGCCATTCCAAACGCATCATGGTCCACGGCCCCGCCAGGAACCAAAATCCCCCACCCGCACCGTCCTCCTCACGTGAACGAGCGGTGGTTGGGTGGTCAAAATAAGAGGTTAGAGAGATGGTAACTTAGTAGAACAGAAAAACGCCTAACTCAAAGGATCGCAGCCCAATGAATCACATTAATTCCCTCTAAACAATGGGTTTGGGCTAACTATACATGTACTTAAAAGATATCTCACCTACGGGACCTGAATGGTGGTTGCGAATTTCCACAGCCGTAACACTACCCCCTCCCTTTTTTACAGACTCGTCCCGAGTCTCAAATTCTCGTGTGCCATCATGTGTAGTTCTCCCTAGTACGTTTTACCTACGATCCCTGAGTGCGACATTCATGGTATTCGTGTCCCCAAATAAATAACCTGAGGGCTGAGTAACTAACTAAACAAACCCACTCACACAGACGACTTAAATAAAATTGCCGGCGCTAGACAGACATGCCGGGGGCGCACTCATATTTAAATACATCTTAACTTATAAATTTTACACTAAACCATGGCCCAGGATCAATGGACTCTGCAAAAAGAAAGCAGTTAGCAGGGAGCCAGGTGCTCGCATGCAGTCTCTGGCTCAAGCAATGCAGGTGACAGGAACGTGGCCGGCTGCTCACACGCAGTCCTAGGCCTCCCCCTTTGAAAATTGAACCCGTGAACAACGGCGCATGGGCTGCGCAAATGCAGTCTCCGTGCCAGCTCAAGTGGCACACGCAATGAGCACAACGGATGATGGATGGATGGATGAATGGATGGATGGATGGATGGATGGATGGAGCAAATACGGTGCACGGGCCGCCACTGCAGGCCCGTGTTGTAGCTGCCAACAGGCAGTTCTCGTAGCTTGCAAACTGTTGCCTTGAGGATCCTGGCGCGCATGGAAATGAACAGGGGGGCAAAGCAAACTTGAACGGGGCTGGTGAACAGGGCAGTGGGCATGAATGGCAAAGGCAGGCAGGCAAGGCATGGCAAGGGTGAGCAGGCAAACACAGCCTGCAGAACAAGGCCGCTGCAGGCAAACACAGCCGGCAAATGAACTGGCCGGCACAGGCCTTGAAGCAAAACAGCCGTCGGACGATCCGACCGGCACAGCCTTGCAGAAAACAGCTGCAGACGAAGTTGGCCGGCACAGGCCTTGAAGTAACACAGCCAGCAGATGAAGCTGGCCAGCCTTTGCCCTTCAGTGGAGGTTGGTGGAGGGAGTGCTGGTGCTGGCCACCGGAAGGCGGGCTGGACCTACCTACCTGTCTCCCTCCCACCTATCGCCTTTGCCTGTCACTGTACATACCACTCCCTTAATTTGAAAAACCAATTTAGCCCCAACTAATTTTTTTATTTTTTATTTTTTTTTACTTACCCACTAGAAATCGTCCCCTAACCCCTTTACTGTCTTTGTTCGGCTAACCTATCGTCTCCTAGCCTACTCCCAACCCCTAGGTTCCCTTCCCGAGGGGAATGAGGGAGGGCTAGCGTCCTTGTGAGGCCAATGAAGCCTCAGGATGGCCTCCCAGACTTCAGCGATCTTTAACCCAAAGTGGGTCCAGCGGACCACAACGAGAGCGAAGGGATGGATGGTGCGGAGGGTACACTTCCTAATCTACCCTAACCATTAACTCTTAAACTACCCCGGGCTTTCAACAAGGCCTCTCGCTTAATCTATCGGTTCTAACAACCAGGATTCCCCTCGCCTGTGTTGGTGTCCTCACAATTTTGGGCCTTGCCCCCCAATTTTCTTCCGTGCCCTCACACGGTCTCATGGCTGGACGCGTGGCTCCCTTGGCAGGCACGACCCTCTGCCGATTCTCTAACGATGGCACCCCCGGCACTACACTGCCTCCGAGCCTACCAGCTCCCTAAACACCGGGGAGTGCCCTCCATGGCAACTCTCCCTGAAACGCTCACGTGTGCAGGCTGGCTTCCCGGGCCCTTTCCGAGGGTCACCCATGCCCAGACACTGCCCACGCGGCTAATGGCGCCCCGGGCCGCCGCACCATGCGGGCGCACCCGTGCCACTACGCTAACCCGGCCCCCCATGGGCCCTTGGCCTACCACGGCCGACTAGCCCGGTGCCCGGGGTGCCCACTCAGCGATACTCACCTTTCGCAGCCACGCTCCCAGCCGTCAACAGGGCTCCTGCACCCCTCCAAATGGGTTCGAGCCTACACTCCCATCAACAGCAAAACGACCTCCATTTTGTCAATTTGACTAACCAGCAACTCACTCTACACTGACCCCGGGTCCCTTGGGCGGAATTACTCCTCCCCCAATCACTCATCGCACCATGCATTCCCCAATCACTCCATACACTCAGACCCGCTGGCCTCACTCACTCAACAAGCACGTTTCCACTCAACTCACCAACTCTTCAACACACACATCGCTGAACTCTGCCATCCTTCTCACTACATCCCCTAACTACCTCGTGCTCCCACGTCGTCCCTTAAACTACAGCACGTCCATTTAACCTACGTAGCTAAGCTACGTCCCCTCTACACATCCACAGTCTGTCTCTGTCCTCAAATAATTCCATTAAAAATCAATTCCCATATTCCATCCTAAATCTCAACTAAATCCCTCTAACTAATCCATTCCACGGACTCCATGAGGACTTACCCCTGCCTCATGAAGTCGGTCTAACTAAACTAACCCTTCCCCTAACTAGTTCCATCCTGTGCACGGGCAGGGGGTCTTCCACCCCTTACCCGGAAATCCTGTTCACCCGAAAGCGAGGCTTGCTTTTGTTAATTTTAATTTTAATTTTTTTTCAAATTCTGCGCAGCACCAGCGCGGCAACTCACAGCTCGCGCACTTTGCACCTGCCCGTGACGTCATGCAGCTGCACGTGTACCTCGTCCCTCTTGGACGGTACCATCCGGCAGGGATTCACCCTCCTGCCGGATTCCAACCCCACGTGCAGCCATGACGTCACCCTGCGCACCCCCAAAAGCAAACCTCGCACTCCGAGGGGCTCCCCACGCGAACACATGTCTCTGCCCGTTGGAGCTTAACACAAGCTCGCGTGGAGAACCCGTCCGGTCCAAATTCGTCTACCTGCCTAGACTTTGTCCATCCGCGGGATCGGCAAATCCACCGCGTGCGTTTCCGGACCGGGTTTCACTCCCGCAAGCGAGCACGTGGCGGCCTCGTGCGTTGTACAGCACGGACCTCGCGCTCGCCGCTGGGTGAACCCAGCGCGTTCCCATTGAAACTACGGCGCTACTCGGCCTTTGTCTCTCTGTCGCGTCGTCGTCGCCATTCCACCCACACACACCTGCGTGTCACGACGCACAGACTCCACTCCATCAAACTCACACCGGGAGACGCGGCTGCATGTTCGCACATGCCCACCGACATCTCCCTCACATACCGCTCTCTCACACACACTGTCCCTCTCACACTCGGCCGTCACCCACGCATGCCACCTCCCTCGCACACGTGTTCCACTCACTCGCGGTGCCTCATCCACACACGGCGTGCTGGGAGGCACGCACTCGGCACACTTGCGACCACACCACTCACACACGGGTCGCACTTTCACCTCGTGTCTTATCTCCCTCGTGCACGTCTCCGTCCCCCTAATTAGTTTTTCCCTCTCGGTCACCATCATGCTTCTCGCCCAACACGTCCCCGAATTATTTGTCCTCACCCGCCTCCCTTGCGGCCTGACAACCGTTGCACCCCCTCCCAGCTCGTTCGCTCCCACACGTGGCGCGCCATTACGCACTCCTCTGTTGTCCGCGCTTCACTGCACGCTATTGCCTTCATGCCCGCCTGCAGGCTTCGGCCTATTTGCTGCATCTCACCCCCATTTCTTTCATTTCTTCCTTCATTCCTTGCGCATTTGTTTCCATTTTCGTTTTCATTTCGTTGTGTTTGTATCCATCTTTTCGTTCATGCCTTTTATTTCGTTTTCATTTGTTGCGCATTCGTTTTCATTTCTTGCATGTCCCCACTGATTCCTGCCAGCATGGCGCATAGCTGGGCCATGTCGGGTACACTCGGCTGAGCCGATTCAGCCAGGATTGGGGGTTTTGGCGGAGGGGGAGGGGAGGTGTCATACACCGCGGCCTCTGCCGCGGCCGTGCCCATTTCGGGTTCTGGGTTCGTTTGGGGAAATTCATCCTGCACAACAAGCATTCCTGCATGGGGATTCCATCCTGAACCATGGATTCTACACATTCTAAATCCATTCCTATAACCCCCGGCTCCCGCTCGCCTTGAGACGCCATCTTATTTCACGTAACGGGTTAATTTAACTCGCTCGTAATTTGGAGGAATCGGGGGTCGCTCCTCTCACCCCTGGACCGATTCCCGTGAATTTAGCTTGGAGACCGAGAGGTCGTATCCCACTTCTGACACCAGTGTTGCGAATTCGCGCCCGCCGGCGTGCGAACGGCCACGTGACTCGAATCGCGGCACGTCGCCCACCAGACGGACAATTCTGTCGTGACCCTTCTGCGACTAACGCCGGGAGCCAGTCACGGGTGGGCCTTTCGCCTCACCACGATCGTGCCAATCGGCCACCCGCGTGGATAGGGTTGTTCGCCAAACTCGACCTACCTAAGTACCCACGCGGATGGTAAACCGGCGATCATACAAGCAAAGGTTTATTTACATGCACTTAAACAGTTTCTACTTTACAAGACACGGCGCGCCACAACACGCATTCACACAAAAGCAAAGGAAAGACCCCCTCAAAGGCAAGGGAGTCAGACTGGGCCCGTGGGCCTAATGCGCGTGGAACCTGGATGAGCGGCCAGGTCCACGAGACCGAAGGGTCCTACCCGAGCCCTCGTGGCGAGCCGCAAAATGTCGCTGCACGGCGGCGCCCCAGTTTCGTTGGCACCTGCTTGGAGTAAAGTGGGAACGGGGCCCCCTTTTCGCACTCTCTCAGCGCGGGGGAAAGGGGAACTGTTGACGCTCTGGGGAGGAGTATGGCTGGCTTGCTTGAGTCCCGCGACGAGCGATTCACCGCGACCTCGTCGCCGACCGCCGTCTTCCTCGCCCCGGACCCGAGCTCCCGGTTCTCCTCAGCCGATCTCCCTCGCAGCCGTTCGCCTCCGTAGCCGTTCGCCTCCGCAGCCGATCTCCTCCGCAGCCGTTCGCCTCAAAACTCATCTGCCCGCAGCAGATCTCCGCTCGCCCTTTTATCGGCTCCAGGAACCCACCATATGCAAATTTTCGGATCAAAACGACCTCAGGGCGGAGCTACGCTCGCCGATTGGACGAGGAAAAGGGGCGTGATCTTCCCTGATCCTCAAATTAGCATATCCTGATTTCTCTCAGATGTGTCTGGAGCGGGGCCAAGCCGCCCCGCGCTTCCTAATTGGATGGATCAGATGTGGGCGTGTAGCATTCCTGATCCGAATTCTCCTCGAAAAAACCGCTATTTGCACTCGCGGCTCGTGTGTATCGCTGAACGGCCCAAGATAGCCCGACGCTCGGTGCCCACAGGTGGTGCGGGAATGGCCGTAGGAGAGAGGTGAAGGTGGTGGAGGGTTTTCGGCGGTGGCGATGGCCATGATGCCGTTTGGAAGCGGTGATGTGAGATTTGCGGAGCGAGTGGTGAAGGTAGGTTGTGGCTGCTGGCGTTGTTGTTGTTGTTGACGGTTGGAGCGTGGTTGGTTCAAAATAAAGGTAGAACAGAAAAACGCCTAACTCAAAGGATCGCAGCCCGAATGAATCACATTAATTCCCTCTAAACAAGGGTTTGGGGCTAACTATACATGTACTTAAAAGAGATCTCACCTACGGGACCTGAATGGTGGTTGCGAATTTCCACAGCCGTAACAATATATACAATATAATATTATATATAATATATATATATATATATATATATATATCTTACAAAAATTTATATAA
>CM068963.1:103574946-103588233 GCA_035128595.1 Eptatretus atami
CTCGCCCGCCGGCGTGCGAACGGCCACGTGACTCGAATCGCGGCACGTCGCCCACCAGACGGACAATTCTGTCATGACCCTCTGACTAACGCCGGGAGCCAGTCACGGGTGGGCCTTTCGGCCTCACCACGATCGTGCCATCGCCACGCTGGGATAGCGGTGTTGCCGCATGAGCGGTTGTTCGCGCAAACTCGACCTACCTAAGTACCGTACCACGCGGATGGAAACCGGCGACCGCAGGTCGACTTCGGACACGAACCGCTTAAGCGGTCCGTTCCGTGCTATCGGGATAACCGAGCGGTGTTATCATCGGCCTCGACGGTTCCTGATTAATTATCGGGCGTATCAGGCCCACTACGAACCCTTTTACGTGAAGCAAGATGAGGTTCAATTAAAGAAAAGACGAAGCGAAACGGGCACAGTTCAACAAGTAAGCACATTTAATTCACGACACACGGATAGCACACATATACAGCCATACAGTAAGAATGCAAAGAAAGAATTACGACCGAATACAAGCAAAGGTTTATTTACATGCACTTAAACAGTTTCTACTTTACAAGACACGGCGCCACAACACGCATTCACACAAAAGCAAAGGAAAGACCCCTCAAAGGCAAGGGAGTCAGACTGGGCCCGTGGGCTAATGCGCGTGGAACCTGGATGAGCGGCCAGGTCCACGAGACCGAAGGGTCCTACCCGCGCCCTCGTGGCGAGCCGCAAAATTTCGCTGCACGGCGGCGCCCCAGTTTCGTTGGCACCTGCTTGGAGTAAAGTGGGAACGGGGCCCCCTTTTCGCACTCTCTCAGCGCGGGGAAAGGGGAATTGTGACGCTCTGGGGAGGGAGTATGGCTGGCTTGCTTGAGTCCCGCGACGAGCGATTCACCGCGACCTCGTCGCCGACCCCGTCTTCCTCGCCCCGGACCCGAGCTCCCGGTCTCCTCAGCCGATCTCCCTCGCAGCCGTTCGCCTCCGTAGCCGTTCGCCTCCGCAGACCGATCCCTCCGCAGCCGTTCGCCTCAAAACTCATCTGCCCGCAGCAGATCTCCGCTCGCCCTTTTATCGGCTCCAGGAACCACCATATGCAAATTTCAGATCAAAATGACCTCAGGGCGGAGCTACGCTCGCCGATTGGACGGAGGAAAAGGGGCGTGAATCTTCCCTGATCCTCAAATTAGCATACCTGATTTCTCTCAGATGTGTCTGGAGGCGGGGCCAAGCCGCCCCGCGCTTCCTAATTGGATGGATCAGATGTGGGCGTGTAGCATTCCTGATCCGAATTCTCCTCGGAAAAACCGCTATTTGCACTCGTGGCTCGCGTGTATCTTGAACGGCGCCAAGATAGCCCGACGCTCGGTGCCCACAGGTGGTGCGGGAATGGCCGTAGGAGAGAGGTGAAGGTGGTGGAGGGTTTCGGCGTGGCCGATGGCCATGATGCCGTTTGGAATGGCGGTGATGTGAGGTTTGCGGGAGCGAGTGGTGAAGGTAGGTTGTGGCTGCTGGCGTTGTTGTTGTTGACGGTTGGAGCGTGGTTGGTTCAAAATAAAGGTAGAACAGAAAAACGCCTAACTCAAAGGATCGCAGCCCGAATGAATCACATTAATTCCCTCTAAACAATGGGTTTGGGCTAACTATACATGTACTTAAAAGATATCTCACCTACGGGACCTGAATGGTGGTTGCGAATTTCCACAGCCGTAACACTACCCCCTCCCTTTTTTACAGACTCGTCCCGATCTCAAATTCTCGTGTGCCATCATGTGTAGTTCTCCCTAGTACGTTTTACCTACGATCCCTGAGTGCGACATTCATGGTATTCGTGTCCCCAAAATAAATAACCTGAGGGCTGAGTAACTAACTAAACAAACCCACTCACACAGACGACTTAAATAAAATTGCCGGCGCTAGACAGACATGCCGGGGCGCACTCATATTTACAATACATCTTAACTTATAAATTTTACACTAAACCATGGCCCAGGATCAATGGACTCTGCAAAAAAGAAAGCAGTTAGCAGGGAGCCAGGCTGCTCGCATGCAGTCTCTGGCTCAAGCAATGCAGTGACAGGGAACGTGGCCGCGCTGCTCACACGCAGTCCTAGGCCTCCCCCTTTGAAAATTGAACCCCGTGAACAACGGCGCATGGCTGCGCAAATGCAGTCTCCGTGCCAGCTCAAGTGGCACACGCAATGAGCACAACGGATGGATGGATGGATGGATGAATGGATGGATGGATGGATGGATGGATGGATGCAAATACGGTGCACGGGCCGCCACTGCAGGCCGTGTTGTAGCTCCAACAGGGCAGTTCTCGTAGCTTGCAAACTGTTGCCTTGAGGATCCTGGCGCGCATGGAAATGAACAGGGGGGGCAAAGCAAACTTGAACGGGGCTGGTGAACAGGGCAGTGGGCATGAATGGCAAAGGCAGGCAGGCAAGGCATGGCAAGGGTGAGCAGGCAAACACAGCCTGCAGAACAAGGCCGCTGCAGGCAACACCAGCCGGCAAATGAACTGGCCGGCACAGCCTTGAAGCAAAACAGCCGTCGGACGATCCGACCGGCACAGGCCTTGCAGAAAACAGCTGCAGACGAAGTTGGCCGGCACAGGCCTTGAAGTAACACAGCAGCAGATGAAGCTGGCCAGCCTTTGCCTTCAGTGGAGGTTGTGGAGGAGTGCGGTGTGCTGGCCACTCGGAAGGCGGGCTGGACCTACCTACCTGTCTCCCTCCCACCTATCGCCTTTGCCTGTCACTTTACATACCCACTCCCTTAATTTGAAAAACCAATTTAGCCCCAACTAATTGTTTTTTTTTTATTTTTTTTTTTTTTACTTACCCACTAGAAATCGTCCCCTAACCCCTTTACTGTCTTTGTTCGGCTAACCTATCGTCTCCTAGCCTACTCCCAACCCCTAGTTCCCTTCCCGGAGGGAATGAGGGAGGGCTAGCGTCCTGTGTTGAGCCAATGAAGCCTCAGGATGGCCTCCCAGACTTCAGCGATCTTTAACCCAAAGTAGGTCCAGCGGGCCACAACGAGAGCGAAGGGATGGATGGTGCGGAGGGGTACACTTCCTAATCTACCCTAACCATTAACTCTTAAACTACCCCGGGGCTTTCAACAAGTGCCTCTCGCTTAATCTATCGTTCTAACAACCAGGATTCCCGTCGCCTGTTGTTGGTGTCCTCACAATTTTGGCCTTGCCCCCCAATTTTCCTTCCGTGCCCTCACACGGTCTCATGGCTGGGACGCGTGGCTCCCTTGGCAGGCACGACCCTCTGCCGATTCTCTAACGATGGCACCCCCCGGCACTACACTGCCTCCGAGCCTACCAGCTCCCTAAACACCGGGAGTGCCCTCCATGGCAACTCCCCTGAAACGCTCACGTGGCAGGCTGGCTTCCCGGCCCTTTCCGAGGGTCACCCATGCCCACGACACTGCCCACGCGGCTAATGGCGCCCGGGCCCCCGCACCATCGCGGCGCACCCTGCCCACTACGCTAACCCGGCCCCCATGGGCCCTTGGCCTACCACGGCCGACTAGCCCGGTGCCCGGGGTGCCCACTCAGCGATACTACCTTTCGCAGCCACGCTCCCAGCCCGTCAACAGGCTCCTGCACCCTCCAAATGGGTTCGAGCCTACACTCCCATCAACAGCAAAACGACCTCCATTTTGTCAATTTGACTAACCCAGCTAACTCACTCTACACTGACCCCGGGTCCCTTGGGCGGAATTACTCCTCCCCCAATCACTCATCGCACCATGCATTCCCCAATCACTCCATACACTCAGACCCGCTGGCCTCACTCACTCAACAGCACGTTTCCACTCAACTCACCAACTCTTCAACACACATCGCTGAACTCTGCCATCCTTCTCACTACATCCCCTAACTACCTCGTGCTCCCACGTCGTCCCTTAAACTACAGCACGTTCCATTTAACCTACGTAGCTAAGCTACGTCCCCTCTACACATCCACAGTCTGTCTCTGTCCTCAAATAATTCCATTAAAAATCAATTCCCATATTCCATCCTAAATCTCAACTAAATCCCTCAAACTAATCCATTCCACGGACTCCATGAGGACTTACCCCTGCCCATGAAGTCGGTCAACTAAACTAACCCTTCCCCCTAACTAGTTCCATCCTGTGCACGGGCAGGGGGTCTTCCACCCTTACCCGGGAAATCCTGTTCACCCGAAAGCGAGGCTTGCTTTTGTTAATTTTAATTTTAATTTTTTTCAAATTCTGCGCAGCACCAGCGCGGCAACTCACAGCTCGCGCACTTTGCACCTTGCCCGTGACGTCATGCAGCTGCACGTGTACCTCGTCCCTCTTGGACGGTACCATCCGGCAGGATTCACCCTCCTGCCGGATTCCAACAACCACCCACGGAGCACGATGACGTCACCCTGCGCACCCCCAAAATTGCCTAACATCGCTGTCTGCCTACGTGCTCGAGGAGTGCTCTCACAGACTATAACACATGAATTGCTTCAGCGCACATTTTCGAGTATGTGCGCTTCTTATAACCATAGACGCTCTTCGCTTACGCTGCACTGCAAGATGATACTGCCCGTCGGTCCAAATTCGTTGAAACCATGCTTCACTCTGCTTTAGTTTGTCTCGTGTACATGACTGCGCCCTCGAAAGCGCACGCGCGTGCGGCGAGATTCTCTACGCGACGCGAGTATTGCACATCCCGCAATGCGATCTATCCTGGCGCCATCAGTGTCGTTATACTAGGCACGGTGCTCTCTCGCTGTTAATCATATTAAAACTGTTCTCATCAACCGTCTATTCCCCACTGATTAAATGGATGTTAATCTTTCAAGTTATTATCGAGAAGGGAAACACGGACAGGGCAGAAAAAACACTATTTGGCACAAACCGGCTGCACAAGTCTGTTAACCATCTCGGGTCGAGCATCACAGTGGTTTCAATCTAACTTTAAATTCCACCGTCGGTTTGGCCGTAGATATGTATTCATTTACATCGTATTCATTTAGTCATTTTGCGCAATCAGATTCGATTTGAATTTGATGCTGATGAATTATGTGCTGAATAACTTGTAAGTAGTTTATCTGCTTAATAAACTACAACCCCTGTACTCCTTTAATGTTTTTATGGTGATGCCTTTTCCACCAAGGGCCAGAACTTCCACTCTCCCAAGAGACCTGTGCCTATCCTCCGCCACTGCTCCTGCGTCAAACGTACGGGCAGTTTCAGGGTGCCCCAGCCCCCGATTCGTCGCATCAAGCGTGCGAAACGACGGACGGCACGTAACGACCCCAGCAAAACTAATTGCCAGCTCCATCCGTGAGGCCCGCCGTGTATTGTGTGAAAAGTGCAAAAGTGCCGTCTCGGACAAAGCCACGCGCGGAGGCAGTAAGTTTGGGCGCCAATACACTTGTGAGTATGATTTACACTTACGCATTGAAGTGTTGTGTTGCTGGGTTATTATTTTTTGCAATGTGATTCATAATTGTGAATAGTTTTTGTTTTTTTTGTACATCGAATGCACATGCAGGTAGAGCAAAGTCTCGAACGAATCCGGACGAGAAAACAGTGCTCCCTGCAGGCCTCATCGATGAGAAGCTGCGGAAACGCAGACAGTGGGAGATGCTGATTTAAGCACGAAGCGCTTAAGGAGAGACAGCAAAGCTGAACACGATTGCCTGGTCTCAGATCTGGTTCAAAGAGCCCTTAATAAAGATTTCATATAACACACCTCAAGGAAAGGCGAAGTTGTAAAAATACATCAAAGGTCTCGTCGAGTTATGGACAAGTAAAAAATGGCAAGCCTGGACATATTGAGGATGAGCAAACTTGGCGGCCTGCTGTTCCCGCAATGCCAGATCTCCAGCCTGTATTCCCAAGTTGCCGACTCACAAGGCCATCTCAGAGTCAACAGCAGCAACAGATTACGCCTAAAATCAGGCTTCGGCCACGAGGACCCAAAAATGGAGACACCGTTGCTGTGTACACCGCAGAGTTGGTAAATGAGCAGGTGGCAGATCTCTTTCACCGTGAGGATGAATTTGAGCATGTGAGCCCCAAAGCCCGTTATGGTAACGAATCTGAGACTCGGAAAGTAATTCATCTCCGTATAAAACGTACAACGGAAAAGGAATGTAGCGACCAAGATGGCTCACCACGGACTTGCAGGTCAGATGCTTCAGATGACTCTGCAGAGAGCTGCCACGGATCTGTTCAATCCCCGTTGCACTCTTCTGATATTCTTCGGATGATTTCCTCCCGACGCGGCCTCCGTTGGTGTCGCATGGTGAGCGTGAGAATAGCCGGATCGGGGCTGTTCCTCCGCTGACCGTTCGGGTACGCACTGCAGACACTGCCATTACAGATGTTTACCACCGACGGACGCAAGGTGCATTTGTGTGAGTAGTCTGGGCCAGATCCATGGTTTTCCTTGGTGGCCCGCATGTGTGCTTGGCCTGAGCCCAGAGCTTGGCCCGCTGGCCAGCAGGAGAGTGGTGAGCTCTCGTCTCGTGGTTCGGTTCTCACACCACGTCGCTGTCTCACTAGCCAAGCTGGCACCCTTCCAGGAACAAATCTGCACGCGACTCGACCGTAAACGGAAAGGTTGTTATCGGCAAGCTGTCCTTGAAGCGGCGCGCACCACAAAACGCCTCACGCCGGAGTGAAAGAGTGTTGGCACAGTACAAGACCTGATACGTCTGCCTCTTATCTGAAGCTCTGGGGGTAAGTGAGCCTCAGTTGCACATCAAGCATTATACCAGACCTAGAGACATCAACATGATCTTGGTAATTCCATCACCCCGTGGTCTGAATTTGGTTGGCAGTATAATTTGCCCGCCATATGATATTTGTACATTTCCCTCATACAGCCACTTCTTGGTTGTCTATAATCAACATTGCATCAAACTTTTAACCATCTTACAAAGGCTACTCGTTTAATATCAGTTTTCACAAGTTAAAAGCTAATGGGAGATTATTTATTTACTTGCATTGCGTTAAGAACACCAGCACAATGAGATGCATCTTCACAACATGAGGGCTTTGACCAATCCACACCAAGGGTGGCGTGCATACCTGATTCATGGTTATCAAGACGTCACAGGTTTCGCCTGAGATTCATTCTGACTAGGAATTTATAACGTGTAAACATACTGCAGCAACCAATGCATAATCCTATGTTCAGATTTTGATGAAAAAAAACTCAAGAGGACATTTTGGAGATGCTTTTGCAATGTGTGACCAGGACTTTCATTTCGTTTAAGAAATAGATAAGGTTGTGTGTGTCAAGGTGGCACTGGATCACTTTCATATTGGGCCATCTACATATTTCCTATGCAAAAAAAGTGAAATTTTGAACCTTTAGGATTATGCTAAACATCCTTATTCCCTCCTTTCCATAATAGTGCGGGCCGTAGGTGCGTGCCCGTAGGTGCGTGCCCGTAGGTGCCATGCCCGTAGGTGCGTTGCCATAGGTGCGGCCCGTAGCCGTGCTGCCCGTAGTGTGCGGTATCTCTCTTATCTATAACTATATGGATCAAGTTAAGTGGTGAGCATGTATTATGTTAAGTCACAAAGTGAAACTAATATCAAAACCGATAAACAAGAAAATTATGTTATTTAACTTTTATGGCAAGCAACTAGAAATGTGAACGGTCCACAGACTTGCATGATGCTAAATCTGCTGAGCTGGTACAGTGCCAGCCTGGGCATTGCCTTAGAGTGCACAGTTATTTAAAATGCATCTGAAACCTTTCCACTCGCTCAACTCGTTATCACCATGTTAAAACGGGATATTGTAATCGGTTCTGTCTGTCTGTCTGTCTGTCACACTACTTCGTCCAAAACGGTTGTGCAGAAATTCACCAAACTTGGTAGTTATGATTAACACATGACAAGAAAGTACGACAGCAGTATCATTTTTAGCCCTGCTCCCTGAGACCCCGCTCCAATCGCCAAGGACACTGCTTAAGCAGCACCAACGCTCTGCACAGAGTACGGTCCCAATCTCCTCCTCCTCCCAGAGACAATGGGTCGCCATTCCGACACAGTATACCAGCAAGCTGGCACACATTTTGCTGACCTCAGAAGGATGACAGGCAGAGTCAACCCCACCTGGTATTAATTCAACAACCGAATGGGATTTGAACTCAGGATCCTATGATTCCAAGCCCACCACCCTAACCATTAAGCCAACACCAGGCATAGTCGCTCATCATTCATTTTAAAATGACAGGATGCTGTGCCGTTCGATGCACCAATCGATTAGAGAAGGATTTAAAATGTATCGATTCACGGGTTCCGTACGAAGTTCCGCACGGAAAAAAGTACACGAAAAAGGAGAACCACAAAGGCTTACCTTTAAATATAGTTCTTAAAATGTGGAATTCAAGTGAAAAATTAGCGAATTTCACTTCCCACAGAGCACACAAAATGTCAGTCAATGCCTTGCTATAACCAACATGGTGGAATTTGGAACACGAGGTTTGATTCAACGTTGGAAGTTTTATAGGTATATTAATGGATTTATATTGATCTTTGATAAAGAAAGCAGATCGCACAAAAAGGTGACAAAAATAAACTGCGTTCATAATTGCCGGAAAAAAAAAAGCAGCTTCAATCCTGTTTGTTAATTATTTTTGTTGCGCTCAATGAAGTTCCACTTTCTGTACATTCCTTCATCTTTTCTTCACTCAATGTAATTGAACGAACAGTAAAAAAAAAAAAAAAAAGTTTAATGTTTTGCTTAAATAAACTTAGGTATAAAAATTGCCAATTTGTTTAAATTTTCAGACAACTCCAGATTTTGACACTTATTTAGTCCACGAGATCCAGTTCTCAAATCTGATGTAATATGTCCATTATATACTTTGATTAATCCGTGAGAGTAGATTGTGCTTCCAAGGCAAGGCATGTTTGAATCGGCCGAATCAATGTGGCGGTTAAGACCACTGCGAGGAGAACTTGGGCTAACCAAGGATAAGCCTTTCATGGAGGTAAGCCGTTAATTATCTTCAAAAGGGGTGTTTTAATTAACCAAAACACCCAAATTTCATTCATGCACGACATTGGAGTTCTCTTAGTATGCAAGCAAAGTTTCAGGCCACTACGTTTCATGGTTTGGGGGGTTATGGAGGGCGCACGCACGCACACGCACACACACGTAACAGGGGTTCATTATATTTACGGGAGAGATTGAGGCAGCGGTCTGATGCCTATACACGGCCCAAATAAATAGACGAGTCAGAAGAACATGTTGCACACTTGGAACACGATTGCCCGTTGGGTGGAAACTCTACTCTGGTATTAATAATCATGAAGATGATAACATGAACCCCCCCCCCCTCCTCCTCGGCAGCTTCCATAGGGAGCGGTGCTTAGAGTAGCAATTATGCTTACAAAGGCAGAATTGGTTACAAGTGGGCAAGGAACTGCTTACAGACATATTGCCTACAAACTAACATGTATCATATTGCTTACATGCATGGAATACAAATATGGAATTGCTTACAGACAAGCATGCACTGAATTACTTACAAACACGTAACCAATTGTTTACAAGGACAGGAATACTAACAAGCATGCACAGAATAGTTTTCAAGAACGGAATTACTTACAGGCAACCACGCTCAGAATTGCTTACAAGAACGGGATTAATTACAAGCGAGAACACACACAGAATTTCTTTAAAACGTGCACACAACGGATTACAAGCGAGCGTGCATGGAATTGCTTACACGCAAGCACAGACCAGTTTACAAGTACGGTACAGATTGCCCACAAACAAACATGCACGCAACTGCTTACAAACAATTTATATATAATGGAGCATGTATTATCATCAACTCCTCTGAGAGGATGTAACCTAGGAAGCTGAAACTTTCAGGGATTAATGAGGGCACCCAGAAGTTGTGCATGAGAAAGTTTCGTTTGATGAAGAAGAAAAAATTCCATCCATCTTGGCATTTTTTTCTTCCTTTGGGGGAATGCAGGTGCAATTATCAGAGATGTATAACCACAATGTATGATTATACATACAGTATGCACGTAAGCAGTAGGCCTACACATTTTTTTTTTGCTTCATATACGTAACCTGGGTTAATTTCAATTTTTGGAGAGATAGAGGCAGCGATTTGTTGCCTATACACCACCCAAACAAATGAACGCGACAGAAGAACATGCTTGGCATACAATCACCCATACTCTACTATGGTATTAATCGTAAAGATAATAATATGACCCCCCCTGGTGGCTTCTGTAAGGAGCGGTGCTCCAAACAGCACCAATGCTTATTAATGCAGAATTGCTTACAAGGGGGCAAGGAATTGCTTACAGACATATTGCCTATACAAACATGTATAGTGTTGCTTACATGCATGGGAATGCAAAAAAGGAATTGCTTACAAACAAGCATGCATGGAATTATTTACAAAAACGTAATTTTTTACAAGTGAGCAAGGAAGGAATTGCTTCACACGCATTGCTTAACGAACAAGCATGGAGTTGCTTACAAACAAGGAATTGCTTACAAGAAAGCAGGGAATTGCTTCAAACACGCACTGCTTAGCAAACAAGCACGGATTGCTTACAAGCAAGCAAGCAATTGCTTACAAACAAGCAGGGAATTGCTTACAAACAAGCAAGCAGGAATGGAATTGCTTACAAACAAGCATGGAATTGCTTACAAACAAGGAATTGCTTACAAGCAAGCAGGGAATTGCTTCAAACACGCATTGCTTAATGAACAAGCATGGATTGCTTACAAGCAAGTAAGCATGCAATTGCTTACAAGCAAGCAGGGGATTGCTTACAAACAAGCAAGCAGGAATGGAATTGCTTACAAAGCAAGCATGCAATTGCTTACAAACAAGCAAGCAAGTGCTTACAAACAAAGGAAGCATGTAATTGCTTACAAACAAGCAAGCATGCAATTGCTTACAAACAAATATTGCACACAAAGCATGAAATTTCTTACAAACACGCATTACATTAAAAACAAAAATTGCACAAAATGCTTGCAAACTACAAAATTCCTTGCAAAGCATGGAATTGCTTGCAAACACATATTGCAAACAAAGAATGCACACATTGCTTATAAAAAATAAAGCACAAAAATTCCTTGCAAAGCATGGAATTGCTTGCAAACAAGCAAGCACAAATTGCTTACAAACAAAGAATGCACAAATTGCTTATAAAGCACAAAAATTCCTTACAAGAAACTATTGCATACAAAGCATGAAGCTGCGTATCATCATGGAATTCCTTACAAAGCACAGAAATGCTTACAAACAAGCAAGCACAAATTGATTAAAAGAAAACATCTGCAAATGCAAAGCCCATCTGCACATGATTTTGATTAAGACTTCATTTTCCGTATATTAAATAAGGACAACAGCTAAAAAAATAAAAAAATTAAAAAATAAAAAACTTGACGATCTGAGGTAGCCATGACCTTTTGACCTCAAAAGTAATAAGCTTCAGTGACCCAATATGCAAACTACGCTCAAATTTCAAGTCAATCGGATGAAAATTGACGATTTTGTGCAAACTTGACCTTTGACTTTTTGAACTTAAATAAATAAACAGTAAAATAAAACAAAATAATTAAATATCACCTTGTACCTTTTGATTGGTGAACCAATTCAGTGACCCAACAAGTAAAATTTTGTTTCTTCCCAAAAAACAAAACACAAACATTTTGTTTCTTCCCCTCCACTGCCAAACTCTGGAACTCTTTACCTTCTCACATCTTCCCAAACACTTATGACCTTCCCCTTTTCAAAACGCAGATTTTTTTACTTCCTCAAGAACTCTTAGACTATTCTCTCTTTCCTTACTTTTCTATCAATGCATTTCTTTTATTTAAGGCTTGGCCTCGATGAGGACTATTTAGTCCGTGGCTGAAGCCTTCAACATAAAATTAAAATTAAAAATAAAAATCTTAAAATATCAGAGCAATCGGATGAAAATTGATTTTATTTGACACTGACCTTTGACCTTTTAACCAAATTATTAATTTGACTTCTTCATATTCTCATAATTTGATGACAAAACCTCAAATTATAAAAACATTACAAAGACACACACACACGAACACACACACACCACCACACACACACACACAGACACGTTTCCCTCCGTGCAGGGGGGGGGGGGGGGGACGGACGAATTTCATAAAAAGCACGGACTTGCTCACAAAGCATGAACTGCATACAAAGCACAGAATTACTTCCAGATCACACTATTCTATTGCTTGCAGATCACAGAATTGGCTACAGCCAATTGCTTACAAATCGACAGAAATTGGCCACAAGGCATGCAATTGCTTACAAATCACAGAAATGAATACAAAACAAGCAATTGCTTACAAATCAGAGTTGCTCACAAAAACACGGAATTGGCGACAAAGCACATAATTAGTTGCAAAACACAAAATTGCTTACAAAGCACAGAATGATTACAAGCACGTATGGCAAAGCAAACAAGGAAGTGCTTACAAAGAGCAAAATTGCTGCCAAAGAATGGGATTGGTTACAAAGCATGAGAATGGATACAAGCAGATTGCTTACAAAAGCACTAAATTGTTTACATGGCACAAAATTGCTTCCAAAGAACGGGATTGATTACAAAGCACAGAGTTACAAAAAAAAAGCACGGAATTGCTTACAAAACATTAATGCTTACAAAGCGAACACGGAATTGCTAACAATGAATGAGATTTCTTACAAAGCATGAAATCGGTTAAAAGCACAGATTGGTTACAAGCATGTATGGCATTCAAAGCACACACTGAATTGCTTTGAAAGCACAGGATTGCTTACAGACCACATATTTCTTTAAAAGGCACAACTGCTTACAAAGCACAGGATTGATTACAAAGCACGTAATTGCCTACAATCATGGAATTGCCTTACTAGCACATTATTGCCTTACAGCCACAGAATTGCCTTACAAGCACGTTATTACAGACAAGCACGTAATTGCCTTACAAGCACGTTATACCGACAAGCACGGAATTGCTTACAAACACGGAATATTAGCCCTTACAAGCAAGGAATTGCCACAAGCAAGGAATTGCCGACAAGCAATATATTGCTACAAGCACGTTATTACCAAGCACAGAATTGCCTTACAAGACCGTATTACCGGAGAAGCACGAATATTGCCTTACAACGACGTTATTTGCGACAAGCACGGAATATTGCCTTACAAGTACAGAATTGCTTTACAAGCACGTTATTGCCGACAAGCACGGAATTGCCTTACAAGCATGTTATTACTGACAAGCACAGA
>CM068963.1:103588840-103609071 GCA_035128595.1 Eptatretus atami
CTTTGTAAAGCAATTCCGTGCTTGTCGGCAATAACTTGCTTGTAAGGGAATTCGTGCTTGTCAGGCAATTCTGTGCTTGTAAGGCAATATTCCGTGTTTGTAAGCAATTGCGTGCTTGTCGGTAAAACGTGCTTGTAAGGCAATCGGTGCTTGTCGGTATAAACATGCTTGTAAGGCAATTCTGTGCTTGCAAGGCAATTCCGTGCTTGTCGGTAATAACGTGCTTGTAAGGCAATTCTAACAAACTGCTGTCGGTAATAACAGTGCTTGTAAGGCAATTCTGTGCGTGGTAAGGCAATTCTGTGCTGGTAATAACGGCTTGTAAGCAATTCCGTGCTTGAGCATAAGTGCTTGCAAGGCAATTCTGTGCTTGTAAGGTATTTCTTGTGCTTGTATGGCAATCCGTGCTTGTAAGATTCTCTGTGCTTGTCAGGCAATTACGTGCTTGTAAGGCATTCTATGCTTGTAAGGCGCAATTCGTGCTTGTTAAGGCAATAACGTGCTTGTAAGGTATTCCTGTGCTTGTCGGCAATAACGTATTGTAGGCAATTCCATGCTTTAAAGGCAATAACGTGCTGTAAGGCAATAAGTGCTTGTAACGTATTTTCTGTGCTGTAAGGCATTCCGTGCTTGTAAGGAATCTGTGCTTGTAAGGACAAATTCCTGCCTTGTAGGATTTCCTGCTTGTGAGGTATTCCTGTGTGTCGGCTAACGTGTTGTAAAGGCAATTCGTGCTTGTCGGCAAATACTGCTTGTAAGGGAATTCCGTGCTTGTCAGCGCAATTCTGTGCTGGAAGGCATATTCCGATGTTTGTAAGCATGCGTGCTTGTCGGAACGTTGTTGTAAGGCAATTCTGTGGGAAAAACATGCTTGTAAGGCAATTCTGAGCTTTGTAAGGCATTCCGTGCTGTCGTAATAACATGCTTGTAAGAGGCAATTCTGCCTGTGGTAACGTCGCTTGTGTTTTTTAGGGAATTCTGTCTTGGTAATAATGCTGTAAGCAATAACGTGCAGGAATTCTGTGTGTCGTAACGTGCAACATTGTGCTTGTAAGGTCATTCTGGCTAAGTTATTCCGTGCTTGTAAGCAATAATCTTGATAGGCAATTCCGTGCTTGAAGTAATTCGTCTTAAGGATACGTTCTTGTAAGGCAATTCCTGTTAAGGACGGCTGAAGATCACGTCTTGTAAGGCATATCCGTAAGCTTGCTAAGGCAATTGCTTCTGGTGCTTGTCAGGCAATATTCGTGTTTGTAAGCAACTATGTGTGTAAGGCAATTCCGTGCTTGTCGGTAATAACATGCTTGTAAGGCATTCTGAGCTTGTAAGGCAATTCCGTGCTTGTTGGTGATAACATGCTTGTAAGGCAATTCTGTGCTTTAAGGCAATATTTGTGCTTTGTAGCAAACGTGCTTATAAGCATTTCTGTGGCTTGCAGAAAAACATGCTTGTAAGCAATTCCGTGCTTGTCGGCAAAACGTGCTGTAAAGCAATTCTGTAACTTGTAAGGAATCCGTGTTTAAGCAATTCGGTTCGGAAACGTCCGTGCAGGTTCTATTAAAGCAATATTCCGTGCTTCGTGCAAAAACGTGCTCGTAAGGCAATATTCCGTGCTCTCGTAATAACGTGCTTGTAAGGCAATTATTGCTTGGTATAACGTGCTTGTAGCAATTCCTTGTTGTCGGACAATTCCTTGCTTGTTGGCAAATTCTTGCTTTTGGCAATTCTTGCTTGTTTGCAATATCGTGTTGTAAGCAATTCCGTGCTTGTCGGTAAAGTGCTTGTAAGCGCATTAGTCTTGTCTTAATAATGTGCTTGTAAGGCAATCTGTGGCGTAAGGCAATTCCATGATGTAGGCATTTACGTGTTTGTAATCAATCCTGTGCTTTGTAAGCAGTTGCCTTTTAAAGCAATGTGGTCTGTAAGCAATCTGTGCTTTCAAAGCAATTCAGTGTGTGCTTTGAATGCCATACATGCTGTAACCAATCTGTGCTTTACCGATTTCATGCTTTGTAAGAAAATATTCATGTTAGCAATTCGTGTCGCTTGTAGCATTAATTGTAAGCAATTTCCTCTTTTTTTTTGTACTCTGTGTGTAATCAATCCGTTCTTTGGAAGCAATTTTGTGCCATGTAAACAATTTAGTGCTTTGGTAAGCAATCTGCTTGGTATCCATTCTCATGCTTTGTAACCAATCCCATCTTTGGCAGCAATTTTGCTCTTTGTAAGCATTCCTTGTTTGCTTTGCATAACGTGCTTGTAATCATTCTGTGCTTTGTAAGCATTTTGTGTTTGGCAACTAATTATGTGCTTTGTCGCAATTCCGTTTTTGTGAGCAACTCTGATTGAGCAATTGCTTGTTGTATCATTTCTGTGATGTAAGCAATGCATGCCTGTGGCCATTTCTGTTATTTGTAACAATTGCGCTGTAGCCAATTCTGTGATCTGCAAGCATAGAATAGTGTGACCGGAAGTAAATTCTGTGCTTTGTATGCAGTTCATGCTTGTGAGCAAGTCCGTGCTTTTATGAAATTTCGTCCGTCCCCCCAAGCACAGGAATACCTCACAAGCACGGAAATACCTTACAAGCACGGATTTGCCTTACAAGCACAGAGTTGCCTTACAAGCACAGAAATACCTTACAAGCACGTTATTACTGACAAGCATGGAATTGCCTTATATGCACTTTATTGCTTACAAGCACGTTATTACCAACAAGCACAGAATTGCCTTACAAGCATGTTATTACCGACAGGCACAGAATTGCCTTACAAGTACATTATTACCGACAAGCACAAAAATGCCTTAAAAGTACATTATTGCTTACAAGCACGGAATATTGCCTTATAAGTACAGAATTGCCTTACAAGCAAGCACGTTATTGCCGACAAGCACGGAATTGCTTTACAAGCTCGTTATTGCCAACAAGCATGGAATATTGCCTTATAAGCACAGAAATACCTGACAAGCACTTTATTACTGACAAGCACGGAATTGCCTTATATGCACGTTATTGCTTACAAGCACATTATTTCCGACAAGCACGTTATTACCGACTAGCACAGAATTGCCTTTCAAGCACGGAATTGCCTTATAAGCACGGAATATTGCCTTCCAAGCACGTAATATTGCCTTATAAGCACAGAATTGCCTTATAAGCACAGAATTGCCTTACAAGCATGTTATTGCTCACAAGCACGGAATGTTGCCGAATAAGTACAGAATTGCATTACAAGCACGTTATTGCCGACAAGCACGGAATTGCCTTACAAGCATGTTATTACCGACAAGTACGGAATTGCCTTACAAGCACGTTATTACCGACAAGCACATAATTGCTTACAAACACGGAATATTGCCTTACAAGCACAGAATTGCCTTACAAGCACGTTATTGCTTTACAAGCACGTTATTGCCGACAATCACAGGAATACCTTACAAGCACGGAATTGCCTTACAAGCACAGAAATACCTTAAATACTTAAAGCACAGAATTGCCTGAACTAGCACGGAAATACCTTACAGGCACGTTATTACTGACAAGCAAAGAATTGCCTTATATGCACGTTATTACGACAAGCACGGAATTGCTTACAAAAACGGAATACATGTATTGCCTTACAAGCAAGGAATTGCCGACAAGCAAGGAATTGCCTTGCAAGCACGTTATTGCTTACAAGAACGTTATTACCAAGCACAGAATTGCCTACAAGCACAAGAATTGCCGTACAAGCACGTTATTCAGACAAGCACGGAATATTGCATTACAAGCACGTTATTGCCGAAAAGCACGGAATATTGCCTTATAAGCACAGAAATACTGACAAGCACGTTATTACGACAACACAGAATTGCCTTACAAGCACGGAATATTGCCTTACAAGTACAGAATTGCTTTACAAGCACGTTATTCGCCGACAGCACGGAATTGCCTTACAAGCATGTTATTACTGCAAGCACAGAAATGTCTTATAAGCACGTTATTGCTTACAGCACAGAATATTGCCTTACAAGCACAGAATTGCCTTACAAGCATGTTTATTACAACAAGCACGGAATTGCCTTACAAGCTCAGAATTGCTTTACAAGCACGGAATTGCCTTACAAGCACATAGTTGCTTACAAACACGGAATATTGCCTTACAAGCACAGAATTGCTTACAAGCACGTTGTTTCCGACAAGCACAGGAATACCTTACAGCGTTATTGCCTTACAAGCACATTATTGCTTAAACACGTTATTGCCTTAAAAGCACGGAATTGCCTTCTAGCACGGAATTGCCTTACAAGCACAGAAATACCTTACAAGCACAGATTGCTTGTGCAGCACGTTATTACTGACAAGCACGGAATTGCTATATGCACGTTATTACAAGCCAAGAATTACGCGGACAAGGCAGATTGCCTTACAGCATGTTATTAACCGACAGGCTTAGAATTGCCTTACAAGCACGTTATTACCGACAAGCACGGAATTGCCTTGCAGCACAGAATTGCCTTACAAGCATGTTATCACCGACAAGCACGGAATTGCCTTAAAAGCTCAGAATTGCTTACAAGCATGTTATTACAGACAAGCTCAGAATTGCCTTACAAGCATGTTATTACCGAACAAGCACGGAATTGCCTTACAAGCACGTTTTTACCGACAAGCAGCAATTGCTTACAAACACGGAATATTGCTTACAAGCACAGAAATTGCCTGACAAACACGGAATTCCCTTACAAGAGTTATTGCCGACAAGCAGCGAATTGCTTTACAAGCACGTTATTGCCGACAAGCACAGGAATACCTCACAAGCACAGAAATACCTTACAAGCACGGATTTGCCTTCCAAGCACAGAATTCCTTACAAGCACGTTATTATTGACAACGGCACGGATTGCTTATTATGCACGTTATTGTTACAAGCACGTTTATACCAACAAGCACGAATTGCTTACAAGCATGTTATTACCGACAGGCACAGAATTGCTTACAAGTACATTATTACCGACAAGCACAGAAATGCCTTTATAAGTACGGTTTGCTTACAAGCACGGAATATTGCGCTTATAAGTACAGAATTGCCTACAAAGCAAGCACGTTATGCACAAGCACGGAATTGCTTCAAGCCTGTTATTGCCAACAAGCATGGAATATTGCCTTAAAGCACAGAAATACTGACAAGCACTTTATTACTGACAAGCCGGAATTGCCTTGTATGCACGTTATTGCTTACAAGCACATTATTTCCGACAAGCACGTTATTACCGACTAGCACAGAATTGCTTATAAGAAGGATATTGCCTTCCAAGCACGTAATATTGCCTTATAAGCACAGAATTGCCTTTAAGCCAGAATCCTTACAAGCATGTTATTGCTCACAAGCACGGAATATTGCGAATAAGTACAGAATTGCATTACAAAGCACGTTATTTGCGATCAAGCACGGATTGCCTTACAAGCTCAGAATTGCCTTACAAGCGATGTTATTACTGACAAGTAGGAATTGCCTTACAAGCACGTTATTGCTTACAAACACGGAATATTGCCTTACAAGCAGCAGAATTGCTTACAAGCACGTTATTGCCGACAATCACAGGAATACCTTAACAAGCACGGATTTGCCTTAACAAGCACGGAATTGCCTTACAAGCACAGAAATACTTAAAAGCACAGAATTGCTTGCAAGCACGGAATTGCCTTGAACTAGCACAGAATACCTTACAGGCACGTTTTACTGACAAGCACAGAATTGCCTTATTGCACGTTATTACCAACAAACAAGCATTGCCTTACAAGCACAGAATTGCCTTACAAGCATGTTATTACGCAGGCAATAATTCCTTACAGCACGTTATTACCGACAAGCACCAGAATTGCCTTACAAGCCGAATAAAAAATTTTTAAAAAATATAAAAATTAAAATATTTAAAAAAAAAATATAAAAAATAAAAATAAAAAAATAAAAAAAAAAAATTTTATATATTATTTAATTATTAAAATAAAAATAAAAAAAAAAAAATATAAAAAAATAAAAAATAAATATTAATATAAAAATTTAAAAGTAGTTTTTAAAGTTAAAAAAAATTTTAAATCAATTTTAAAGTGTTATATTGGCCTTATAAGTACAGAATTGCCTTACAAGCACGTTATTGCCACAAGCACAGAATCTGCTTTCAAGCACGTTATGCCGAAGCATGATCTTTATCAACAGTATGCCACCAGCATGATTGCATTTACAAGCATGAAATATTGCCTTTAAAGCAACAGAAATACCTGACAAGCACTTTTTACTGACAGCCGGAATTGGCCTTTATATGCAGTTATTGCTTACAAGCACGTATTACCGACTAGCACAGAATTGCCTTCAGCACGGAATTGCTTATAAGCACGGAATATTGCCTTCCAAGCACAGAAATGCCTTATAAGCACAGAACTGCCTTACAGCATGTTTTTGCTACAAGCACGGATATTGCCGAATAAGTACAGAATTGCCTTACAAGCACGTTATTGCCGACAAGCACGGAATGCCTTACAAGCTCAGATATTGCCTACAAGCATGTTATACCGACAAGTACGGAATTTGCTTTTACAAGCACGCTTATTACCGACAATCACAGTAATTGCTTACCAAACACGGAATATTTGCTTTAAGCAGCACAGAATTGCTTACAAGCACGTTATTGCACAATCACAGAATACCTTAGCAAGCACGGATGCTTACAAGCACGAAATTGCCTTACAAGCACAGAAATACCTTAAAAGCAAGAATTTGCCTTACAACAGAATTGCCTTGCAAGCACGGAATTGCCTGAACTAGCACAGAAACTTACCTTACAGGCACGTTATTACTGACAAGCACAGAATTGCCTTATATGCACGTTCATTAACTAACAAACAACAGAATCTGCCTTAGCAATGCACGTGATTACCGACAAGCACGGATATTGCCTTATAAAGTACAGAATTGCCTTACAAGCAGCGTAGCAAGCACGTTGCTACCGCACGGAGTCGACAACACAGAATTGCTTTACAGCACGTTTTTGCGAAAGCATGGATGCTTTACAAGCACGTTAATTGCCGGACAAGCATGATTGCTTGCACGTTATTGCTTACAAGCATGGAATATCTGCCTTATAGCACAGAAATACCTGACAACAGCACGTTATTACAGCAAAGCACAGATTGCCTTACAAGCACGTTATTGCCTTACAAGCCGGAATATTGCTTATAAGTACAGAATGCTCTACAAGCACGTTATTCGACAAGCATGGATTGCTTTACAAGCACGTTATTGCTTACAAGCACGTTATTGCTTGCAAGCACGTTATTGCCTTACAAGCACGGAATTGCCTTACAAGCACGAATTTCCTTATAAAGCACGGAATTCATTGCCTTACAAGCACGGAATTGCCTGACAAGCACGTTATGCCTATAAGCACGTTATTGCCTTACGAACACGGAATTGCCTTACAGCACGTTATTGCCTTTAAGCGCCTTTATTGCCTTAAAAAGCACGGAATTGCCTTACAAGCAATGTTATTGCCTTACAAGCACGTTATTTTTATTTTTTTTTTTTTTTTTTTTTTTTTTTTTTTGTTTTTTTTTTTTTTTTTTTTTATTTTTTTTTTTTTTTTTTTTTTTTTTTTTTTTTTTTTTTTTTTTTTTTTTTTTTTTTTTTTTTTTTTTTGTTTTTTTTTTTTTATTTTTTGTTTTTTTTTTTTTATTTTTTTTTTTTTTTTTTTTTGTTTTTTTTTTTTTTTTGTTTTTTTTTTTTTTTTTTTTTATTTTTTTTTTTTTTTTTTTTTTTTTTTTTTTTTTTTTTTTTTTTTTTTTTTTTTTTTGTTTTTTTTTTTTTTTTTTTTTTTTTTTTTTTTTTTTTTTTTTTTTTTTTTTTTTTTTTTTTTTTTTTTTTTTTTTTTTTTTTTTTTTTTTTTTTTTTTTTTTTTTTTTTTTTTTTTTTTTTTTTTTTTTTTTTTTTATTTTCCTTACAACACGGAATTGCCTTACAAGCACGTCATTGGCCTTGCAAGCAACGGAATATTGCCTTACAAGTACAAGAATTGCCTTACAAGCACGTTCTTGCGACAATTACTGGAATTGCTTTACAAACAATTTTATTGCCTTACAAGCACGTCATTGCTTAAAGCACGATTGCCTTAACAAGCCGAATTGCCTGCTTACAAGCACCGAATTGCCTGAAAGCACGGAATGCCTTACAAGCACGAATATGCATACAAGCACGGAATTGCCATACAAGCACGTTATTGCCCTTAAAGCACTGAATTGCCTTCAAGCACTGAATTGCCTTACAAGCACGACGCCTTAACAAGCACGTTATAAGCCTTAAGAAAGAATTGCCTTACAAGCACGCTATTGCCTTACAAGCAGGCTTATTGCTCAAGAGCACGGTAATTGCCTTACAAGCACGGAATATTGCCTTATAGTACAGATTGTCTTACAAGCACGTTATTGCCGCAAGCATGGAATTGCTTTACAAGCACGTTATTGCGCCTTACAAGCATGAAATTGCCTGCTTACAATGCACCGGAACTTGCTTAAAGCACGAAATTGCCTGCTAAAGCACAGATTGCTCTACAACAGCGAATTGCCTTAAGCAAGGCAATTGCCTTACAAGTACGGATTGCATACGAGCACAAATTATTGCCTTTCAAGCACTGATTTGCCTTACAAGCACGGAATTGCCTTACAAGCATGGGGCGGATTGCCTTACAAGCATGGAACCGCCTTACAAGCACGTTATTGCCTACAGCGACGTTATTGGCTTTACAAGCAGGTCATTGGCTTAACAAGACGGAATTGCCTTACAAGCATGTTATTGCCTTACAAGCACGTTATTGCCTTAACAAGCACGTCATTGCCATTACAAGCAAGGAACTTGCCTTACAAGCACTGAATTGCCTTACAAGCATGTCATTGCCTTACAAGCACGGAATCGCCTTACAAGCACGTTATTGCTTTACAGGCACGGAATTGCCATGCAAGCATTAATGCCTAGAACGCACGCATTGCCCTTACAGCACGTTGTGCCTTACAAGCACATTATTGCCGTTACAAGCAGGAATTACCTACAAGCAGGTATTGCCTTACAACACGTTATTGCCTTACAAGCACGTCATTGCCTTACAACCACGGAATTGCCATACAAGCTTATTGCCTTACAAGCACGGAATTGCCTTACAAGCACGTATTTGCCCTGACAAGCAGGTTATTGCTACAAGCACGTTATTGCCTGACAAGCACGTTATTGCCTGACGAGCACGTTATTGCCTGACGAGCACGTTATTGCCATCGCCGCAGATTATTCCTACGAGCACGTTATTGCTGTTACGAGCGCACGTATTGCTATATAAGCACGTTATTGCCTGACAAGCACGTTATTGCACCTTGCAACAAAGCACGGAGACTGACAAGCAGCGTTATTGCCTTACAACCGCACGTATTGCTTACAAGCATGTTATTGCCTGACAAGCACGGAATATTTGCCGAATAAGTAGAAATTGCATTAGAGCACGTTATTGCACGACAAGCACGGAATTGCCTTACAAGCTCAGAATTGCCTTCAAGCATGTTATTACTGACAAGTACGGAATTGCCTTACAAGCACTTATACCGACAAGGACATAATTGCTTAGCAACACGAGAATATTTGCCTTACAAGCAACAGAATGCCTTACAAGCACGTTATTTGCGACCAATGCACAGGAATACCTTACAAGCACGGATTTGCCTTAACAAGCACGGAATTGCCTTACAAGCACAGAAAATCCTTAAAAGCACAGAAATTGCCTTGCAGCACGAACTTGCCTAACTAGCCACAGAAATACCTACAGGAGCGTTATACTGACAAGCACAGAATTGCCTTATATTGCACGTTTACTTCAACAAACACAGAATTGCCTTAAGCACAGAATTGCCTTACAAGAATGTTATTACCGACAGGCACATAAATTGCCTTACAAGCAGTTATTACCGCAAGCACAGAATTGCCTTACAGCACGAATATTGCCTTATAAGTTACAGAATTGCCTTACAAGCAGTTTTATGCCGACAAGCACAGAATTGCTTTACAGCACGTTATTGTCCGAACAAGCTGGAATTGCTTTACAAGCACGTTATTGGCGAAAGCATGGAATTGCTTTAAGGCAACGTTATTGCTTACAGCATGGAATATTGCCTTATAAGCACAAAGATCACTGACAAGCACTTTATTACTGAAAGCACGGAATTGCCTTATATGCACGTTATTGTTACACACATTATTTCCGACCAAGCCAGATTGCCTTACAGCACGTTATTACCGCTAGCACAGAATTGCTTACAGGCACGATCTGCCTTATATAGCACCGGAATATTGCCTTCCAGCACAGAATTGCCATTACAAGCATGTTATGCTCACAAAGCAAGGAATATTGCCGAATAAGTACATGAATTGCCTTACAGCACGTTATTGCCCAACAAGCACGAATTGCTTACAAGCAGTGCTTAAATGGCTAAAGTTATTACCGACAAGTAAGAATTGCCTTACAAGCACGTTATTACCGACAATCACATAATTGCTTACAAACACGGAATATTGCTTACAAGCACAGAATTGCCTTACACAGCTTATTGCCGACCAATCACAGAAATACACTTACAAGCACGGATTTGCCTTACAAGCACGGAATTGCCTTACAAGCACAGAAATACTTAAAGCAACAGAATTTGCCTTACAAACACGAATTGCCTTGCAAGGCACGGAATTGCTCTGAACTAGCACAGAAATACCTTACAGGCACGTTATTACGTGACAACACAGAATTGCCTTAATATTGCACGTTATTACCAACAAACACAGAATTGCATTACAGAGCACATAATTGCCTTACAAGAGTTATTACGACAGCACGGAATATTGCCTTATAAGTACAGAATTGCCTGACAACACGTATCCGACAAGCACAAATTGCTTACAAGGCACGTTATTGCCGACAAGCACAGGAATTGCTTTACAAGCCGTTATTGCCGACAAGCATGGAATTGCTTTACAGCACGTTTTGCCGAACAAGCATGGAATTGCTTGCACGTTATTAGCTTACAAGCATCGGAATATTCTTATAAGACAGAAAATACCGTGAACAAGCACGTTATTACCGACAAGCCAGAATTTGCCTTACAAGCACAGAATGCTTTCAGCAAGCACGGAATATTGCCTTACAAGCACGGAATAATTGCCTTATAAGTACAAATTGCCTTACAAGACGTATTAGCCGACAAGCATGAGAATTGCTTTACAAGCATGTTATTGCCTTACAAGCACGTATTGCCTTGCAAGCACGTTATTCCTTAACAGCACGATTGCCTTAACAAGCTACGTAATTTGCCTTCATAAGCACCCTTATTGCCCTTAAAAGCACGAATTGCCTTACAAGCACTTATTGCCTTAACAAGCACGGAATTGCCTGACAAGCAGAGAATTGCCTTACAACCTCTGCCTAGCGTATTGCCTCGCATCATGCTCTTACAGAGCACGTTTTTTTCATTTTGCTTATCCAACAGCACGGTATTGCCTTACAAGCACGTATTGCCTTACAAGACCGGAAATTGCCTACAGCACGTTATTGCCTTAACACAATGGCCAGCGAGTTAAGCCGGACCGCTTTACAAGCCACGTTATTGCCTTACAAGCACGTTATAGCCTTACAAGCAAGGAATTGGCCTTACAAGCACGTTATTGCCTTACAAGCAGGTTATTGCTTTACAAGGCAGGTTATTGCCTTACAAGAGTCATTGCACTTACAAAGCAGCGGAATTCCATACAAGCAAGGGAATTGCCTTAACAAGCACGGAATTTGCCTTAAAGACGTTGTTGCTTACAGCACCTTAATTGCCCTTACAAGCACGTCATTGCCTTACAAGCACGGAATTCGCTACACTACGCTATTGCCTTACAAGCACGTAGAATTGCTATACAAGCACTTAATTTTTGCCTTCAAGCACGTTTTGCCTTACAAGCACGTTGTTGCCTTACAAGCACGGAATCGCCTTACAAGCACGTTATTGGTTACAAGCACGGAATTACTACAAGCACGTTATTGCCTTCACGCACGTTATTGCCTTACAAGCACGGTATTGCCTTACAAAGCACGTTATTGCCTTACAGCACGTCATTGCCTTTAAAGCACGGAATTGCCATACAAGCACTTAATTGCCTTACAACACGGATTGCCATACAAGCACCTCTTATTGCCTTACAAGCACGAAGAAATTGCCTTACAAGCACGTATTGACAAGCAGCGTTATTGCCTGACAAGCACGTTATTGCGTGACGAGCACCATTATTGCTTGACGAGCACGTTATTGCCTGACAAGCACGTTATTGCCTTATAAGCAACGTTTATTCGCCTTATAGCACGTTATTGCCTGACAAGCACGTTTTGCCTTATAAGCACGTTATTGCCTTATAAGCACGTTATTGCCTGACAAGCACGGAATTGCCTACAAGCACGTATCTGCTGACAAGCACGGAATTGACTTACAAGCACGTTATTGCCTTACAAGCACGTTCATTGCCTTACAAGCAGTTATTTGCCTTACAAGCACGGAATTGCCTTTACAAGCACAGATTGCCTACAAGCACGTTATTAGCCTTACAAGCAGGAATTGCCTTACAAGCACGTTATTGCCTTACAAGCACGTTATTGCTACAAGCACGAATTGCCTTACAAGCAACGTCTTGCGTTACAAGCACGGAATTGCCTTACAAGCACGGAATTGCTGACAAGCACGTTATTGCTACAAGCACGGAATTGCCTTACAAGCACGGAATTGCTTGACAAGCACGTTATTGCATTACAGCACGGAATTGCCTACAAGCACGTTATTGCCTTTACAAGCACGTTATGCCTGACAAGCACGTTATTGCCTTACAAGCACGGAATTGCCTGACCAAGCACGTTATTGCTGACAAGCAGGATTGCAGACAAGCACGGAATTGCCTTACAAGCCGTATTGCGAAAGAATGGAATTGCTTTACAAGCACGTTATTGTTACAGACGTTATTGCCTTCAAGCACGTTATTGCTTACAAGCACGTTATTGCCTTTAAGCACCTTATTGCCTTTAAAAGCACGGAATTGCCTTACAAGCACGTTATTGCCTTACAAGCACGGAATTGCCTGACAAGCAGAGAATTGCCTTACAAGCACCTCATTGCCTTAAAGCACGTCACTGCATTACAAGCACGTCATTGCCTTACAGCACGTTATTGCCATACAAGCACGAGAATTGCCATCAAGCACGTTATTGCCTTAAAGCACGAATTGCCTTACAAGCACGTTATTGCCTTAAAGCACGGAACCGCCTTATCAAGCACGTTATGCCTACAAGCACGTTATAGCCTTACAAGCAGGTTATTGCTTTAAGCAGGTTATTCCTTACAAGCACGTCATTCCTTACAAGCACGGAATTGCCATACAAAGCAAGAATTGCCTTACAAGCACGGAATTGCCTTACAAGCACGTTGTTGCTTATAAGACCTTATTGCCTTACAAGCACGTCATTGCCTTACAAGCACGTTATTGCCTTACAAGCACGGAATTGCATATACAAGCACTTAATTGCCTTACAAGCACGTTGTTGCCTTACAAGCACGTTGTTGCCTTACAAGCACGGAATCGCCTACAAGCACGTTATTGCCGTTACAAGCACGGAATTACTTAGCAAGCACGTATTGCTACAAGCACGCTTATTGCCTTACAAGCACGGTATTGCCTTACAAGCACGTTATTGCCTTACAAGCACGTCATTGCCTTACAAGCACGGAATTGCCATACAAGCACTTAATTGCCTTACAACCACGGAATTGCCATACAAGCACCTTATTGCCTTACAAGCACGGATTGCCTTACAAGCACGTTATTGCCTTACAAGCACTGTCATTGCCTTACAAGCACGTTACTGCCTTCCAAGCACGGAATGCCTGACAAGCACGTTATTGCCTGACAAGCACGAATTGCCTTACAAGCACGTTTTGCCTTACAGCACTTATGCCTTACAAGCAAGTTATTGCCTTACAGCACGATTGCCTGACAAGCACGGAATTGCCTGACAAGCACCGTTGTCTGCCTTACAAGCACGTTGTTGCCTTACAAGCACGTTATTGCCTTACAAGCACGGAATTGCTTACAAGCATGCTATTGCCTTACAAGCACGAATTGCCTTACAAGCACGTTATTGCCTTACAAGCACGGAATTGCCTGACAAGCAAGGAATTGCCTTACAAGCACGTTATTGCCTTACAAGCACGGAATTGCTTACAAGCAGTTATTGCCTGACAAGCCACGGAATTGGCCTTACAGCACGGAATTGCCTTACAAGCACGGAATTGCCTGACAAGCAACGTTATTGCCTGACAAGCACGTTATTGCCTTATAAGCACGGAATTGCCTGACAAGCACGGAATTGCCTGACAAGCACGGATTTGCCTTACAAGCACGGAATTGCCTTACAAAGCTGCTTCGAAAGTACGAAATTGTTGACAAGGGTTAATGGAAGGAAACATGTGTGCGTGCCAAATTGTATCCGCACTTCCAGTGATAAAACTTGTAAGTCCGTACGTACCATGAACGGGTAAAATCAAAGCAACAATTAGCAGAGACGAGTCGGTCCCCGGATCAATTGGTTTGTGCACAAAACTCAAACTTTGAAAGGATAAAAAATGATTCGGCAAATTCGAAAAATTTCTTTCAATTCAAGTCTCTTCGAAAGCAGCGAGTGAACACGGATTGAGAACTTTATCAGCATCCAAGTGATGGCAATTCGTGTAATTTACGTAAACACCACGGCAAAGTTACAGTGCCTCTCACACCGATTACATCGTCATGTTTTACAAACCGATGAATGTCAAACAGTCAGAATGTATCATTGTGAGATATCCACGAGTGCCCATGGCCTAATGTCCATAAACTTGAAGCAATTGCAACAACATAGTCCTCGACTAGTTTGCAGGAGAGGGAAGGGGCGCCCGGAGGTCCGGCACGGAACCAGCCGAGCGCCGCGGTGCGGAGCGACGCGCCGAGGGCCGTGTCCACAACTTCGGGCCAAACTCACTTCTTCGCCGCATCCAGAAGAACACCCGAAAAGCTTCGCTCACCGAACGCCAGAGAAACCACGAGCGCATCGCCAGCGACCATGCCCACGGTGACGGGCAAGCAGGAACCCACTAAATGAGGACCGAGGCCGCCCTCAGCCTGCGCCATTTTGCGGCCCACGGGCCGACATGAGCCGCGGGCTCACTCAGGGAGCGCAGTGCGCACGCGCGCCGCCTCGCGAGGCCATGGCCTGCAGCGCCACCTGGTGGTCACGTGATCGATTGCATGTTCGCTGGCGCCGCAGAGGCCAGAGCAGCTTTCTTTTGTGAGCTGATTGACTAATAGTGTAGTTACTGTAGTAGATAGTAGAAAAATCGTGCAAATTATGATACAAGCATCAAATTTGGCATTCTGTTCTGCAGGGCTTTCTGATCAAATCTGCCCGATTGGCCATTTGAAAATCCAAATTTTGAAAAATTTAAATAAAATAAAAAACTTCAAAAAAATTTGAAGTCACAGCTGGCTGAAATTCTTGAAGCCAAGTGAACATCCCAGACAGAGAACCAAGGGGAGATGCAGTCATCATTAATGGCTCAGCACTTATCAATGCCCTACCTCCACGCACTTCAAAGATATTTGATGACTATGCCAAAGAAGAACATCATCCCAAAGGTGGAATCCCATGGTGCCAGGTACGAGAGGTGGACTAGTGTTTGATGTGTACAAGAAGTCAAGTCTGAAGTCCGAGGCAAGGTCGAAAAGGGGCAAGGAATCACAAGAAGAGTGACAGGAACCAGTAAGACCCCAAGTAACTGGAGAAGCTTTCTTCGAGATGACAGCAACAAGACTGAGCTGTTTTACTTCCTTGCGGAAAAGATGTGTGAAGCACAGACGACAAGCACGGTCATTGTCACAAAAGGGAAGATGCCATTAGCAACACAAGGAAGTCACTGGATGCTGTGTCTCCATGTTGTCATGAAGAAGCTGACACTCGAATATTTGTACATGCCAGGGATGCAACGACGGATGGTAGCAAGTCCATTATCATTAAGGCTAATGACACGGACGTACAAGTCATAGCAATATCTGTACTGCCATCCTTACAGGAACTAGGTCTTGAGAACATGTAGATTGCCTTTGGACAAGGAGCCAAGGCGCGATGGATTCCAGTCCATGAGGTAGTTTCTGCAATAGGGCCTGAGAAAGCTAGAGGGATCCCATACTTCATGCGTTCACTGGATGTGACGTCGTGTCTGCCTTCGCGCGTAAAGGGAAGAAAACTGCATGCAGACTTGGAACGTCTTTGATGATGTTTTCTGAAACATTCACCATCTCAGCCAGCATCCAACATGATTCGTGATCTTGACTTTTTTGAAGTTTTTTTTTTTTTTTCAAAAATTTTTCAAAATTGGGATTTTCAAATGGCCAATCAGGCAGATTTGATTAGAATCCCCTGGAGAACAAATGTGCCAAAATTGATGTTTGTATCATCATTTGCACGATTCCTCTCAAAAATTGCTGTTATCTGCCCCACTATAATTTATTGGTGGCATTTAGTCTCCTCTTAAAATGTATGAGCAAATTCGATGGTTTTGTTCATACATTTTTGTTCATACACCTCTAATTGAATGCATGGGCCCCAGAGGTGGCATTGTCAAGATAGTGTGGAGGTATACACGTTATGGAGGTATACCCTTTAAGCTGATTCGCCTGGATTCGAATCTCGAGCCAGGTGTAAACTGCCTTCCTGGTGGCTCACAGGCAGGTGATGTGTGTTCCGTCCCTCGTATGGACATTGAAATGGGCATCCCATCTGCCAGCATTTGTTGGTGGATGTTGAGGATCGCATGGAGTCTTTCGTGGAGTTGGAAGGTTGTTGCTGCCACCGCGACCCAAGCCGAATGTCTAAATTCCTGCTCAGCCTTCAAGCAGGACTTACTGATTCTTGAAGGACTTGGAGCAAAAAAAAAGTTCCCACAATGACGGATCATTGGGACGTGAAAGTAGTCGTAGTAGTGGTGGTCCACTTGAATGGCCCCAATTATTCCCACCTTCTTCATGGATCGACGCGGGAAGGTTGTTGATCTAAGTCCTTCACAAACCGGTTGGCCAGGCCTGATGCTAGGCCTGTGACACAAATTTTGGAATTTACTCCAGAATGTATGCATTCTTCTAGTGACGTCATCCCACTTAAACTCTCAAAATCCAGGCTGACTGCACACCTCAACTCTCTGGTTCCTTACTTCTCCCATATGTAGGTTGGGCCAAAAACAATATTTAGCAAGCAATCTCAAAAAGTTATTGACAAATTTGGACGAATATTGTTGGACAAGTTGGGTGTTTGAAAAGGAAGAATTGATTCGATTTTGGTGAAGATCCAGGTTCAGATCCAGACATGATAATTTTTAAATTTTTTATAACTGATTCTTTGATCACCATTGAGAGATGGGGACAAATATGATATAGCATGATATTTCAAAACGTTGTGGATGGTATGGTAAGGTGATAAGAAAAAGCCAATTTGATTTTGATTCAGGTCCGGATCCAGATCTGGCCTATCAGTGGGATGCAAAAGGTGAGCTGTTCAGCCTGGCGGAGGTATGCGCTCTACCAAGTGCCCTTCTAGTTTTGCCTCTTTTTTTTCCCCCTCCTCCTTTCCTGTTTCTTTATATATATTTTTTCTCATTTCCTTGCTTAGAGTTGCTCTACTACCCCAATGTCAGTTCTTACCCTCCCTCCCTTCCTCTTCTATGATTCTTGATCTTGTAGATAATTAATTTTTCTTAATTTAGAAAAACGTTTTTTTCTCCTCATCATAAATGGAAACTAGCCACAGGTGTAAAGTCCTTCAGTTCACTGTATAGTTTAAAGCCATTGTCACAGACTTATCTGAGCACTGTACGAGTATCCTGACGCCGTTAGAATAGCAGTCAAGTTTCTGTCTCCGGAAGAAAAAAAATTCAGAGGAAAAACTTTGAATCCTATTTGTTGATGGCTTGGCCTCAGGTGGAGTAAGCTGAGAAGCAACAGCATCAGCTCATCACTTATCCCAGCTTTATTGGATGAAAAAAAAAAAGAAAAATTACTCTTTTCCTTGGGAATGGAGCCAATGAAGCACAAATGTTGACCTGTCAACATCCTTTGGTAAATGTAGAATCCCGAAAAAGTTTTCAGCGGTCCAAACAGGTGGATGTTGGACAACGCCAAGTCTGAAGTGTAAGGAATGTGTGAGCCCCGTTAAGGTTTTTTGCAAGGGACCAAATGTGCTGACACTTTTTATCTTTTTATAGATTCAGCTCAGGCTCACAGCAAAGCTTGCATATGAAACAAATGCAGGGAAAAACGATGTTAGTTGACATCAGTATATTTTAACTGAATTAGAAAGATATCAGTAAACAATGCACAAATATGAGAAAACATAGTATATGGGATTTGAATCTGAATTCCAGGAATATTTAGCCATTGGTTCAGATTAGAACAAGAAACAGGCCAAGCCATTTCACTGAAACCCAGATGCTGGTGGACTTCCAACACTAATGAACAATTCTTCAATGATATTTCTGGCTTATTGTTTCCTGCCTGGCTTGTTCGATCCATCAGTGTTTGATAAACTGTGGATGGCTCGGTAGAATTATCTACCAGGTGCACACAATTTCCCATGATAGGGCATCATTATTAATTGTGCTAAAAGTCTGAGAATGATTTGATTTTGAAATATTTTACACAACATCCCCTCCCCCTTCCACCCCCCGAATCCCCATCCCTTTAACTCCCCTTGTCAAAAAGTTGAATAGTTTATTTGCTTCCTCAATCAAGCACTTGCATCATTTGCCACCATATTGTTTCTAGTTCACATTGGTGCTATTAGAAACAATTATGGATAAAAGATTCCCAGTAGAAAAGTGGTGCCAACGATAAGCCAAACTTCTACGATTTACTGTCCTTGTGTTGTGTTGCATCTGTTTGTTTTTATTCAACTGTTTTCCCTTTGCCACAGCATTGATATCTTTAAAAACAAAACATTTTCAGATTAAGGTGGGGTAAAAACGCCTAGCAGGAGAGGGAATTACCACCTCTCTTTACTCACCGCCCCTGCCCTCTCACCCCATCCACAATATGACCTCATTGGTCCTGGCGATATGGTCAGCAACATGAACATCTGCAACAGAGGACTCTGGCTGATGTGCCAGTCAATTTTGAATGTAAACTAGACCGCCACTCGGTAGAACCAGGGCCGGATTTATGTGTTGCGGGGCCCTGGGCCCTAGAAGTATGCGGGGCCCTCTCAGGGCCGCAGCCATTTTTACTTCATATATGCTTATAAAAGTATTCATATATAAATGCACCAACCTAGGCTGGGCAAAAGAAAAAACCACGGTTTATGTGTAAAAACATGTATTTCAGAAACTACTAGTAACAAAAGTTTATATACAAGAAACACCACTATGGATGAAAACAACGGAACAGAGAAAATAATCGCAAAACCAAAACGTGATGGTATCATCTCAAATCTCAATGGAGAAAGTTTTTTGGTCGTTTTTGCAGATATGATTGCATTATTGCACACTTTGCGGTAATTGCTACAATATATTTGCGAGATGTTAAAAACCTACAGAATCTTTTAGCTTCTTCCTGGCTTTGATTCGCGCAAAGTCCTCGATTGTTTCGCGTGTGCTTACTCTCCTGAATAGTTCGTGTTCAGCACTCAGTATGGCCAGCGATGCCAAACGATCTTGGCCGATCGTACTACGCAGATAGTTCTTGATCCTTTTCAATTTTGAGAATGATCGTTCTCCCGTACAGTTCGTGACAAACATTGACAGTATACCCGCAAAGCTATCTCCACGTTGGCGAACGCTGCCACCATATCGTAGTTGTGGATTGTGGAAAACATAGTAGTTTCAGACAATTTTCCGAGTCTTCTGTCTGCATCGTCTTGAGAAATGCCTGGAAATGTTACCAATTTCGAAACCAGAGAAGGTTCCAGGTCGTTCGGGTAACTCTTGACCAGGTCTGCAGCGGAGTCGCGGATCTTATCCGTCTGCATGGTCATTATTTCTGAAAAGAATGAGAAACGTTGACGGAGTGTGCCATAGGCACACTCCATCAACGTTTCTCACCATAGGCCTTGAGGCGATCTCCTAGTGACGT
>CM068963.1:103642723-103664429 GCA_035128595.1 Eptatretus atami
GGGAGGGGGTGCTCCACGGTGCGGCACCTGCTAATGGCCATGCGGCTTGGCCCACAGTCACACGCGTGGGGCTCGTGCCCATGGAGGAACCCGATCGGAGCAGTCTGAGTCCCAGGGCGGAGATCAGGGTCACGGACGGGACCCAGGAAAACTCCAACGAACGCCAGCCAAATGCAGACTCCACTCGAACACCCCAGACTCCAGCTCAAACCGCACGACGCACAACAACCAACTCAACTCCTCCAAATAACTTACTCTCTCAGGATCACGTCGTATTTTTATGGACCTCCCCGAATGGGGCGGTGGCTCGGTGAAAACAGACGTCACCGTCCGCCCCGATTGGACAGGGTCTTCATGGGTCCGTCCTTTCTGGGCGGGGCCTCGGCCAAACCGGGAGCCCCCCCCCCCCCCCATGCGTGTGTACTCATCAAGGAGAAGATCCAACGTTGAAAAGAAACGTTTGTAGAAGCGCAAAGGAACAGCGGACTGGACGTCCTTGCCCCGTATGCTGTGGCCAGCGAGGTGAGGGTTGCAAGCGCTGGAAGGTACCGTGGTTGGTTGTTTGGAATGGTCTGTTGGATGGTCGTTAGATGGTTTGTTGGATGGTCGTTAGATGTAATAACCTACCGAAAAGGTCATCACAACGCACACCTTTGATTCTCCCACTAGACAAAAGGAAGGGACCTGTCTCACATGTACTTAACAGAATAACTGACTCTTGGGACATCTGTATGTTTGAATGTATATGGTTTCCAGATCCGTAACAATAATATATATATATATATAGATATTGTTACGATTGTGGGGGTAGATATAAGAATTAAAAGTGGGAATATAGCATTGTGTGGAGATGCTTGGTCCATGGACGTGTAGGAGGAATCTCCATGTGATTAAGTAGGGAATCTGTGAGCTTAAGTGTTATGTGTCACCACATGAGGGGGTGGTGTCGTGTTAATTCGCTAGGGTTTAAGAATAAGCTTCCCTAGTATGTAATTACCCCCTGTGATTTTCCCTACATTTTTATATTTCAAGATCGGCAATAAAGGTGGGGAACACGTCCCTAAAGCAAACGTGCCGAGCAGGCAAAAAGCCTGCCTTCCCGGTTTTTGTTTAAGCAGGCCACACCCCAGAGGCGGAGGATTGTTATATGTGAGATGCCTGAAGAAGAAGAGGGCATGGGGGGATTCCTACTAAATAGGATGGGAGTTCAGCAGAGCGCACGCATGAGGTCAGTGTGAGAAACGCACGAGGAAGAGTTGATTCAGAAGAAAATCAGAGGCGGGAGTTCATGGCTTGTGCATTTTTGGAGAGCCATGATCAGAGCGGAGGCACAGGGCGCTTTTTGAGAGGCAAGAGGGAGAGAGTGCACATGAGAGGAGGCGGGTGTTCAGGGTGAGCACACGCACAAAGCAAAATGCTGGCCTTTGGCTCTTGGTTGAGTCGTGAGAAACGGACCCTGAGCCTCGTATATGTCATCGCGGGTCAGTAAGGACGATCGACGTATGAATCAGCGACACATCTGAGCCTTGGTGTTGAGTGCCGCTTGTGGAGTGCCTGGCTTACGTTTGTCCTGCTATGAGAGAAGTGACGGTGCCATTTGCGTGCGTCTGCACGTGCGAATAGAAGCGCCTCCATTCCAGGTTCCATGGGGGGGGGGCAGCTCTGGGCCAAGCCAAGTACAAGAATAGTTGAAAGGAAGGGTTTTCTTTTTATTTTGTTCCCCCGTTGTCTGTATTTGAGTCTGCGTGAGAGGTTCCTCAACTTTATAATTTATTTATTTCATGTTATTGTCATTACCTTTTGAATTATTGCCCTTTGTAAATATTTGTTTATTTTCATTAAATGTATTAATTTCAAGAAACTGTATTCGTGTATCTGTAGTGGGGTTTGAGTATAAACCCCTTGTGCATCCGATTCATTCCCCGTGCTCCTCCGCCCCTCCGCTATTGCGCCCCATGCCCTTCGATCGCGTGTTAAAATCTCCGAGGATCAACGTATCCACTCCCTATTAATAAGGTACGCTCGGCCGTCCAGGGGGCGGTGTTAACCACCCATCACCACAGTTTGGGTCAGGGGGTTAGCCTGGGCTGGCCACCCCTGCGACAACATATAATATATATATATATATATATATATATATATATGTATATGTGTTATCTGCCAATACATACCTGCCTTTCCTGAAGGTCGTATTTCTTCCCTGTGTTTTGCATTGTACTTTTTACACCACTCGATTTTAGTAGCTCTTGTGTTGGTAGCATCATGAATGTTTACTGCTGCCTTTGTCCTGTCGGGACTAGCGTTTTTACGAGCATGGGAATTCACCTTTTGCTCTGAGTCAGCACTATACTTCTTTGTTGCTTTGTTTTCAATATAATTCCGTTTATTCTGGGTCCTTTTCCATCGTAAATTACGCATGCTCTCATACCTTACAATCCACATGGCCTTGCAATCCACGACAGACTTTACGGCTGACGGTGAGTTTTATGGGAAGGTTTCTCACCCTCGCAGCATAAATGATGTTCATTGTGTGACATATGTATTTTGGTTGTATTATTTTTTAAATGTGATGTAAAGAATTTTTTTTTAATGCCTCCTCTGACAAAGGCGCCGAAGGCATTATGTTTTCGGGTTGTCTGTTCATCCGTACATACTGTATGTACATCCGTCAATGATAATTTTTCTGTTTTCTCTGCAACCGCTTATCCTATTAACATAAAATTTTCACCATATGTGCGGCTACTCATGTAGAACACTTCAATGATAATGACGTCATAGGTCATGTGGTGTAGCAGCCATGCTGGAAAAAAAAAGGAAAAAAACTTTGGACCTCTATCTCCGAAACTACTCCATGAAAAAAATTGAAACTTGACACACGTGAAGTCCCCATGGGAAACAAGTGTGGTTTTTTTTCATGATGTTGTAGGTAGCTTCATTATGACATCATAATTATATACGTTGAATGCTTTATCCAATGAGTATGAAAATTTTTGAGATGTCATCTAGGGCTAAATTGTAAGAGGGAAAAAAAATTGATGACATCATCAGTTATGTGGTTCGGCAGCCATATTGTTTTTAACATAAAAACCTTCAAAAATCTTCTCCAAAACGGCTGAACAGACCGAGGTGACAACTTACAGGTATAATCGTCTATCTATGTGGAACAAAAACTTATCCAACTATGATGTCAAAGGTCACATGGTTTCGCAGCTATGATTTTTTTTGAAGAATAAACCTTTAAAAATTATCTCCAGAACAGCTTGACAGTTCAAGGGGAAACTTCACCCACACGGCTGGAGGCATATCTGGCGACGTCACTACGTCGAAGAGTGCCATTCTAGTTTGTTACGGTATGGGTGCAATACCCAAGAGAGAATGTCACTTCTTTCTGATGGAATTATTGTAATTGCTTCAGCCGTTATTGTGCTCGGCACGATGACATTTATCAACATTTTGAGGATGAACAAAACTCTGATTTCATGATGTCTCGATCTGGTACATTTGCGATGTATTTTGGCATATTTTTCATTCTTGTTAGTTATGAAAACATTCGAGAATAAAAGGTATGCCTCAGGGATGGACTGATGGTATTCTGGACCCTCGGGCAAAGGAGGTCTTTGCACCCCACCTCCACCCCGGGATGAAAATTTTGAATGACACGCTTTCTCAAAACAATCATTTGTGCATAAATATGCAGAATAATAATGAGACCGTGAATTAAAAACAAATACACTTTAATGTACTTACCAGAAACTGGTGCACCTTGTGTTGCAGAATACAGGTACATACATTACAGTCCAAAGCATCATGGAATGTTAGGTATATAATAAGTATTCTGTTTGCACATACGGCTAACATCATGGCAAACGGCCTGAAACAGCATGTAATAAAATGCACACACGGACAAAATTAATATTTCTCCATGTCATTCACCTGAAGATTTTGCCGAGAAAAACAAACAGTCACTTTAGCCGTATGATCTAAAATAAGGGAGATAGCGGGGCGTTTGGACCGACCAAGTCTATTCGAACCCTCGTCTATTGGACACTACGTTATTTGTCCATTACATGAGATTAACAAAACATACAGTATGTGTGAAGATGGTTCATAATTTTTTTGGGGGCAAAGAAGATGCAAGCCTAGTTTTTTGTAATGTTTGAAACTGTAGCTTTAACAGCGGTAAATGTTGTTTGTTTCAAGCAGATAAAATGTTTAATATTCATAAAATTAATTTTTCTTTTGTTGTTTTTTTGAGCACGGGCCCTCAGTGATATCGAGATGTGGGTCAGTGCCTGAATGCCCGACTACTTAGTCGCCCCAGTATGCCTTTTAAGTGCTTATGACATCACTTTATAGTGGTTTCTAAGCGTATCATTTTGTACACATTTGAATGGGTGGCCATTTTTATTTTCCCGTGCCATCCCTACATATGGAGTTCTACCATACTTCATGATAAAGTCATCATTATGTAGCAAAATTAACTTTGTTAACTATTCCTTCGACCTTCTTTTCCCCAATCCCACCTCCATCCCCTCTCCTCTTTCATATGATTTCCTCTTCTTCCTTTCTTCCCCCATTCCCCTCCTTTTCCTTCTTTCCGCTCGTACCCTTCTGTTTTCCTCTCTACTCCCTTATCACTTATTTTCCTGATCATCCTCTTCCAACTATTCTTCCTGTTTCCCCACAGTGACACTCAATGTTTGATGTTCTCATGTGAGTTTTGTTTTTTTTCCCATGGTAACTTATTACAAATCTACGTGCTGAAAGACATCCACCTTATTAACAAACTTAGCACTGAATATTATCATTTCCTTTTGATTGTTCCCTGCAGCTTGTTCCTCTTCAATGGTGACCACCGGGAGATGCGATGAGCCTGCAAACAAGCCTTTTGTTGCTGTTCATGCTTGCCATGGTACAGCTCACAGAGTGGAGGCCTGCCGAACACTCTGCTATGGAGGATCGAGGTCGACTCCTTGCCGATCAAATGAGGAAACTGGAACTGGAGTTCCATACCTTAAAAGAACCATCACGTGACGTACATGACTTTGAAGAAGTGGACCAGGGATTTGATGTTCTCGCGGTAACAGGAAGTCTATTGAGCCGTGCACTGCTATTGTTTTTTTTGCTGCTTGAACTCTTTCCTGAAGTATATACAGTCTCGGACGATGACGTGTTTCGAGAAGATTCTGACGAAGTTGCATTGGAGCAAAGCCTCATTGGAAATGTGAAGCCTACACTGCCTAGTACAGAAGCTCTGCAGAATTTCTATAACAAACGTACACGGTCGTTGGTAAAGCAAGCCACGAGCACCCTTGAGATTTTAGAGCCATTTATAGATGCCTTGATGAACAACATGACAGCAGGACAATCCAATCCTGTTGATTTTGAAATTGGCTCTTATCTGATAATCCCAGCGATATTTGGGAAATTACCTCAATTTACTTTCCTCGTTCCATTGTCTCCTGTTTACCCATATTCCTTCACAACAGACTGTAACTTTAAGGGTACATGTGTTCAACTAAATAATCCTAATGTTGCAGTCATGATGGAGCAGGCAGGTATAAAAGACATTTGTAAGTGTTCTGACTGTAAGGAGGACACATTGTGCCTTTTAAGTAGAACTGACCCCAAGTCAAAGCTTATTCCCACAACACACTGGCCAGGAAAAACTCGATTTTGCAAACCTGATTCCACCAATTTGGAGCATTCAAAGGTGCTGCAGTGGTTCTTGACCACAGTCTCTCAATCATGTCGCAAAATTGCTGCAAGCTACCAGTTGGAGATTGTTCTCAGAGATCTCGCTTCACCGTGTGCCTTCAAAGCTTACAATCAATCTGGGAATACCATGAAGTTTGACCTGGTTCCAGCAATATGCTGCACATATTCTGATGTATATGTTGTGCCAGCTTCTTATGCAGATATGGGCTCATCTGCAGAAGCTCTTGACTGGGGTCTGGTTTTTGCAGTTGCCCGGGAACGTCGCCTGTCTGTTCTCGCTGCACAACTTCCATCTGGCAAGAGGTTCTTGCAAGCACTGCAGCTGCTAAATGCTCTTATTGAGTTAAACAAGATGCAGACAACATTGAGGTTGCTTCGGCCCAAAGCAGGTCTTCGTCATGTTCATCTTCAGACGGTATTGCTTCACCACTTTCTGGAGCTGAGTGTTGCAAGTGATCATGAACACAAGGCTTCGGATATACAGCATTGCCTCCAGGACCTCCTTTCTGCCCTCTCCTTCTGTCTTGCTTCACGCTATTTACCGCTCAATGTAGCTGGAATCACGAAGGGTTTGCTTGAAGGACAAGGTCCTAACATGTTTGGGAGGACTTTCATTCCTGATGATGCATTTCAGCAAATGCGCTCACTCTTCCGTGAGATGTTGAGCACCATGACAGATATGGTAGGACCAAGTTGATGCAACCTTTGGCTCGGTGCAAACCTTTTATAGTTGCTGTTGATTTGGCACGGACTGCATTTTACTTAAGTATTTTTTTTATTCTCCCATTACCTTCACCACCAAAGGTCGACGGAGGTTATGTTTTCACCCCTGTTTGTCTGTCTGGTTGTGAGCAGGATATCTCAAAAAGTTGTGGACGGATTTGGACGAAATTTGATGGACAGTTTGGGTGTGTGACAAGAACGAATGGATTTGATTTTGGGTGAAGATCCAGATCCAGATCTTGATACTAGAATTTTAAAAGTGAATCTTCACCATTGAGAGATAGGGCCAAAAACGATATATAGCATGATTTCTCAAAACGTTGTGGACGAGTTATGACAAAACTTGGTGGATGAGTTGGGTAGATGACCAGAAGACGCCGATTAGATTTTATTTCAGGTCTGGATTCAGATCTGGTCTATCAGTGGGATACAAAACGTAATCTGTGGGATTCAGCCTGGCGGAGGCTTTCGCTCTACTGAGTGTTCTCTTTCATTTTATGTTATATGTTCATTTTATTCACATAGGATTTTTATTTAGTGATAGGGAGTTGGTTCTTCAGTGACGCTGCATCTTAACTTCTGTTTTTATAAATATTACAAAATGAGGAATTGAAATGGCAAATAGCACAAAGAATTGAAATGTCACACACCCAACCTGTCCACCATACGAGGGTTGATTGAGTACTAAATAGTACTCAATATGATCTCGTACTTGCTTGGGGTTGATTCAGAGAATACGCCGTGCGTAGTTCATGGGTTTTAATGGACTGAACGTTTACATGCATTTAAGTCTCCCTTGTGTGCAGTATGCTTTAATGGACAGTTTAATAATGTTTTTTTTTAATTTATTGTATGTAGATGGTGTACTTTAGACAGAATTTTACTTTTATATACTATAGGTCACAAAATGAAGAATTGAAATGGCAAAAGGTGGGTTGATTCTGAGAACAAGGCCTTCAGTCATTGGTTTTGATGGACTGAATTAATGCTTAAATGCATTTCAGTGTCCCTTGTATTCAGTATGTTTTTGTGGACAGTTTATTAAGGTTTAAAAATTTTTTATTGGACATGGGTGATGTTTTTTGCATGTAATTTTATATAACTTACAAGCTGATCTCAGAAGGTGGTGGTGGTGAGTTTTCACTTAAATCACTGCAATGTTTGTGGTGACAGTTTGTCTTGGATAGTGTTCATTTAAGTGATTATTATTGAATAAATTTCCTCTTATAAACCCTCCTATGTATGTGTATTTTTTTTTTAAATTTTAAATAACCTCTGATATTTTTCTAATACCCCTCCCCTCTCTCCCTCTTCATGCTGTATAGGCATCAAGTTTATGGCATGAAAATGTGTTCAATGATGCTTCACTGCAGCTGATATACATAGTGTGTGCAATGTTGAGTTTAAAAAATGTGAAGCTGGAATTCTAGTACAAGCAAATGAAGGACCACAATAGCAAAACCAGGGTTGTGCCAAACCAAACTGGTACAATGATGCACGACTCGACGCCTTCCCTGAGAGCAGATCTGAAATGGCTCTTCACCCACAGCCGATGAGAAAGTCGAAATGTTCATCTCTGCTCACAACTCAGGAACACTTCAGATTGGCATTGGTTATGCCCATTTGATGCAAACAAGCTATTCATAGGCCAACGTTAAAATTCCTCAAATTCCGAGCTCTTTTGATTTGTTCCTCAAATTCCGAGCTGAAGTCTTTGATGATGTGTTTTGCTGTGCAAATGAGGAATTTCTTAAAGGATCCAAAATGAGAATTAAAATTAAGAGCATGAGGGATGGATAAGGGATTTTCATATGGAAGAAACAGTGGAGAGAATGAGAGATTTTTAGATCCTCGTGGAGGATCTCTAAGTCTTACTCACGTTGTTGTTCTTCATCTTCTTCTTGTGGACTTTTTTTGTTTCACAGCCTACAGTTTTCATCGAAACTTCCTGAAACTTGGCATATGTATGTAAAAAATACCCTGCGCAGGCAGTAACCATCTCCGATTTTGAAAATTCTTCCTAGAAAAAAAAGTTGACGTCATAATATCGCCGCTAATGGAAATCGCCTATACCATTATCTCCGAAACTAGGCAAGCTGTTTGAATTTTGTTTGCGGGAATCAAGCCGGGGATTAGCACAGATAATTTATCGCAAACCTGATACATCACAATGACGTCATATTCGTTTTTATGACGTCATCATTAAGAGGACGAGGATCTTAGCTCATTTGAGCTTGTTGTTTAGTTATTTTTGAATACATGATTGAAGTTTGTGGAGGAGCTGGAGCAGAATAGAAGAGAACAAAATGGAAAGAGAGAAACACCAACAGCAGAGTAGAAGTGAGAGTGAGATCAAGGGGAGGGGGAGAAGGACAAGGGGGTGAACAAGCTAAATGAAACAGCAAGAAGAGGAAGGGAAAATTGGGGATGAAATAGAAAATGAGAAAACTAACAAATTAAAAGAGGTGGGGGAGAAGGGGGGGGGGGAAATCACAATAACCTGGGGAAAAGGCAGTGCTTGGGAATGGGGTTATTTTGGGTAGAAGAGATCATGAGTATGGATGGGAGGTGACATGAGGTCATGGGAAACGGCTGTCTTGAAGGCCTGGAGGGAAGAATGTGACAGAACAGACTGGGGAAGTTGGTTCCACATCGAATAAAATGGGGAAGGGGGCATATCTAATATGTAAAGCTCTTTCTAACCACTGACTCACCCAATGATGTAAATGTTTAGTACTTTCTCGGTGGGGTAGAAAGCTGTAATTTTGCATACTGATGCAAATTGAAGCCAATATCTCACAAAAACAAAAATCACAAAACAGTGGGAAAATGTTTGTAAAATAAAACGCCGTGATAAAAGTTGGCTGGTGCAGACGCGATGAATATTAGGAATAATATGGGGGCCTAGAACACTGCCTCGGGGTAGTCCAGCCTTGACATGGAGAGGAGATGAAAGGGTTCCGTTGAGAACCACATGTCTACGAGAATGGAGGAAGTCAGTAATCCATGAGTGAAGTTGGGCTTGGATCCCGTAGGCAGACACTTTGGAGAGCAAGGCAAGATGCCAGACTGTATCAAAAGCTCGAGATATGTCTAGAGAGATGGCCCTGATCTCATGTCTGATATTGAGTACCTCCACCATTGGTGGGAAAGTCGAAGCAGCATGTCCAAGGTGGAGTGACCAGGTCTGAATACGAATTGATGATGTGAGATGAGGCTGTTGGAGAAAAGGAATGAATTTATGTGAACTGTGATGATGGATACCATGACCTTGCTGATGATTGGAAGGACAGTAAGCTAATTGGGAAGTGGTCGAGGAGATCCGTTTTTGCATCTTTTTTTTATGAAATGCTGTGATGTTGGCTAATTTACATTATTTTCCCAGGTGGAGGTGGGAGACCAGTCCTGAAGTGTAAAAAAAAAAACATGTGAATACGTGAAGTGCAAATGTAGAAGCAGGTCATACTTTATGACCTGTGAATACGCGGGGTCCGCAAATAGCAAATCCGTGAATGGCTTGGTCCGACAGTATATTAAAGTGTATGCGTACATAATAACTTGTAAAAAAATCTCAGGAATTTCCCCGGCAGCCTCCCGACTAATTACGTACGCAGGCATTTCACTCTACCAAGCCAATTTTAGTTGTAATTAAAATAAAGCCACATCCTATGGCATTGCCTTCCCTTCCCCACCCCCCACTCTGACCTCCTCCCAAACCCTCTCCACCTCAAGACTCTCCAAGCGGTGTTAATGCCTTTATTTATTTACAACTAAAATGTGATAAGCTCTAAAATCTCTTAACTAGAGCCGAATTTCTACATTTAACTGTGGAATTGAGCTCAGCAGCAGTTCTGACCACTTCAAGTGTTTAATATGCTAAAATAAAATTTTTTTAAAGTCTCTGACCATCTTCGTGTGATGTTTAGTACGACCAAGCATATATATAGCTCCATGTCAGCCGTGCGATTTATTTAAAAACCATATGTGATACAAACACAGCAGTTACCTCAATATGCTCAGGAAATGCTCTTCTGGCAAGTGAGCAGGCAACGGTCCAAACCAGCTCTACATCTCCTGTTAGTGGGTCAACATCCAATGCTTGGCAAATCGTTAACCCTTTGAAGCCTGAGCTCCTTGGACCCCCCCCCCCCCCATCCTGGTCTCCCGGAGAAAAAACCGGCCATTCGGGTATGTGGAGGTTTGAATAGTGGCTGGTAAACTGGTGGCTCAGGTATGTGGAGGTTTGAATAGGGGCAGGTAAACTGGCGGCTCAGGTATGTGGAGGTTTGAATAGTGGCTGGTAAACTGGTGGCTCAGGTATGTGGAGGTTTGAATAGTGCAGGTAAACTGGGGCTCAGGTATGTGGAGGTTTGAATAGTGGCTGGTAAACTGGCGGCTCAGGTATGTGGAGGTTTGAATAGGGGCAGGTAAACTGGCGGCTCAGGTATGTGGAGGTTTGAATAGTGGCTGGTAAACTGGCGGCTCAGGTATGTGGAGGTTTGAATAGGGGTAGGTAAACTGTGGCTCAGGTATGTGGAGTTTGAATAGTGGCTGGTAAACTGGCGGCTCAGGTATGTGGAGGTTTGAATAGGGCAGGTAAACTGGCGGCTCAGGTATGTGAGGGTTTGAATTGGGCAGGTAAACTGGTGCTCAGGTATGTGGAGGTTTGATAAGGGCTGGTAAACCGCCATTCGGGTATGTGGAGGTTTGAATTGTGGCTGTAAACTGGCGGCTCAGGTAGTGGAGGTTTGATAGTGGCTGGTAAAATGGTGCTCAGGTATGTGGAGGTTTGAATAGTGGCAGGTAAACTGGCGGCTCAGGTATGTGGAGGTTTGAATAGGGGTGGTAAACTGGCGGCTCAGGTATGTGGAGGTTTGAATAGGGGCAGGTAAACTGGCGGCTCAGGTATGTGGAGGTTTGAATAGGGGCTGGTAAACGGCCATTCGGGTATGTGGAGGTTTGAATAGTGGCTGGAAACCGGCCATTCGGGATGTGGAGGTTTGAATAGTGGCTGGCAAACTGTGGCTCAGTATGTGAGGTTTGAATAGTGGCTGGTAAACTGGTGGCTCGTATGTGGGAGTTTGAATAGGGGCAGGTAAACTGGCAGCTCAGGTAGGTGGAGGTTTGAATTGGGGCTGGTAAACTGGCGGCTCAGGTATGTGAGGTTTGAATTGTGGCTGGTAAACTGCGGCTCAGGTATGTGGAGGTTTGAATAGTGGCTGGTAAACTGGTGCTCAGGTATGTGGAGGTTTGAATAGGGGCAGGTAAACTGGCGGCTCAGGTATGTGGAGGTTTGAATAGGGGCTGGTAAACTGGTGGGCTCGAGTTGTGGAGGTTTGAATGGGGCAGGTAAACTGGCGGCTCAGGTATGTGGAGGTTTGAATTGTGGCTGGTAAACTGGCGGCTCAGGTATGTGGAGGTTTGAATAGTGTGGTAACTGTGGCTCAGGTATGGAGGTTTGAATAGGGCAGGTAAACTGGTGGCTCAGGTATGTGGAGGTTTGAATAGGGGCTGGTAAACTGGCGGCTCAGGTATGTGGAGGTTTGAATAGGGGGTGGTAAACTGGCGGCTCAGGTATGTGGAGGTTTGAATAGGGCTGGTAAACTGACGGCTCAGGTATGTGGAGTTTGAATAGTGGCAGGTAAACTGGCGGCTCAGGTATGTGGAGGTTTGAATAGTGGCTGGTAAACTGGCGCTCAGGTATGTGGAGGTTTGAATAGGGGCAGTAAACTGGCAGCTAGGTATTTTGAGTTTGAATAGGCTGTAAACCGGCCATTCGGGTATGTGGAGGTTTGAATAGTGGCTGGCAAATTGGCGGCTCAGGTATGTGGAGGTTTGAATAGTGGCTGGTAACTGGCGGCTCAGGTATGTGGAGGTTTGAATTGTGGCTGGTAAACTGGCGGCTCAGGTATGTGGAGGTTTGAATAGTGGCTGGTAAACTGGGGGCTCAGGTAAGTGGAGGTTTGAATAGTGGCTGGTAAACTGGCGGCTCAGGTATGGGGAGGTTTGAATAGGGCAGGTAAACTGGCGGCTCAGGTATGTGGAGGTTTGAATAGGGGCAGGTAAACTGGCGGCTCAGGTATGTGGAGGTTTGAATAGGGAACAGTAAACTGGCGGCTCAGGTATGTGGAGGTTTGATAAGTGGCTGGCAAATTGGCGGCTCAGGTATGATTTGGAAGTTGATGGGGCAGGTAAACTGGCGGCTCAGGTATGTGGAGGTTTGAATTGTGCTGGTAAACTGGCGGCTCAGGTATGTGAGGTTTGAATAGTGGCTGGTAAACTGGGGCTCAGGTAAGTGGAGGTTTGAATAGTGGCTGGTAAACTGGCGGCTCAGGTATGTGGAGGTTTGAATAGGGGCAGGTAAACTGGCGGCTCAGGTATGTGGAGGTTTGAATAGTGGCTGGTAAACTGGCGGCTCAGGTATGTGGAGGTTTGAATAGGGGCAGGTAAACTGGCGGCTCAGGTATGTGGAGGTTGAATAGGGGCAGGTAAACTGGCGGCTCAGGTATGTGGAGGTTTGAATAGGGGAGGTAAACTGGCGGCTCAGGTATGTGGAGGTTTGAATAGGGGCTGGTAAACGGCCATTCGGGTATGTGGAGGTTTGAATAGTGGCTGTAAACTGGTGGCTCAGGTTGTGGAGGTTTGAATAGGGCAGGTAAACTGGTGGCTCAGGTATGTGGAGGTTTGAATAGTGGCTGGTAAACTGGCGGCTCAGGTATGTGGATGTTTGAATAGGGGCAAGTAAACTGGTGGCTCAGGTATATGGAGGTTTGATAGGGGCTGGTAAACTGGCGGCTCAGGTATGTGAGGTTTGAATAGTGGCTGTAAACTGGTGGCCCAGGTATGTGGAGGTTTGAATAGGGGCTGGTAAACCGGCCATTCGGGTATGTGGAAGTTTGAATCGCGGTTCGTAAACCAGCTGTTCGGGGATGTGGAGGTTTGAATAGCGGCTCGTAAACCAGCTGTTCGGGTATGTGAGGGTTGGATAGTGGCTGGTAAACTGGCGGCTCGGGTATGTGGAGGTTTGAATAGCGGCTGGTAAACCGGCCGCTCGGGTATGTGGAGGTTTTGATAGTGGCTGGTAAACTGGCGGCTCGGGTATGTGGAGGTTTGAATAGCGGTTGGTAAACGCGCCGCTCGGGTATGTGGAGGTTTGGATAGTGGCTGGTAAATGGCGGCTCAGGTATGTGGAGGTTTGAATAGTGGCTGGTAAACTGGCGGTTCAGGTATGTGAGGTTTGAATGGGGCTGGTAAACTGGCGGCTCAGGTATGTGGAGGTTGAATAGGGCAGGTAAACTGGCGGCTCAGGTATGTGGAGGTTTGAATAGGGGCTGGTAAACCGACCATTCGGGTATGTGGAGGTTGAATAGCGGCTAGTAAACCGGCCATTCGGGTATGTGGAGGTTTGAATAGCGGCTGGTAAACTGGCGGCTCAGGTATATTGAGGTTTGAATTGGCTGGTAAACTGGCAGCTCAGGTATGTGGATGTTTGAATAGGGGCAGGTAAACTGGTGCTCAGGTTCTGGAGGTTTGAATAGGGCTGGTAAACTGGCGGCTCAGGTATGTGGAGGTTTGAATAGGGGCTGGTAAACCGGCCATTCGGGTATGTGGAAGTTTGAATCGCGGTTCGTAAACCAGCTGTTCGGGATGTGGAGGTTTGAATAGGCTCGTAAACCGGCCATTCGGGTATGTGGAGGTTTGGATAGTGGCTGGTAAACCGGCGCGCGGTATGTGAGGTTTGGATAGTGGCTGGTAAACTGGCGGCTCGGGTTGTGGAGGTTTGAATAGCGGCTGGTAAACGCGCTCGGTATGTGGAGGTTTGGATAGTGGCTGGTAAACTGGCGGCTCGGGTATGTGGAGGTTTGAATAGCGGTTGGTAAACCGGCGGCTCGGGTATGTGGAGGTTTGGATAGTGGCTGGCAAAATGGCTGCTTGTGTTTAGAGGATTGATTTCTTTAAATTTTCAGATTTCACTCCATATTTCGGCACTTATTTAGTCCATGATATCCGATTCTCAAATCCAAAATAAAATTTTCATTTAGACACTTTAATTTGTCCATGAGATTAGATAATCCTACAATAATTCACCGTTCTTCCATCTGTCTGTTCCCAGGAACCGTAAAAACGTCTGAACCGGTCACAACCATTTTTTGGGTGTGTAATCCTGGGACCCCTTGGAGTAAAATAGGCATAAATATAATAACATGACCCCCTTTGACGGCTCCCGTAGGGAGCAGGTGCTTCTAATGTTTTCAAGGCAAGGCATGTTTGAATAGGCCAAATCAAAATGGCGGCTAAGACCACTGCGAGGCGAACTTGGGCTGACCAAGGATAAGCCTTTCATCGAGGTAAGCCGTTAATTATCTTCAAAAGGGGTGTTTAATTAACCCAAACACTTAGTTTTCATTCCTGCACTCCCGTGGTGTTCTCTTAGTTATGCATGCAAAGTTTGGGGCCGCTAGGTTTCATAGTTTTGGAGTTATGGAGTTGACACACACGTACTGACTGACTGACACACACTGACATTCATCACTATAGATGTATTTTGAAGGTATATGCAGAAATCTGGGCCAATGAAAGAGCTAAACGATGAGAGGACAGATGCCACCCTGATTTGTGGAACAAATGCATCAATCAGTAACTGGGTAGTATCAGACTACAACAGTCAACCTCAGGAGGTCATAAAACAGCTACAGTAGATTCCAACATAAGTATATACAAGCACTGGCGGGGGAGGGGTGAACGTTTTAAACTGTTCGCTGGTCTGCAGCACAAGGCTGCGGCGTGACATCAAGTTGGCAGAGGACTTGGCGGTGCCCCTTGCTGGTTCGGGTAAGAATTTGTAATTGGTCATAGTGCCGGCGATAGCTCCCGACCCTTTGGCAAAGGACACTGTGGGATCTTCAACGTCAACCAACGAATGCTGGCAGACGGATACCCGTTTAGCGGCCATCCGAGGGACGGCACACACGTTGACAGACGAGTGTGCGTACCTCGAGGGGGATGATGATGATGATGATGATGATGATGATGATGATGATGATGATGATGATGATGATGATGATGATGATGATAATGATAGCATATTCACAGACTGACATTAAAATCTCCCCGGTTAAAAAAAATAAATATATTAAATCATTAAAAATAATGATATTAAAGACATTGAAATCCTAAAAAAAATTTTTCCGAGGAAATCGACTTTCAATGTGAAAAACGAAACTTGGCCCACATGCGGAAGTCGTTGCGTTTCCAAGGACGCGCTATCGGTTGCTAAGGGACTAACTTCCTCCCGGCATGCACCGCTCTCAACGCTTAAACGTCACGCTTGGGCCTATCGCAAGTGCTGCATCATGGTGTTAGAAAGTACAATGGTGTGGTAAGCCGTGGGACCGATACGCGATTCCGAAGGGTTTAATAATCTCTTTGTCACTCGGGCTGCTCACGTGGTGTGAATATTTGTTGAAATGTTTGGCCTAAAGTCGCATGAACGTGTTTCGGCCTTCGCGTTACCTCCCCGTCATCTGAAAAAGTGCTTGTTTATCCGTCATCGTTGCTCTTTCTTTCTCTTCTTTTAACTCGTTTTGTCCTGTTTCATCATCCGTGTCGTAATCTTGTTTACTATCGGTCATTATAAATGATAATCGAGGCCCAAGCTCTTGATAAAGCTTGTATATTGAAAGTCGAGACTCGAGGTTCGAATTCCATCCCGGATAGATCGCCATCGGTCGCGGTCATTGTCATGACCGTTGGGACGAGGATTTGGACGCGAGAGAGGACATTTGTCCCATGTGCCTGCGCTTTATCAACCAGATGAATGTTTATGATGGGGGTGGGGGGGAAACCTCTCTTATTCCTCTTCTTCTCTCTTCTTCCCACATTCCTTCCCGAAACATGCATTGACTCGGTATTGAGAACCAAATCAAAATGTGAGTGAAATGGCACGAATGAATGACATTTACACGCACATCATCAACTCCAGCTCAACCGTTCCCTCATCCTCTCCAGAGAGCCCTGAACTCCTTCTCTGCTTCAGTCTTCCCATTGGTACCGCCACCCATTTGCTCCGTATCAAGAACCATGCCATAACTATCCGTCCGTCCCCATCTTTCCACTTTCTGAACCACCTGTTTGCTGATCTCTTCCGATACTATTATTCCCACGGCATCACTCATTCCACCCCCTTCTGCGCACAACAAGTCGTGGGTGGAAAATGTGGTTATCCGCCACCCAATGAAGGATTTAGCACCGGTGGATGATGGAATAAGTGCTTCGGACCATCGAGAACAATGTCGAGGATCTATTCAGCAGTGGGAAATGGAAAAATGGACTGCACAAGTCAACACGGGTGACCTTGCAAAAATTGGTGGGCGTCTTGGTCGTTATCCCATGCGTGTGGAAGTGAAACTAGCAGGGTTTAGCAATTGGTTCACTTTGTCCGTCTGTGATGGAGAAACTACTTGATTTCAAATGATTTTTATATTACGAACACTTCGGAGCAGGAATTGTGACGCAAACCTGTAGTTTGGCAGTACGTTGGCCCTGAAATTGGCAAATTGTACGGTATCTCGTCCCGAGTGCGCGTGTTCACAGAGGAGTCAAGCTAATTGTTTTACTTTGGCTGGCAGTTAAAGAAAATTGAAAATCATTCTAAACAGGAAGCTTGCTGTTTTTATTAATTGCATCGTACACAAACAGGCACGATGAATTAATATAACGTGTTAAATAAGTTGGTGCAAAAGTCGGTGCATCAGCAGCGGTTATCTTCCGGGAAAAAAAAATATAAATAAAAATATATTTATACAACCTTCAAAAAATTTTTTTAATTATTATTTCCATTGAGTTATACACGTGAACACTGGAGAACACAAATTGCCTTCTTCGCACTTTCAAAAAGCTCTTTATAGCAGTACTTGGGCCAAATATTACACCATCTCGACCAATCAAATTTGTCGCTTGCTCTCAACATTGGGGATATATCAAGATTCAGAAAAATCACAGCCCATATGAAATGTAGTTCATGCTCAGAAATACAAAACAAGAGTTCAAAAGACTTTCCATGTCCTTTTGTTTTCCAATACCTTTGCGTTTTTCACCAGACTATGGTGAGCGTACACCAATTTAGGCAGTGCTCGACGCTAACTTTTTGAAGGGTTGTCCTGCAGCGAAACCATTTCAGAATTTTGGTTGCCTGGAAAAAAATAATCTTTTTTTTTTTCACTCGTTAGCATAACCATTATAGACCGTGAGCCGAATATCAAAGTGCCAGGTTGTTACCTCCCGCTCCGAAGGTGAAGGAGGTTATGTTTTCACCCCTTTCTGTCTGTTTGTCTGTTTGTTTGTCTGTGTGCACGATATCTCAAAAAGTTGTTGATGGATTCGGATGAAACTTGTTGGACACGGGAGTGTGGCAAGGATGAATTGATTCGATTTTAGTGAATATCCGAATCTGGATCTGGATGCGAGAATTATTTAATCTTTAAAGTGATTCTTCACCATTGAGAGATAGGGCCAAAAACGATATATATATATATATATATATATATATATATATATATATATATATATATATATATATATATATATATATATATATATATATATATATATATACACATAGCCTGATATTTCAAAAATATATTGGGCCTGATATGTTCTTGTGGATCAGGCATTGTGTGGCAGAGGTATGCGCTCTACTGAGTGTCCTACTTTGTTTGACTTTGCAATAATACCAAAGAATTGAACATTATCTTGTTTAATAATGTATTTATATAAATATCTCATGAATAATATTTTACTATTCGGATTGTATTTCACTAATTATATTTGGTGTCATTTTATGATCTAAATTCTAAAAGAAAACTTTTTAAATCTGTTTATTGTAGCTCCCTGTGTTAGTGCATATCTGACTAGTTGTTTTAATCTATTGACAAGTTCAGTGCTGTGTGTGCGCTTGCTGTCACGGTCCTAATTATTTCACCTGCAATTGCACCATAGAATCTTCTTCTTAGGAATATTTCTGTCTAAGAAAGGCATTCGTACAATGTGGAATGGAAAAACATCTCGTTAATCAAATCATTTGGGATGAATTTTATTATCATTGATGTCAATTTGTAATTGCAAAAAAGAAACTGAAGTGTGAGTTTGGTTTTCCTTTTAAAATTCGAGTTCTTTTGGATGTGTATCATCATGAAGCTGATCAAATACAAACCCATCATTAATTGCGACTAAATCATCAATGAATTTCCACACCGTGCAGTTGTTAGTTCATTCCTGCACATTGTTCTGGACCTAATCAGACTCGTACATGTGCAGGAATATGTTTGCAAAGAAAGAGGCTGGATCTGAACCCATGGGTATCCCCACTGTCTGCTGAAGTTAGAATGAATCTCTGCATTGTTTCACCAACATATTGCATCGCACATTTGCTACAAGTCAATAAGTAAACTTTGTTTGAGGTTTTACATATAATTAATTGTTTGGTTTCTTTTAATTTGCAATATCTAGCTGTTACTGTGCAATTAATTGTATTGTTGCACACATACACCGCTTTTCAGATTACCTTTGCACCTTCGCAAGCGCTCGCACGAAATATCACACATAATAACCACATTACTGTTATCTCTTATTATTAATCCAGGAGGTCGTTTTGTGCATCAAAGCATCGGTTTTGTACATATTGTTACGAATTCGCGCCCCGCCGGCGTGCGAACGACCGCTTTTAACCAATAGCGGCCGCTTCGCCCACCGAACGTGCAATTCAGTCGTGACCCTCTCGGAACAACGCCGGGAGCTAGTCACGGGTGGGGGTTTAACCTCACCACAACTCAGTCCGCATTCTACCCGCGCGAAATAGGGTCCGATCGCCGAATGGTCGATTTACCTAATTACCCGCGCGGATAGCGTACCGAGGAGTTGTACCACGCTACAGGTCGACGCCGGACACGAACCGCTTAAGCGGTTCGTTCCGTGCTACGGGGATAACCGAGCGGAGTTATCGTCGACCTTGACGGTTCAGATTATTTTCCGGGTGTTAAAACCCACTATTAATCCCTTACGTGATGCAAGATGGAGATTCAATAAAAGGAAAAGACTAAAGCAAAACGGGGAACAATCGGACAAGCACATTTAATACGGAAGGCACGTATATTACAGTCACAGGGATACAATAAAAGCAATACAATATTTACAATCACCTAAGAAAAACACAACAAAGAACCAATCGCAGATCTACAACCGAATAAGGCGATTCACACGGCAACACTTAAAACAGTTCTAACTTCTCAAGACTGGCGCACCCACAGACGTTTACACAAAACCCCAAAAGAAAAGGAAGTCGCGACTTCCCTGAGCGCGTCGTCCAGCCCTTGGCGACCGCAATCCGAGTCCCTCCGGCGTGGTCCACTGGGCTCGTGCCTCGCGCCTGCACGTGTCGTCCGCCCGACAGCTCGGACGGGGTTTCGGGGGAATGGGCCGGGTTTTCGCCGCTATCTCGTGCGGACGGGGGGAGGGGGGAAATGGCAGGCGCTCCGTCCCACTAGTGGGTCTCGGGACTGCACACCTGACTCCGACCGACCCTACGACCAGGAACAATCACCAGGGACCAGGTCGACGACCCGTGGCGATTCGACGACCTGCGCCAATTCGACGATCTTCACCCGACCACGACCAGACCCCGAACGAATGAACAGAACCTCAACCTCCTCGAACGAACGAACGAACCATAAGCAGGGACTCTCCAACAACTCTCGACAATTCTCATTCAGGGCAAGGGAACAGGGACTCTCCAATAACTCTTGACAATTCTCCTTCAGGGACCAGGAACAGGGACAACTGACCAGCGACTCCTCCACAACTCTCGACAATTCTCCTTCAGGGACAAGGGAACAGAGACAACCGACCAGCGACTCTCCAAAACTCTCGACAATTCTCCTTCAGGGACAGGGAACAGGGACAACCGACCAGCGACTCTCACAACTCTCGACAATTCTCCTGCAGGGACAAAGGGAACAGGACAACCGAATCCAGACGCCCACGCCTTTTGTGGGTCGGCCTCGCCCTTCGCTCGCCCCGTGCCCCGCCCGTTCTTGGCTCCTCCTTCTTTCGAGACGCTTCCAGAAAATGCCTCGAAGGGGGCGTTCCTCTCCCCCGGCCGCGTCACACCGGCGCATTCCGCCATCGGGAGAGGACGCGCCACCCCCTCCCCTTTCTCACAAGCGCGGGAAAAATGGCGGGAAAACCCACAGACGTTGTTGGTTTTTCTCTCCACGCGCCGTACGACGAGGGAAGGAAGATTCGGGCGGGAGATATTTGCGCGGGCGTTTTGGGCGGGAAGATCTTGCGGGAGATATTTAAGCGGGAGTTTGGGCGGAAGATGCCCCTTCGCACCCTTGTTGCTGCTGCCATGACCGTCCCTTTCATCGTCCCGCGGAGATCGTGACGCGCACGGTGCTCCGTGAATGGCGAGTGGCGAAGATGGTTGTAGCGTAGTTGTGGAAGGTGGCGTCGTGGTGTGAATGGCGTGATTGTTGGCGTCGTGTAGTGAATGGCGTGATCGTTGAGATGTTGGTTGTGGCGATGTTCGTTGTTGTTCTTGCACCAAAATAACGACAGCAAAAGAAAACGACTATCTCAAAGAGTCGCAGCTCGATGAATCACACATATTCCTCTAAACAAGGGTTTGGCTAACTACACATGAACTTACCGATATATCTCACCTGAGGACCCTTTATGGTGTATTGGCGAATTTCACAACGTAACAATGTATATTGTTACGGCCACGGGTACCGAGTGTATTATGAGGGGGTAATCCCCATTCTTCTCAGGAAGAGCTGGACCTGGGGCCACTTCACCTCACAATTAACTTCGTGATACGGTGGATTGCTTTCGAACCACAAACGCCAATCAGTTAACCACGAGTTCCAGTGTCCACCTTCTAATTATGCCGTTTAACTAGAGGTCACGTGGCTTCCTGAACGGGAGCGTGCCCTCGGCAAAGCACCAATCTTATCTTGACTGGATCTTAATTAGGGCGGCCAGGGTTTAACTGCTGGTGCGTGCCGACTATGACAGGTCAATTAGTTTGGTAATTACCTCCCAGTCTAGCTAGGTTCGGACAATGCTGGATCAATGGAAGGAAAGGACAAGCATAGACAGGTTGAATCGTCAACAAGGAATTTATTAATAAGGAAAATAAATTGATACAAGTCTGGAGACGGCGATGGTTCACGAGCAATGTACACGGTTCGCCTTTTTTATTTTTTGA
>CM068963.1:103666659-103671659 GCA_035128595.1 Eptatretus atami
CTTTGAAATATCGACATTCTTTGTCGGTTTTCCATTTCTATTTTTCTTTTATTTTACCTTCGCCTGTGAACTCTGCTTGCGACAGGTTTTCCTTTGTTAGCTATTCAAAATCTTTTTTGATTTCGTTCATTTGCAGCGATGGCAAACGTTTGTTTACTGAATAGCATTTACGAGTCACTTACCCGAAGGAATGGGGTAATAGTCAGTCCACCCGACGGGGTTTGGGTTGAGGACGTTGTGACGGGCTTGGGAAAACTCGTAAGTTTTGAAAACGTGTTTGCAGCCTCGAAAATGAACCAACGAGTTGTTTTTCTTTCTGAAGAGTGCGATGTTGCCCAGGTGGTTGAAACTGGTTTGTCTGTACCGCCAGACATCTTTGTTCATGTTTGCATGTTGGACTCACCGGCGGTGAAAATAATCTCGTCCAATTTGCCTCCTTTCGTTAAACGTGAACAGATATTGTCCGTTTTAGACCAGTTTGGCACGGTGGTGTCGCGAATCTCTATGATTCCCCTTTGTTTGCATTCCCATTCTACAATTCATCGTATCATGTCGTTCCAGCGGCAATGTTATCTCGTGTTGAAAAATAATGCCCAATCACTCAATGCCTCAGCTACATCGGTAGTTGAAAATCGGAACTACCAAATGTAGTATTACAACAGAGACAATGACGTGCTTTACTTGTGGTGCGTTCGGTCATTCAAAAGGTGCTTGTCCCGAGTCTGTATCCGGCGGTGCATCGAGACAGTCAGACAAGAACATTGTCCCTCGTGGCGCATGTAGACAGAATTTGGGACACGTGGCACATGTCCCGAATGTCGACCTCAGTAGTAATTGTGGCACATCAAAGACCGTAGATCAACCTTCATGTTCGAGCGCGGTGATCAATAATTCCCTGGCAGTTGATGCGGGTTTTATTACCGTGTCCTCCAAGAAGACTCACAAAAGAGGAAGCGGTCGTGAGGGCACGTTGGCGAGCTGTTCAAAAAAGATGTCGTCGTCGAGTGAATGCAATGTTTCTGTTTTAGAAACGGTAACTCTTGCAGATGGTCTTGTGATGCAGAATAGGTTCAGCGTTTTAGCTGAAGACCTTTCTGACTTTATAACCTCTTCAAAGCTTCTCCTCCTTGAGGCTGAACAACTTGGTGTGACTGAGCCGCAAGTGTTCTGTCTTAAGAAGTGGGGGTGGCTATTTATTTAAATCCTTATTTTTGTGCACAAGGTGTTACTTTTAAAGGGGATATTAAAGGGCATCTCGTTTCAATTAATTTCTTTCACAGTGGCTGTAATCACACTATATTAAATGTACACTCACCGAGTACTTGCACAGAAAGATTGGAATTCTTTACACAGTTAGAAATGTCCCTCACACACCTTGATTTTGATGGTCTTGTTTGTCTGAGTTTGGACTTTAATTGCACATTTTACTCCACTCTCGATCGCAATGGAGAAGAGCCCCACCCACCAAGTACAGTGCCCTTGAAGAGAGCATTGTCCAAATTTTCCCTTTATCGATCTACGGAGGCTCCAAAACCCATCTGCATGACAATATACATGGTGCCGGTGTGCGAATGGCTGGCTATCTCTTGCGAGGCTGGATAGATTTTATATTGACAATGGCTCTCTAAATGTTGTAGGCCATGTTGACGTCGTCCCAAGTGGTCTTTCGGACCACGACATGGTTGTTCTTCGCATTGTTTCTCCGGCCCGTAATTGCGGTGCCGCCCACTGGACCTTCAACGTGAGCCTCTTGAAAGACGATGCTTTTCCTGTTGCCTTTCGAGCCTTTTGGAAAACCCCACTGCTGCGGAAGCCTTCCTACTCCTGTCTCGCACAATGGTGGGACAATGTAAAAACCCATATTAGGACCTTTTGCCGGCAATATAACTCCTTTTGTACAAAAGATGAATCTGCGCTGCAATCTCTTATCGCCAAAGAAATATTGTCTCGACAATCAAGCCTTCCAACTCCCAGTGCTGAAAGAACCAGTTCTCTACGAGCAAAGAAAATATCCCTACTTGCTCAACTCTGCGTAACGCAGGTAAGGCTAGAGGGCCTCTAGTAAGATTACGAATGGAGAACTTGAGCTTCATTGATACTCCTTCCAAGTTTTTCTTTGCTTTGGAAATGCGAACAAAGAGAAGCCAGCAGATAACCTCGCTGCAGACGCAAGGTCGAACAACCCATGATCCAAAAGACATCAGAAGCTTGACAAAGCAATATTTCTCTGATTTGTATTGTGCCAAGAACACAAAAACAGACGTGATTCGTTCTCTAACCAATTCTTTGCCCACCTTGTCTGAGTCTGCATGTAAACAACTCGACAAGGAAGTGACTCCAGAAGAACTTTTTATTGCTTTGCAAACTTTGCCCACAGGGAAAGCTTCTGGGCTCAATGGAATCCCTGCAGAGTTCTACAAGGCCTTCTGGGACTTGTTGGGACCTGAAATGCTTGACCTTTTAATCGATAGCCTACAGTCAGGCTTGTTTCCACTCGGCAAGTATAGCCCTACGGCAGCTCTCATACCTAAGAAAGGAGACCTCCAGCAACTTAAAAATTGGCGTCCCATTTCGCTTCTCTGCACGGACTATAAAATATTCTCAAAAATCCTTGCAAACCGCCTCAAACCCCTGATAAGGGAGATTGTACACACCGATCAATCCTATTGTATTCCTAAAAGGACAATACATGATGGTATTTTCATTGTACATGACATGATCTCTGCGCGGTTGTGCACTCTGATCCTGATGATGTTTGTGCATTGGTTGAGTCCATCAATGAATTTAGCTTGGCTAGCTCAACAAAAGTTAATTGGAAAAAGAGCAAGGCTTTTTACTTCGGTCCACAAAATGGAATCCCCCCTCCGGCCCTGCCAGGACAGCTTGAGTGGACACATGCAGGAATACACTACCTCGGTGTCTTCCTTGGAACTCAGGATTTTATTTCAAAGAACTGGGAATTGTTGATTGCTAAAACTGAGCAGTGGTTGTTAAAATGGAGGGGACTATTAAGGTAGCTTTCCTTCCATGGTCGTACTCTGGTCATCAATAACCTGCGGCATCAATGCTATGGCATAGTTTTAAGGCACTGCAGGCCCCAGGTTTTATCCTCAAAAAACTTCAGAACATTGTTATAGATTTATTTTTCTGGGGGGGTGGGGGGGGGGGGGGGGGGGGGGGGGGGGGGGGGGGGGGGGGGGAAGCATTGGCTCGTGCCCGGAATACTAAGCCTGCCCATCGCTGAAGTGGACAGGGCTATAGTATTGACAAGTAAAGTGATGGCTTTTCGCCTCCTTTCTGTACAAAGGCTTCTATACTCCGACGTCCCATGGAAAGCCTTCGCCCACTGCTTGCTTAGGCAAGCTGGGAGACTTGGCTATGGTGACGAGCTTTTTCTTCTTGACATGAAGCGAGTGGATATAACATTGGGTCCTCTTTTTGTGGCATAAAGCATGCTGGAAGCATGGCAGGCTGTTTCTGTTCGCCATGATACCAGTGCTTACTCCCTTCAGATGTTTTTAAATGAACCAATATTTTAAATCCTTTTTTAATGGGTCTGTAGTGACCGTTCTTTTATGCAAAAGTTTATGGATGTCAATGTTACCAGAGTTAAACATCTTTGAATCCCTTGTACAGTGGATGGAGTCGGCTGCTGACATTGCCATAGCCACCTGTGTGCGGTCTATCAGAGTTATTGGAAGAATTATCTTTGTGATTTTACGAATTTTTGAAGCAAACTGGGTTAAAATGGGACGCAGGCTTAGAAGCTGCCCTCCCTTTATCCCAATGTCCTTTTCCAAATCTTTTAATTTCGTTTCAAGGTTTTATATCTTTTAATCGGATGGAAAAATCCTCTGTGTATGGTCGATGTGTTGTTACCCTTTTTCCATGCAAACCTGCAGAGCCGCAAGCTCGTTGGCGAGCGCTGCTTCAAGCCGACCGTTCTGCAACAATAAAATGGCACATGATGTACAAAGAATCCATTGTCAAGCGCTCAGGAGATCTACAATAGTGGCTGGCACACAACATCTTACCATGCAACGTTTTGTCCCATCGCATGTGTCCTGTTAACTCAGATTTGTGCCCTTTTTGCGATACCCATGAGACAGTTTTTCATACTTTTGTTGAATGTTCAAGGTTGACTCCGCTTTTTAAAATTGTATCACGCGCTATTCAGGGTCTCGGTTTGTTTTTTTTACGCAGTGTCTCTTTTTATTCAGTTTTAATATCTTTCATCAGTGTAAAGGTGAATGAACAAAGGAGATGGGGAGTGGGACGTGGGGGAGGGGGTGAGGAGTTAAAGCACTCTATACAGGGGTAAATTTGTCTTCCTTTCCTTCTCCTCTCCTCTCTCTCTCGCCCAAATTTTTTGGCAAACACGCCGACTCATTGGTCCATCAGCAAAGTGACGGGTAGGCTCAGCTATTATTCAATATTGTCAACATGAATGTTCAAGGCACGACTTCCATCCTCCGGTCCCTTGTCATGTCTGCTATAATGAATGTTACACTCCATTTTTCAGTTTTCCTCAGTTTATTTACTACTCTCAGGATTTCGTTTCTAACATTTAAGTTGTACAAGATGAACTCATGGTCTGGTGTTCTTGTTTTGACTGTGCGCTGCTTACAGCTGTGTAGTGTGGGTTCGTACACACAGTATATTATTTAATTGGTTTACTTGCACCTGCCTCGCAGGACATTGTCAGCTGGTTGTTGTTGTCGTTTCAAAATATAATATACAAGTTGAAAAAGATCGTTTTACCTTTTGTTTGTGGCTGATGTTGCCTCGTTCGTTTGTTTTTTCCTCTCTACTGTAATCGTAATTTGCCATTTTATTTATAATGACTGTTCATTTTTCTGATAGTGTGGACAACAGTGAGTTCATGAGAAATGGAGACTTTGTGCCAACCAGACTGCAGGCTCAACAGGATGCTGTCAACATTGTGTGCCACTCGAAGACTCGCAGCAACCCTGAAAATAATGTGGGGCTTATAACCCTGG
>CM068963.1:103674159-103682112 GCA_035128595.1 Eptatretus atami
TAACATATAAGAAACTACAAAGATAAATGAAAGATTGCAGACCCTCACCAGGACTTGTTTTGTGTGGCGTATAAATGGAAGGATGTACTAAATGAAAGGTCATTGATTGCAAATGAAAGGTCTAAAAGGTGGAATAGTCTGAGAGTGTCTGAAAAGGTCGAAGGGCTCTAAAAGGTGTAATTTAAGGTCTAGAGGGTTGGAATTGTCTCAAGGGGTCTAAAGGGTATTAATGGTAAAAGGGGTCTTAAAGTCTAAGAGGTATGTTCCAATACTACGTAATTAATAGACGTACTCATGGTCCAACTCACAGGGAGGGGAAACATAGCTCTTCCTTCGTTTCTTTCTCTCCAACAATTACAATCACGCACCATTCCTTCATTTCTGAGCCAATCCTCTTCAAATTTAGCATGGAAGTACCGGGGTCCAGTGCACACCCAGAACACTTTTTTTTGTTTTTATTTTTCCAATGAGATAACATAACATTTTCCAATGCCCCCGACCTCTGTTCCAATTTTATGGGGTCTAAGGTGAATTTTGTCTCACCATTCTGTTGCATTTGAGTCTTAGAGAAGTGAAAGTTTGCACAGTTGCGTTCAAACAGCCCCGACACTGCCAGAAATAATTTTTAGTATGAAAATCTTTTCTCATGGTTTTCTTGTTTCAAGGAAACCTTATTTTAAGAAAATATTGTAACTACCGGTTGCCCGATTCGAGTCGTGTCAAAGCGACCACAACCGCCAGCTAAGTTCATGCCCCCAAGCAAGTTCCCAGGCCTATTTGCCCCGTTGCACTGCTTGTGGAGCTACGGAATTAACCGGGTGCCATGCTGATAGACTCCCGTACCTCATCAATTCTGCCGAACAAATAATGAGGTCATTTGACCTGGTCTAAAGCGGTTTGAACCGCACTCCAATTACCTTGCAACCAGCCGAAACCACCAAAGGAAGCAGTCAGGCCAAGTGGAATTCACCTCGAGACCAGGTATAATTATTAACAAGCAAACGCCACGGGAGAAAGAAACTATGCACAAAAATACATGATGCTGGTGTCAACAATAAAATGAACCCCTTAACCCCCGACCGATACGCACCCAAGATGCTAACGAATGACCGGAGATTCTTAATCATCCTAACTTATCTGGGCCCATCAGACACGCCATGGGGAGATACACATGGGGAGTTTCACAAGACGATGAAGAATCCGAGGGGAGGTAGGCAAGATGACCAAGTCCCAGTGGGGGGCGAAACAATCGTTCTGTGCTACTGTCTGAGGGACGTGAGACAGACGTGGCTCATTCGGCATGGCATGATGCAGCCATTTTATCAGTAAGCAGGGACAAGGCAAAACTTTCTCCTGATGCACCTCTTTTATTACTTCAGGCTCGTGAGTCTTTGATGAGGCCTGCTCCCTTCCCTTCTCTCTGGCCATTGGTCGTTGATTGGCATGGTGGGTGGGGTAACAACAGCACGTCAAGCCGTAACAGCTGCACCGCGAGTTGTAATGGCAGCACCATGAGCTTTCTGAGGTACATTAACGGCCGTTGATAGCGTTTGTTCATTTTCCCGCCAGACTCGCACTGCAAGGCCGAGTGAGTGCTTTAAAGTGAACATTTAGGACTCGTAACGGAGGATAAAAAATGAATTAAATTGGGTCAATAGCCTGGTGTTGGCTTCACAGTTAGGGTTTCGGGCTTGGGATCCTTGGATCCTGAGTTCAAATCCTGCTTCGCTGTTGAATTAATACCATGTGGGGTTGACTCAGCCTGTTATCCTTCCGAGGTCGGCAAAATGAGTACCAGCGTGTTGGTGAAAGGGGGCATTGCATTGCTTCTTCTCTTCTCCTCTCCCTCTCATAAACGTATAGCTTCACGACTCGGCCGAACAGTAATGGCTAGCGTCTTCCTCCAGCACGCAGGCAAATTCACAGAGCACGAGCACAAGAATCGTGCAGCCTTCTTTGGCGTGTCGAGAAGAAGCAACTGTAATGCCCTTCTCTTCCAACCGCCGTCTCCTCACTGATCATGTCCCCTTTTCTCCCGAACCTTCTGACCTCACGCCTATCCATCATCCACCCCAGGGGAGTGGTTTGCTGGTTGTCATTCTTGGAAGCGGGGTTTTTGCCTGCTTGGAATGTTTGGCTCGGTTGTTGTTGTTTTAAGGACGTGATCCCTTTTTATCGCCGGTCTTGTAAATGCAAAAACATAGGAAAAGGTCACGAGGGCATTCATACACTTGGAGAAATTATCCTTAAACCATACCTAATTAATACAGCACCATCCTCCCCCCACTCCTCATGCTGTGACACGTAACAATCTTTAGCTGACAGTCTCCCTACTGAAATTACATCAAGATTTCTCCTGCTCCTCCACGGACCATACTACTCTATACAATCCTACCTCTATTATGAAGTTCCTCCATATACCCCACAAAAATAACTATTAATTGTTGGTTGGCCTCTTTAAAATATTTATTTATTTATTTATTTTTAGACCTTGTCTCTCAATGGTAAAGGATTACAGTACTTAAAATTCCCGTAACCGGATCCTCACCAAAACTGAATCAATTCGTCCTTGTCACACACCCAAATTGTCAACCAAGGTTCGTACAAAGCCTCCATAAGTTTTTGAGATATCCTGCTCACAGACGCACACGATATTTCAAAATTCATGGTATTTTTTACGTTTCTAAAATTTTTTTGCCACACTAGGTTTTCCTTCTCATGCGACTGGATCTCACAAGTTGTAGAAACGTTTTTGTGTACAACAGTACGTGCTTGTTTTCATATTATTTATATAGGCCTGTGTCTAAACATATCCCCCTGTAATTTCTGATGTAAAATTATTCTAATTTTTAATTTCCCAAACTCTTCAGGATTAAATTGGTGTGGAATTGATGACCTTTGTTTTGAGAGTTTTACCATTTTTGTAAAAAAATATTTTCCTTTCTGATGAGTGCAGTTGCTGAAACTTGCAAAGCGACTGAAGAAGGAAAAAGTAAATGTGGATGCCATTAATTTTGGAGAAGAGGTGATTATATTACAGAATTGTTCTCGTGACGATCCAATGGAAACTTTCGGTATTCATGTAAATGTCGCATGGGAAATCTCGATTGGCTTGATAGTTCATTGTGGTACATACACTCACCTTTGGTTTCTAGTCTGAGTTTGAGTCTAGACATGATTACAAACTAATTCCTAGCTTTTTGCAAGCAGGGTGCTGCATCAAAAAAGTGTGCTGTATTAACGATGGGACTTTAGACTGGCAACTCATCTGCCAATATTGATTGCTCGTGGATATTGAAACACTTGCTGTCTTGATCAAAGAATAGGCGATTATGGTCGGCCATGATGATGGCTGGGAAGGCAACGGCAAAACGCCCTGTGTAATTCTTCCTGTAAGAATACATTGGCAGCATGGAGACTTCTCTTTAAATCCTAATTTAAGTGATGTGATGGTAAGCTTTGGTTTATGCTAATTTGTTGACTTGCCTCTGCCTGCACAATCTCGTATTTTGCTGATGAAAGATGCTCCTGCTCAATCACAGTGTGAACATGAATGCCACTTATTTTCCTTTTCACTCTTACCCTACTGTGCATTACTAAAGGTTAAACCCTCTGACATCACCACATGAGCAGGGCACACTGAATAATTTCAGCTACTTCTTTATCACCCGTGTTGATATGTGCATGTATCCCTTAAAGTAGATGCTTTTCCAATACATTTTCATATTTTGTTGCCACATTTGTCAGATTGATATTTTTGGCATCAGAACTTTATCATCCTCTACTTATTATATGTACGAGCATCAACACTTGTGCCCATCTCGGCCGGGCAATTTAAAGTGGTGATATTACAACAGTGACATTTTCTGAGACAATGTACACTTGAAAAGAAATTGGGACATACAGTAACCATATTTGGCCTTGCTGGAACATACTGCAATGTGTTTGTGCTACAAATTGCAACAAAAATAGAATTTCACAAAATTGTTTTCTGGGACACTACACCTGGAAAAAATTTTGGGGACATAGTTATGCATATTTTGTCTTCATGGATAAACATGTAGAGTTTTTTGTGATGTAAAACACCAAGTGACCAATTTGAGCATATATATATATATATATATATATATATATATATATATATATTGTTTATGTAAACTGTATATACATATATAATACATTCATACTAGAGTGGAGCAGCTCGCTGCGCTTGCCTCTCCACACGTCGTTACAGAGATTGATGTCACAGATTTACTGTGTTGGCATGATTACACTAATCATAATGCAAACATTTCTTCTCTACAAATTATATTTGTAATATTGGTGATATTATATTTATTTGAAATTAATTTGTAATATAAGAAGGTCGAAGTGGTCTAAATGATCAAGGGTCTGAGCTATCTAATCTGTGTGAAGGGTGTAAGGGGTCTAAATTGTGTAATGGTCTTTTGGGTCTTCGGGATCGTTGGCGACTTTTTGTGTCTTCAGAGTTTTTAGGGTCTTCGAGGTCTTTGGGGACTTTTTTGGTTATCTGGGTCTTTTGGGTCCTCAGGGTCTTTTGGGTCTTTCGGGGTCTTGGGGAATTTACATTCAAATAGGAAGTGATTAATAGGGAAGTGATTATATTTATTTTCACGGCTTCCCGGACTGACTATTGGCTTCACCGCCTCACCATGCTTTTCGTTTATATTGGTAGTCGATCCAGTCGAAAAAAAAAAAATGTTTTAAAATTTTTTTTTTTTGAAATTTGTTCTACCCTTATTATCAGTTTTTTCCGTCGATATGTTGTCTGTCTGCCTGTCTGTCTGTTATGTCTGTTATGACATATGGCTTATGACATATGGTCATATTGACATATGACATATGACATATGCGCAATATATAATATATATATATATAATATATATATATATATATATATATATATATATATATATATATCGCGGATCGCGGCTTTAGGTTGAGAAGAGTTATTACACGTCAAACATATGCGCACATGGAGAGTGGCTAGGAACGTACAGTAGTTCGCATAGACCAGCTCTGAACAGCTCAGCTTCAGCTCTTATTTATATACAGTTTTACTCTGACCCCTGCGTGACTGCTTGCGTGCAAATGCAAGCAAGATTGAACTTGTGGTACACCATTTACTATTTCAAGCTCCCGTGGTGATTACAAAAGTAAAGGGTCACCCCTTTCCAGCTTATCTTCTACGAGCTTGACGTCTTCCCACGCTGCTCAGTGATCGCCACTCGCATGTTGTTTTGCCTAAGGGCTGGGGGCCAGCTGGGTGACATTCCACAAGCAATCCTTTTAAGGCGCATGCAACCTTAACGATTTAGCCAGCGTATGCCGACTTATGAAAATTTGTCTAAAACGCTGGCACAGCTCTAATACGTTATGGGTAAGTTTTGTATACGTTAAGAGCACGCTGAAAAACACTGCCATACGTTGTACGCTGGCTTTCATCGTTGTACTTTGCGGTTGTCCTCAATTTTAGCATGCTTGAAAATTTTACGACGTATGCCAGCGTATGACTCGCACGTTCCGCTACGCTGGCCATAAGTTGTAGGTGCGTTATGCGATCGTTGACACATGTCGACACAAGTTCCTTGTAAGTTACTCATAAGTAGAAACACGTCGAGGTAATGATAGCGTACCCGAAACTTATTTATAACCTATGAGTAACGTGTTGTAGGCACGTTACACGATCGTTGACACACGTCGAGGCACGTTAATGCGATCGTTGACACACGTCGAGGCACGTTACTTGTAAGTTACTCATAAAGTCGAAACACGTCGAGGTAATGCTTAGCGTACCCAAAAGTTTGTTTTCTAACCTATGAGTAACGTGCTTTGAACCCTATGTGTAACGTACTCCAACGCATATTGACGTATGTAGACGTATTTGATTGACGTCTTCCGGACGACCACAAGAACTTACTGAACGTGTTTCTAATTTACAGCTACCGTATAATGGCGTATTGGCAGCGTTAAAAAAAAAACAAAAAAAAAACACAAATAACTTCCGATATTTCGTCACGTGCCGTTACGTCACGTCCGATTGCCTCTTCAGTTTGCTCAGTCTTATTCTTAGTTCCTCTCCTTGTGAATATTTTCTGTTTGAGGATATTGTCACGTCGACGTCGAAACTTAAAAGCAAATGTCCGAATATATTTTAAAATTCGTGATAGACTAAAAAAAAAAAAAAAAAAAAAAAAACAACAACACAACAATTCACATATTTCGGCACGTGCCTTCACGGAGCCAAGGAGAAAAAAAAGAAATGTGCCTTGACGGAGAAAATAAGTTTCGGGTATGCTAAACATTACCTCAACGTGTTTCGACTTATGAGTAACTTACTTAGAACTTGTGTCAACGATCGCATATCATGCCCTACAACTATTCCCAGCGTAGCGGAACGTGTGAGCCATACGGCGAGTACGTCGTAAAAATTTTCAGCATGCTTGAAATTTCACGACGTACGAGACGTACCACAAAATAATGACAGCATACTTCATTCGTTTTTCAGCGTGCCTTAACGTATACACAACTTACCAAAATAACGTGTTCGGCAAATTTTTCATAGGTCGGCATACGCTGGCTAAATCGTCAAGGTGTGGACTGCGTGGTTGACACTTTCAATTTTCAGGCGGTTATGATTTAAATTCGGCGTGCGGCAGGTTTTTAAACAGGCACGCCACGAGTTCGTCGGCGATACGTGCAGCGCGCTATGCCTAAGTTAAACTATCGTTGGGCATAGGTTGTGAACGCCGACAACAGGCTAAACATTCGTTGGTATAAGGTTATCTATAGACAACGAAATGTTCTGTGCCGGTTACTAATATGTTATGCATACGACCAAACACGTTATGAATACGACCAAAACTTACAAAAAAACATCAAAATTTCAGCGAACGCCAACGTTTTACATACATTTTTATACGTGCCATTGCTGGCTAAATCGTCAAGGTGGACAGCGCCTTTAGCTGGTCGCAAAAACAGATTATCTGTTCCAGTTTCCATTGTACAACAGTGGAAAAACGCTGAATGACTTATAAAACCATAGTGTCCCCACATGTATATGTGTATTTTGTTGTAGATTCTCGCCCGCCGGCGTGCGGATGACCGCTTCTAGCCAATGGCGGCCGCTCTCGCCCACCGAACGGACAATCTAGTCGCAGCTTTCCGGATCAAACGCCGAAATCCCGCTCACGGGGTGTGTTTTGGATGCACACAACAGCCTAGTCAACACTCCACCGCGCTACAGGGTCAATCGCCGAATTGTCGATATACCTAATTAATCGGGCGGGCAGACTACCGAGAGACTGTACTCAATCGGGCCCGCTTGAAACGAGCCGCTTAAGCAGCTCGCTTCATTTTGGGATAACCGAGCGGGGTATTATCCGAGGCCCCCGTTGGACCCGATTCTATTATCGGCTATTTAAAAACCAACTATTATTCTGAATGCAAACGGCAGTTCAATGGAGGGAAAGGACGCAACGAACAGGTTTACATTCACACAAGGACATTTATTATAATAAAGCACGTATGCAGGCATGCACATATGCAATTAAACAAGGCAAAACACGTATGCAATTATACAAGGCCAACACGCATGACAGGAGAACTACAACCGTTCTACACAATCACTTAACAGTTTTTGCTACTTAGTAGACACGGCGCACATCATTCAGGCAAAGAAACAAAGGAAAAACCCCATCAAAGACAAGGGGTAGACTGGACCTCTTGGGGTCTTTATGAATCACGGAGCTGTGTGGACCGCAAAAGCTCCGAGAGGCCGGGCTGGTTACCTCACACCTCGTGGTGACTCGCTAGGGCGACCCTCGCCGTCCCCTCTCCAGCGACCCACGGTTAGGCACAGCACGGCAGGCCGCGCGCCTTGGCTCCGCTGCGCTCCGATTTCTCCAACTCCACCACCCCTCCGTCGACCAA
>CM068963.1:103687464-103699904 GCA_035128595.1 Eptatretus atami
AATAGACGGTTGTAGTGCTTTGTCTTGCTCGCGTCTTGTCCCTTCCCGCCAATTCATTGCATGATTGATTATATACGTGTAAATAATAAATGTGCTTGTTTAAATGTCACCCGTTCGTTGTGTCCTTTTTCCACAATTGAACTGCTATGTTGACTTCGGAATATAGCGGGTTTTGATAGCGATAAAATAATCGGGTCGGCAGAGTCTCGAATAATACCCCGCTCGGTTATCCCAGAATGGAACGAACCGCTTAAGCGGTTCGTGTCCAAGCAGCACCTCGCTGAGGTACGTCTCTTCGTAAGGCTGCCCGCACGATAATTAGGTATATCGACAATTCGGCGATTGACCCTGTCGCGCGCGGTAGAATATTGCTAGGCCGTGGTGTGTCTTGGAGCACACCCAGTGACTGGTTTTCGGCGTTGTTCCGAAAGTCCGACTGAATTGTCCGTCCGGTGGGCGTACGGCCGCGATTCGGCTAAAAAGTGGACGTTCGCACGCCGGCGGGCGAAATTCGTAACAATATATATATATATATATATATATATATATTTATATATGTGTATATATAATGTATATGTATATGTGTGTGTATATATATATGTGTATATGTGTATATATATGTATATGTGTGTGTGTGTGTGTATATATGTATATATATATGTGTGTGTGTATATGTGTATGTGTATATGTATATATATATATGTGTGTATATGTATATATATATATGTTTATATATGTGTATATATGTATGTATAAATTAAAAAATACACCACCATGTAACCGCCATGTTGTTAAAAACACCTCACTTCCACATGATTCAAAACAACTGCCACTGTGTAATTCAAAACACCTCACCACACGTCGCTCGAGAGACCGGCTTGTTTTAACTGAGGATAAGTGCGTGAGTTGCCGTCTTGTCATGATTTACACCAAGCGGAATTCAAACATTTATTTTGCAAATGTACTTGTAACATTTGTGATGATACATTTTAATAAGCAATTTCAGCTGAAGATTTAAGTTTGGGGAATTTCTTTTTTTCTTCTAGAAATTTCAAAAAAATACCCTTAGGACATACACATGGGAGAGGTAGGTGCAGCCCAGAAATTTGGTTTGATTTCTCAACAGTTTGAGGGGAGTAGTTCAGTGACAACACAGCACATGACAAACGTTGCACAGATAGTGCTTCCCTTGTGCAGGTCTTTTTGGGTTGCTTTATGCAGCTTCTTCAGCTAGAGGAGTGTGGGAGGGGTCAAATGATAATACATTCCGAGCCACCTGGGTTTCGTTGATTAGGTGAGAGCTGATTGGCTATTCCCTCCATTCACAGGTGAAATATGTGTGGGTGGGTCTTTGTATATGTATATATATATATAATATTGTATGTATATATATATATAATATATATATAAATTAATATATATGAGGCCCCGTGAGGAGGAGTGATGTGAGCAACATTTTTATAATGATATGATGATGATAGGCTCGGATGATAGGTAAGGGTTAAAATAGTGCTATAATGGCATTAACTCCAAAATGGCCGATGTGTCCCTTTACATCACTCCTCCTCGCGGCGCCTCATATATATAATATATATATATATATATATTTTAATATATTTATAATTATGTCTTATCACATGTTATGGATTATTTATGTCTTGACTCGTGGATTATTTATGTCTTGCATAGTGAGACCACATTAGCGGGAAAATCATCTGTGTGGCAGACACTGTTCTTTGAGGATTATGCGGTCTTGCCGTGTGAGACATAAATCGTGGCTGAATGCTCCACCATTATACAGCCAGCGGCGTACGATTGAAAATTTAAGTCGACGAATGTGGTCACAATTGGTGAGCTATTTATACGGTATGCCGTCCTGATGAGGGTAAATAAGCCTGAAATCCGGATAGGCGGCTCTGATTGATGTTTAACCAATATCGACCATAAAATCTCTGCCTGGTGACATAGTCGACCAGCTGAAGCCTCCAGGTCGGAGGTAACGCTTTAGTGTGTGCTTGTGCAGGATTTTACATCCTTTGGTGGTCGGGGAAGCGCTAATCACACTCCACATATTTCAATATATATTCTGTATCTAGGTCCACATTAGCTCCATTATAAGATTTTAATCACAAGCTATCTTGTTAATCAAAATCATTTTCAGAGTAAACTTCTCTGTGATGTAAAATTTTACTAACTTAGTCATTTAAAAAATATATATATAATTGCTTATAAATGGTAATGTTAGTTTTTAAAATGGATTTATTTAAAGTGTCTATGAAGGGGTGGAGGCAACATTATTAAAAAAAAAATGAGGATGATGGGAGAACCAGAAGAGGGTAGGGGAGTCTGCGAGGAGTGCCGAGAGGAAGCGGATATTTGGAGTTTATGCAAACGATGAGGAGGAAGGGAAGGGCCATCTGGGGATTGTGGGGTGGAGGGAATTGGAACACATGAAAAATTTCTCCATATTTGATTTGCTTCTTATTTTTATCCAGTATTGATGAGGCTCGTGGAGGAGCCAGAACACAGAATGGACCAGGATGTAACAGAACAAAAAGAATAGTATAAAGTGATAATTGGGTGTTGGGGACATACCAACTACAGAGTTGAGTGACAAAATAGAGGGGAAATTAGAGAAATATGGGATGTGGGGAAGAATTGGTGGAAGAGGAAGACACAGGGAGTGAACAAGATGGATACAGCCACAAACTCTCATTCACAGAAGTGGAAGGACAAACTGCATATCTGTAAAGACATGGGCTTGGGTAGGGTTAATGTGGCTATAAAAGACCAAGGTTGTGGATGGGTGATTTCATCGAACACTTAAGATGTGTTAAAGAAAGGATTGCAAATTGTTTCGTAAAATTATTTCCTGGCACTACGATCATGATTCATTTATATGAGGAACTCGCTTTATAGTAATCTATTTTTTTTTTTGCTGTTTTCCTTTCAGAGAGGAGGCTTACTCGTTTGTAATCTGCATCCACAGGAAAACAACACCGAGAAGTTGACAGCTTTTGTCAATGCTCTCAATGGCAAAGAAGGCACCGGATCTCATCTGGTTACTGTGCCCCCTGGGTCCAGTCTTGCAGATGCTTTGCTCAGCTCGCCAATCCTGGCTGGAGAGGGAGTTGGTTTTGGTTTGGGAACCTCTAACTTTGAATTTGGGGTTGATCCAAATGCAGACCCAGAACTGGCCTTGGTAAGACCGTGATTATTCGACGAACCTTCGAGGCCTTCATTTTGCTTGCTCTTCCTCTCTTCAGTATTTTGTTATAGCAATTTTTGTGTGGATTGTCAGGCATAAGATACTATTGAAGCCACTACCGACCCCCCAATTGTACAGGCACTGCGCGTTTCTATGGAGGAACAGCGGCAGCGCCAGGAGGAGGAAGCACGCAGGGCGGCAGCTGCTTCTGCTGTTGATGTCGGCGTGAAACCCACAGGCGGAGAAGGTATGACTTTGATAAATCTACAGCATTGTACAAAGTTCATATAATGATGTCTTTAATAATTAATAATCATTTTTCAGGAAACACTTTTCTCAGGACATTTACTCTTAGTGCAAGATAACTCGATCGATTGAACGTAGTTACCACCCAAGGAACTTTGGAAGTTACTTGGAAACTTCATGAAACCCTGCGACGTTATACAGCAATCTTTTTATTACTAATCTCCAACCTTTTTGAATTGCTTTGCATTTACAAAGCTTGCATGTAATTTTTTCTGAGTTTAGCTTCAATGCACAAAACACAGTGATTCCCTTTTCATGGTATTCCATCAAGAAGCATTGACTTGCTGGCCATTTATATGTGATATTGCATATACTAAGGAAGCCTTTTTTTTTCTTGCTTTTTTGTCCATCAACTTCCCCACCTCTATTTGTCTGTGCAAGCTGCTATAATTATTGCTCGGGATTGTAACACTAGCCATGGAATGGTTCACATGTTGTAAATGTACACTCGGCACTCTGTTTTGGCACAGCCGTTGAGCAATGCACAATTTATAGTCTGCATGTTGTAGATGAGTACAGGCAGACAGCTAGGTAACACTGAAGTGCGGGCACGAGAAATTCCTATTGCCGCAGACTTCCTCGTTTTCTGATTGAGTCTTTTCCAAGATCAGCACAAATGACTGGTAATACAAAATAAGTTGTGATGCAGCCTTTGGATACACCATTATTGCTACATTTGTTTTGTGAAACTTCAGTTGAGTAACATGAAACCTAAGTTATAAAAGCTTACCGATTAGTTCTAAGTTTTTTTTTATGCCTAATCATGAGATGCAATTGTAGTTTACATGCCATTCTAGCGCTGGTGTGGGTAGTGACGTGAGGCATTGTCATTGCAATGTAACAATACTTTTGAATATGTGGTTACATAACTTGCTGAGCATGTGTGCTTTCCCTTTTTATTGCCAGTGCCACAATCAGCAAAAGGATCACGTGTTGTGTTGTGTTGTGTTGTGTACAAAACAGACCAAGAGGCATTTGGTGAATGTTCTGGCATTTCCAGTTGCAATGTATGGATATGAGTCATGGACAGCGAAAAAGAAAGGAAGACGATTGATAGTTTTGAAATGTAGTAAAGGAGGAGATGAATGTTAAAAATTCCTTGGATTGCAAGAAGAGCAAAGAAAACGAGACCACTGGCACCATGTACATGAGGAGTGCTGATGTTAAAAAAGAAACTGTCATATTTTGGGCACATCGTGCGTGCAGAAAATGAAAGTCTGGCGAAATCATTCATGTTGGAAATGGGTTGAATGAAGAAGAGGAAGATGCACACCATGTATGTGCTCGGTGGATGGGGTCAAGGCTGCATCCAAGCTATTTCTGCCAGAGCTTCAGGGAGCTGTCCTGGATAGGGATGTTTGTAGAAATCTGATCAATATCATGACTCACCAGAAGTCTGCTCTGACTTTCCAGAAATATATATATATATGTATATGTATATATATGTATATGTATATGTATATATATATATATATATATAATTATTAGGGTGCCCAGTCTAATGGACTGGGTAACATTGTTTTTCTTCTATTTATTTCTTATTTTTTCTTTTTTCTCTTTCCGCCGGCAATTTGCGGGCTTTTTCGCTTTTAAAATCATTTTCTCTGGAATGGTAAGTCCGATCAACACGAAATTTTCACCATAGTATGTATCTTTTTTGATAGCATACTTAATTAATAATTATGACGTCATAGGTCACGTGGTACGGGTGCCATCTTGCCAAAAACCGATAAACTTTGGACCTCTGTATCTCTGAAACCGTGCAATGGGAAAAATTTTTGCTTCATACATTTTAATAAGCTCCCTATGGGGAACACGGGTGATTTTTTTTCGTGACGTCATCGGTGAAGCGGTATGCCGGTGAAAATTCGTCAAGTAGAACATGGGAAAAAAAGTTGAACATCTCCTCTACTACATTTCAAAACTATCAATCATCTTCCTTTCTTTTTCGCTGTCCATGACTCGTATCCATACATTGCAACTGGAAATGCCAGAACATTCACCAAATGCCTCTTGGTCAAGTAGAACTGCATGGGAAAAATCTGATATTTCTTGAGCTTCATCTACACAACAAATCACCGTAGAAAAAATTTTTACTATGACGTCATAGGTGACTTGGTTCGGCAGCCATCTTGTTTTGAAAAAAATAATTAAAAACATCTCCAGAACGGCTGAACAGATTGAAGCAAAACTTTACACTCACATTCCCCATGACATCCTTTTCAAGCTTGTTAATTTCTTATTGATAGGTCACATGGTTTGGCAGCCATCTTGAATTTACCCTTAAACCTTCAAACTTCTTCTTCTCCAGAACGGCTGGTCAGATCAAGGGGAAACTTCACATACGTATTGCACACGGTTAGTGAATATAAGTTTGTTCATGAATAATTGATAGGTCACATGATTTGGCAGCCATGTTGGATTTAAGAATAATATTAAATAATGTTTTCTCTGGAACCACATAACCCATTGAAGCGAAACTTGGCAACTATAATCTACCCCCATGCCTGCATATACGGTAAAAATTATGTCACACGTCACATGGTTTGGTGGCCATCTTGGATAGAAAAACGCACCTTATCCGATTAACACAAAACTTCACACACGTGTTCCACTACACGATTGGAAGCAGAATGTAAATTTATGATGTCATTGGCCACATGGTTCGTCAGCCATCTTGGATTTAAAATTAATAAATTTTTAAAAATTGTCTTCTCCAGAACACCTTGACAGATTGAGGCAAAAATTCACACACACTTTCCCCAAGACATCCTTTTCACAAGTTTGTTAATTTCTGATTGATAGGTCACATGGTTGGTGGCCATATTTAATTTACCCTAAAACCTTCAAACGTCTTCTTCTCCAGAAGGGCTGTCAGATCAAGGGAAACTTCACATACGTATTGCACACGACTAGTGAACATAAGTTTGTTAATTTCTAATTGATCGGTCACATGGTTTGGCAGCTATGTTGGATTCAAGAATTATATTAAATAATGTTTTTCTGGAACCACATAACCTATCGAAGCGAAACTTGGCAACTATGATCTACCCCTACGCCTGCATATACAGTAAAAATTATGATGTCACAAGTCACATGGTTTGGAGGCCATCTTGGATAGAAAAATGCACCTTTCCAATCAACACGAAACTTAACAAGCATAATCCACTTCCCCATTAGAGGGAGAATTTAAATTTATGTTGTAATAGGTCACAAGGTACGGCAGCCATATTGGATTGAAAATTAATAACTTTAAAAGTCTTCTTCTCTGAAACAGCTGAACAGATCGAGGCGAAACTCCACATGTATGACCGCCTCTCCATGACGAACAAAAAGTTCTCTCCTCCTTTTGATGTATGACGCATCGTTTGGCAGCCATATTGGATTGAAGGGAAAATATTAATGAATGTTTACTCTGGAACTACTGCATCAATATATGTGAAACTTCAGTTTTATGATGGAACAGTCATGTGGAATGAAGTGTTTAAATTTCAACTTGATCGGCCCCATGGTTTAGCAACCATATTCGATTGAAGGGGAAATATTAAGTAATATTTACTCTGGAACCGCTGTGTCAATATATGTGAAACTTCAAAATTATTATCTCGCCGACATGTGAAACGTAGGTTTAAAACTTCAACCCGATCGGCCACGCGGTTTGGCAGCTAGAATTATTTAATTATTTGAATTTGAGAACTTTTCGATTTGTTTTTCCAGAAGGCTCATTTGGCTGCACCTGCATGCATTTGAGGGTACAGGAATAGCTATTCAATTGATACCGCCAATGTCCCCAGGAAAAAGGGCTAACTGCATACGGAATACATAGATTGAACACTTTGTGCTACCTGGTTCGTAGCTCGTCAGTCCCGCGCTGTATCGAAGCAGAGCTGTATTTGTATCGATATTAAATGATGTTTTTTCTGGAACCACTGATCCGATCTAAGGGAAACTTTACAACTATCATCTACAGAAAGTCTCACGTTGTATCAAAGGTGGATGTCTGGGTACCCGGTCATCACTGCCAGCAGTTATAAAGTGGCAGTTCTAGTTTATTATTATTATTATTATTACATACACTGTATTTACACAATTCTAAGGTACAAAAATTTTTATTTTTTTATTTTACAGAATGAGATGCTTTTCTTTCAGTGTGCCTTAGAATTGAAAGTACAGTAGTTGAGAGATTAGAGAGAGAGGTATGTGCCATGTCTCTGAAAGAGAAAGATAGGTGGGGGAGGAATGGGGAAAGAGAAAACGTCATCATGCACGTAATCAAAATAATCACGCTTTGCAGAAGAGGATTGATTCATCACTCTTGACATTGATGTTGTCTTCTTCTTTTATTTATTTATTTTTTCCTGATGTATATATTTTTTTTGATTAAACTTTTCTCATTTGTAGTTTGTGTGAACTTTAAAAAAACGACAGGGTGGCCTGAAGGTCCCTTTAATCCTGCTAAATTTCTCGCACCTCCCTCTCGCCATGTCCGCCCGGCATGTTAAGAAACTGGCTGGCAGCAGGACTTGTTACTGTGGAAATAGTTGAAGGTGATGAAGCTGTCTATGGGTATATCACAATGCCATTGCAGACAGGTTGATCTCTGTCTTCTACCACCTCCTTTCTGCTCTTGCACCCTCTGCTCTTTCTGTGTTGTGTCCCTCCAGCCCCCACATGTTTCTGCAGGGCTCACACTGTCCACCATCAACCTCCTTCTGGTGAAACTACCTAAATCCATGATCACTGTTCACCTCCACTCATTTGTTCCTCTTTGATTTTTTCCCCACCTTTGGAACCAGTTCCATGTTCTCTTCAATCTCATTCTTCCGTCCAGGTCTTCAAATAGCTGTTCAAAAACAGCTGTTCACCACCATCACAGATCGTCCCCAATCCAAATCCATTATCTTTTCTACCCGCATTAACCCACCCCAATCCCTCCTTCTTCCAAATTTCCAGTTTTCCCTCCTGAGGGTTTCCTTCTGTATCCATCTTGTTTAACCTATGGATCCACTCCTGCCCTCCATTCCTCCCCACACCCATTGTTTGTCCAAGTCTGTCTCTATCTTGGCCTTCAACTCTTCTGTTGGCGTTTCCCCCCTCTCTCAATGGTTCCTTTTCTCCTGGTCCGTTCAGTGTACTAATACAAGCTCTTTCACGAGCCTCGACTATGTATACAAAAAACGTGTCTCGTTTCAACAAGACTGCTCACCTCCGCATTTTGCATTGCATATCTCGATGAAATTTTCCTTCAATGATGCACTGGACGCAGACCACCGGTTCCTTCATCGTGGCCACACATAGTCCAGATCTAACAACTCTGGACAACTCTTTGTGGGGCTTCATTAAGGAGAAAGCGTCGACAAACCAGTATAGGACTGTTGAAGAATTGCTTGGTGCAGTCGTGACCTCTTTCGCACAGGTGACTCCACAAATGCTACACAAGATGTATTAGCGGACTTTGCGGCAAATTCAGTGGGGTGAGGAGAATGATGGAGCGTATAGATACAATGACTGATTAATTATTGTGAGTAATGCACAATTAAACCTGTATATTAAGTTGAAGAACAAATGCTTTACTGGGGAGGGGAAAAGCAACTTCCAGGCCAACCTGCAATACTACCTGCTCCCTCTCGGAGTGAAATATGGTGTCGGCGACTCACTCTTACTTTGTCCTGTCGACAAATGAAAATTGCAAGCACAATGGATTGTCGAAGAAAGTGGAAGTTAGTTTTTTTTTCTTGACAATTACATGCACACTACAAAGAATTGGTGTCTGTTTGTACGAAGTATTATTTTTTTTTTCCACTGGCAATTGGCATTACGACAGGATGTAGTTTGACAGAAGTGTGTATTTTTAAAAAGGTACCAACAAATCTCCACAGATATGCACCATAAATTAGAGGATTTTTATTTTTATTTTATGTTTTTTAATGGACATCGTCATTTCCCCGTTTCCCCACCCTCAATACTCCAGCAGGAGTCGGTGATTAAACCACTTGCACTATTGCACGTGCACAGGAAAATAATTGCAAGTAGCCTTCCCACCATCAGAGTGGGGTCAAACGGGGCGGTGGGGGGGGGGATTTCATGTCCTCGACCTGATCCTGAGCACCGTACCTGAGCGCACATTCAAAAGTTGGTGATCAGTCAGACCGTTTTTAGCTCGTTGTCGAGCTCGTAAAAGCATAGTGATGTCCAGTCAGTCAGGCAGGCAAGGAGTGCGTCAATTATCATTTTCTTTTGTCCCCCCCCCCCCCCCCCACCCCTCTACTCCTCTGAGATGGCTCAACAGATCATTTTTAAACTATGCATGATGATTCATGATGTCATTGTGCAAAAACTAATGGAACCTTTTAAAAAATATTCCATCCAGGTGGTGAGATAATTAACTTAAATGTAAATACGTGAACATCATTGGTTGAACAGCTGGCCTGACTCCACCCACAATTGTAACCTGAAGAAAGAAATCGTACGTCTGCCATTTTGGTGCTATGGTAAGCCCGAGACCTCTTAGAAAGTGTCATTATTCACAATCACCATACCCTCCCTATCGGTTTTCCGTTTGCTGTAAAACAATTCCGAAGCGACTGTTAAAAGGATCGTCAAATATCCAAAGGTTGGAGCCAATAGACGTCATGGGCTTTGTGAATGTGATAGTACGTATAGGCCTCAGGCTTCGGCCTATGAGCCAGGGCAATTGGAATTATCCGAGCTATATAACCACAGTTTCTAAAATGAAGAACCAGATTTCTTACAAAGGCATTGAAGCAGTATGCCCATTTTATCATGTACGTAACCTGGGTTATTTATTTTTATTTTCATGAGTGATCGAGGCAGCAGTCTGTTGCCTATACATCACCAAAATAAAGGAATGTGTCAAACGTGTTGCTTGCTTGGAACAAGATTGCCTGTATGGCAGATACTCTGATGGTGATAATTTTCCATCATATTATACTGAAAATCAACTTTATCACCAAATGCGCCCTGGCTGGGACTACCCTCCATCTGGGGACGAGTGTCTGACCCACGTGGGACTCTTAATTTATTCCATCAGTCACACACGTGTACATACAGGGAATTACCGAATTTTAGTATGAAGGTGCTCCCTGCATTCATAAGTATCGTTTTGTACTTTTTCAAAATAAAAATTGGTATTCGCCAAACATGGGTGGGGGGTCGGGGGTGGCTTACAAATATGGTAGATATACTTGCATCACCATCCTTATGGAGTTTGAGTATGAAAGCGCATAAAACTGCAATGACAATAACATCAAAATACTGAAGCCGAAGTATATATAAGCCCTCTCCCTCTCAGCTATAAAAAGGCTGAGAAACAAATCAACGTAACTAATTACAAACTTCCAGATCGTCTTCTTTGTTCGTATTCAGCACAAGACTGCGAGGTAGGATCATTGGCTGAGTTGCCGATGTAGTGCACTCTGCTGGTTAGGGCAGGAATTTGGAATTTGGCCATGGTGCTGGCGATAGCTCACCTACAATCAAACATTGTCTTGTAAATCATGGTTTTCATGCAAGATATCCTTTCATTACATTTACGAGCAGAGTACCCACCCTAGGGGCGATCTTGTTCCAAGCATGCAATACGTTCTGAGAAGCATACCTTTGTTTGGGTGGTGTATAGTCAACTGACAGGTCTGTGTCAGCAAAAAAAAGAACCCGGGTTACGTGCATGAAGCAAAAACATACCTACTGCTTATAATTCAAAACACCTCACTGTACTGGAAAAACGTGGGACAGGAATACCGATCGTGAAGGGTGGACTTGGAGACTGCGCAACACAATACATATTTACAGGGAGAATTGGCTTCCCCCTCCCTCTCCCGTCCCCCCCCCCCCAAATCAGACCAAAGACTACCGGCAAAAATAAAAACACTCCTATTAATTATTTGAGGTCATACTGATCTTATGTAGCAAATATGGATGTAATCAGCCTCAAACTGTAGAAGTAGTGTGACACACACACACACACACACACACACACTGGTCCATGAATTATAGGAAGGATAATAAAAAAAGGATCACCACGAGGCTCTGCTCCAATGGTGTTGGGACCGTTTGAGGTGGACAACAGCAAGGTTGGAAGTGAAGACAAAAGTTTGATTTATTCGGCCAGAAGATGCCTAATGAGTAAATGATGATACTTCATTATGTTTATAGAGGATAATGATAAACAATCTGACCCTGAGAAAATAATTAAGCTTCCCCCCATAGCATCGGGGAAGGCTTATTGCTGTTGTAGGGTTTGTTTCTACAATTGGCACCCCCAATTTTTATTGGTACCACAGAGTTTCTAAGACCCCTCTCCACCCCAGGAGTACAAAAGCACCATTTAGAAATTATCATTATTTATTTATTTATTCTTCTTCCTGCACTCTAAACACCTAATTTCTGAACTGTATCAATTTCCGAGCTTTATCTCGGAGCCAGCAGGGATTTTCGGAATGAAATTTTACATCAATAATATGAATAGAAAGTACACGCCACACGGGGTTGACTTTTTTGACCTTCACCTAATTTGAAAGTTGTTACCAAATTGTTTATCGACATTTTAAAATTTTTCACCACAACTCGCCAAAGGCTTGTCGAAGTGAAACAAAATTGCGCTCTAGAACTCTAGATCGTGTACCAACCCAATTTTAGGCTTAATTTGCATCATACCCCTCGGGTTAAAGGTCAAGGTCTTACACCCCGAAGAGTATTAAACCACCATTTAGGTTTTCCTCCCTTTTTACCTCCGCCACCTAAGGTTGACGGAGGTTATGTTTTCACCCCTGTCTGTCTGTCTGTCAGCAGGATATCTCAGAGTTGTGGACGGATTCTGATGAAACTACATGGACAGGTTAGGTGTGTGATGAGGATGATTTGATTAGATTTTGTTGAAGATCTGGAAACGAAAATTTTCATTAAA
>CM068963.1:103707356-103742354 GCA_035128595.1 Eptatretus atami
ATGATGAATTGCGATGCTGAGAGATCCTTTGTAATAATTATAGCCTACAGGTAATGAGTTAATGGGGTCATTGTACTGAGGAAACTGAGTTAATCGGGTAATTACTATTCCATGGTGATGGTGGTGGTGGTGGGGGAGAATGGTGGTGTTGGGGGGGATGAACAGGGGGGTTTGAAGGGATGGTGTGAAGTGAGGGGTTGGGAGGTGGAAGGACAACGAGAATGGTTTGAGATGGAAAAATGAATGGGTGGATTCAGGTGAGGGAAGTTTCGCATGGGAATTATGGGATTTGAAAGGCAAAAAGGGCAAGATAGTGAGGACTGAGGAGTTCGTGAGTTATTTTTTGAAAGTTGAAGGGCGAGGAGGAGGAGGAGAGGAGATTGGGACCATACTCTGTGCAGAGCGTTGGTGCTGCTTAAGCAGTCTCCTTGGCTATTGAGCACAATTCTGTACGGGTCGCCACTCCGACACAGCGAGGGCCGCGACTGATGGGTAGCTGGAGTAAAACAAGGGTTGAAAGATGGATTGATGAGACCAGAGGGATTAAAGAGGGAATGAAAGATGGATTGTTCGACTAAAAGACAAAAGTTGGAGAGTTGAAACTCGGGGGATTGGGGACATTACTCGGGGAATGAAACATGCCAAACTCAACGCCATTCCCCCCCCCCAACCATCCTCCAAACAATGCGTGGGAACTGGAAGCCTATTCTGCATATAAATTGAAGATGTATCTTATTCTGGGATGGGAACTAGTTCATAGTTCATAGCACCTTCGCTTCCATTCGGTATCGCCATCGCGGATCACCGACTCTGCACAGGGTATTTAAAGCACACCCGATTCATATGAATGACCAATTGGCAATTGTTTAAAACCAGCCCGAGGGCAAAGAAAAAACGTGATCACTTGTACAGAGCTGATGAGCTCGGATGCCGAGGGTTAAAAGTTAAAACCTACTGTACTTACTTCCTGGTACGTCTTTGTCATACGTTCCACCATTCCTGTTCCAAGTTTAGCCGAGACATTGAGTGTATGGTAGTTTTAAATTTTTTAATCTTTTAAAATCATGTATGGTAGTTAAATATTGTAAACACCTTTCTTCGCTTTGTTGGTGATGAACCATTTTTTTTTTTCGGTCATAAATATAAACCGGTGATAATCGTATATTCCGAATTCCAATAACGGTATATCGATACGAAAATTATATCGATATAACCGGTACATCGATATATCGCCACATCCTAATCAGCACACAAAATTTCATTTTCTGTCACCTGGAAGGTACCAATCTTAAATATCAGCGAGCAGTGAATCAGTGGTTAGAAAAAGCTTTATATATTAGATATTCATACATGGAAATTAAAATGTGAAATAAAGTCTTCAACCCTCTCCCCCCCCCCCCCACAACCACCCACCCAACCTCATGCCCTCAACTCCCCCACCCATCCTTTCTTAAAATTGTCTTTGCCACTACAAGTCTTCAAACCTCTTCTGACTTCAAGTCCTCAAACCCTCCCCCCAAACCCCAAGTCTGCAACACCTAATGTATAACCCGAAAACCCGAGGTGCTCAACCACTCTCCCAACAATCAGCTCTCACCTGATTAATTACCCCAGGTAGCTAGGACCATATACAAATTAACCCCATGTCTTCCAGCCAAAAGAAGCTGCATAAAGCAAGCATGAAAAGCTACGCAAGATAAGCCCTTTTTCTGTTTGAAACCACACCTGGGTTCCTCTACAGCTGCAGACATATACAAGTAATATGTTATATAAATATAATATATAAACTATGTATATATAAATAGATAAATACATTCCAGAGATATTTATATCTACAGTAAAATATAAAGCTCTTTCTAACCACTGACTGATATTAAAGATCGGTACCTTCCATAAATCGGAAAATATAAATAAATGAAAAAAAATAAAGGGGGGAAAAATGCAGATGAGTGACCCGAGACAATGGGGAGCACAGTCGTTTTGTGTGCCAAAGGACACTGAAGCCGATACACCAAGAAAAAATAAATAAATATTTTTTTAAATCAGAGCTGTTGGAAAGCATCCGTAAATAAAATAGAAATAAATGAAAAATCAAATGCGGGTGAGCAACCCCGAAATGTGAAGCACAGTTCGTATGCTTACACAATGTGTAAGCACACCCCCTAATATTGTTGCGAATCTGGAAGCCATGAGCACACAACATACAGGTCCTATAGATCAGTTATATCGGTAAGTACATGTTGCCAGTTTAGGGTCCCGTCCCGGTCTAATGGGCAATTAAATGTTCCTGTGCTGTGGAGTTATTTTGATAGTTAGGGTTTTTCTTTTATTTTTCCACCAGCATCAACGCCGACCACACCGCATCACCCTCACCTTCACTTCGGTCTTCCTTCACCTCGATCTGGCCGACGTCATGGTGGGCGGAGTTCGGGGAGGGGTCGCGCGGCGGCCTCGGCCATCGGCTGCGGCGGGTGGGGTGGCCGTCGCCTGGCCAATAGATCCCGCGACGGGAGGAAGGGGCTCTGCGTGGCGTTGCCACGCCCCGGGCCAATCGAGGAGCTTGCCGCCCGTTTTGGCCAGTGATAGAGACGGGGAGCGATTTTGCGCGCCAAAACCAGCCAGTGAGAGAGGGAGGGTCACGAGGAGGCACCCCCCCCTCTGAAGAGGGGGTATAATTATAGGCGCAGTCTGCGCGTTCGTTGTTGTTCTGGGTCTGGCCGGTCTGCGCGTTCGACGTTGTCCTGGTCCTGGCAAGACGTGCGCCGGTTGTTCTGGTTCTGGCAAGAAGTGTGAACATCTGCCCGCAGGGCGATTGATTTCTAAAAGCATCTGCGCACGGAGTGGTCGGTGCCAGAAAGGGTCTTCTCCCACCAGCCTTCGCCCTGCCGACTTCGTTCGCCTGGATCGTCCGATCGTGTTGGGGTCCAGTTCTGCCCCAAGGACCTGGTCCTTGAAGACCGCACGAGGCGGACAGGTCGAGATAGGCCTCAATAAAAGACCATTTGGTTCGATCATTTTGGTGTGTGCGTGTGTGTGTTCGTGGCGCCAGTCAGATAAGAAGTAAATTGTATAAGTGGTTTTTTTGCTTGTATATACGTGCATTTATTAATATTCGGTTTAACTCTGCTCTTGCATGCTTCCCTCGTTCCCCAATCATTATTGTGAATAATACCCGATTGTTAAATGTTTCAGCTCGTTCCTGTCTATTCCTTCATTGACTTAGCGTGCTGCGTGTTGGGAAATTACCCAGGCCATTGCCGTTGTAACGGGATATTTGGGACCGACGGATCTCGGCGATCAAACCGCTCGGATCGCACACAGTTCGAGTACGCTAAGGGCTCGTTCCGTACGGGTGCCGTCGAGGGTGAATTTCCCCGATAGGTTGGACCATGTGGGTATTTAGGTAAATTGAAATTGGCAATCGACCCTACCCCACGTGGTCTGTCTATTGGCGAACTTCGGTCCAATAAGGGACCCGGAGTTTTCCGAAAAGGTACGATCTAAATTCCGGGCGATCGGTCGAGCTGACTCTGCAGCTCCATCTAGAGGTCGTGCTTGCGGCCGACACCCGCAACAATATACACTATATACACAATTACAATATATACATTAAATACATATATATACATATAATATACATACATATATTATACAATATATATATACATATATATACACATATATACATACATATATACATATAATAACACATATACATATTCACATATATACATATATATATATATACATATACATATATAAAACTAGAGCATCTAGCATAAAGTCTAGCATTCCCTGGAAAAGTTGTGCTTAGGATTTAAGCATACCTGGAGTCTGCAGAGACATCTGCATAGCATATGCAATTTGCTCTTCCCCGTCATGCTGCTGAGGTCAGGGACACCTGCAGTACTCGACTCGTTCTGCTGCATGGACAGAGCCAGTGCTGCTCAAGCAGAGCCTGTTCAGAATCTGCAAAGATGAACAAGCATGATTCGTAATAGACAATGATCCTCACCCACAACACAACGACACTCCTACATAGTGGGTAATTTACTAGCACATTGAAGTGTCAACTTTCACACAAGAAAATAAATATAATCCCCAGTTGCACATGTTCAAATAAATACATTTAGTCATGGTTTCCAAAACAGTATTGGCATGGTTGCTGACCGAATATACAAATACAAACAAAATCAATCTCCAATCGAGTGTCACATAATTATCGAGATTCGTCAAAACCTCCCTGGAATGCGAGACCGTGTTCAAACAAAGCATGATCAAATTCACCAGGATGAATCCCCTTTTGAGGGGTATGGAATAACCTATTCCAAGAAAAGCATAGAAGCCAAGCATATATATTTTTTATATTTATTCTAGACATCAGAGAAAGTATTTCAGAATCATTTACAGTTCAGTAAAGGGAAGGGCTGTCAATGCATTATCCCTGGCCACCAAACCTCAATTTACTGTGCACTTTTATCTATTCTATATATGAATCGGCAAAGGTAAAAGTGCTGCAAAAGCTGCGAGCCAGTAATAGTACTCATAAATACCTTTTGGTTGCTAGGCCTGGGATAAGAGAAAAAATACTGTATAGCATACCTGGAGAGAAATGAAACCCGGGCTGCAATTTACAAGGTTCACAATGCCTTTCGGCAGTATACCATATGTTATACATGGATTGCCGTCTAAGGCTTTGTTTTTCATTTAATCAAGACGATACACTTACCAGGACATGCTTGAATGGTTGGCATTGCCCTACAGTAACAGATATGAGCTTGCCCACCATTTTACGATTGCATATGTCCAGGGATGTATGATTAATCAGGAACGATAAGGAAATGCACCGAATATAAAAAATAACAACATTTTCAACATTTCTTCGGGTCGGAGAGTTTTCCCTGAGGTAGGTTGGAAAATGAAAACGAAGCCTTTATGTGGGGATTATGTGAATAAAATCAAAAATTCAGTGAAGGACAAGGTGAAGGGAATAAAGGACTGAAGATACCAGACTGGGTGGCATAATAGTGTGTGCACTCCAAGTTGGGGAGGTGAGCGGTTCGATTCCAACCCTGGCAGAATCATACCAAAGACATTATAAATGGTATGTGCCATTTCCTCACTGGATGTGCAGCATTTGAGTGCTAGGGAATAAAGCATGGCTAAACCCGTGGGTTGGCATTTAAATTGTCGAGGCAGCATATTTTAAGCTCGAGAAATCTAGTTGTTCATTTGAGAAACCCAGGAAAAATAGCAACCAAGTCAGGGATGGTTGCTAGTTTCATTGTTGCTTGTTGACTGATAAAACAAGGTGGTGTCGCATCAAAGGTTCGTTACAACAGACAGTCTGCGCCGGGGATATAAGACTGCCCACAAAGGACCGAAACGGTGTTTTAAGATACCATGCTCACTTATCCTTAATCCTGAGATTTCCCAAGGTTCACTCAAATGAAACCGAACATGGCGGTGCAACGGGCAGAAAGCAAAAGGCGGAAAAAATGTTTCAGCAGTTTTGATTACTCATTGGGACCGCCCATGGGCTGGTGCCCATTGGCCGTTCCCCAGGAAGGGGGCGCGCTGCAAACACAGTATTTGGACTGCCCACAGCTGGTCTCTATTGGCCTCTCTGCTGGATTGTGGTGGGCGCTTTCCACAGAGTCCATACTGCACGCCCTCGCCCCATCGATGATTCTCTCCACATCACACACGCAGTTCCATCCTGTGGTCATTTGGGAGCCCCCTGCAGAACCGCCATACTCGTCCGTGGAACTTTGAAAGAGTCCCATACGCTTGTAAGAGCATTTTATAACGCCGTTTCTTGTGTCTTGTAAAATGCCCAAGCCTCCACCTGGCCTCACCTTGCTTTGCCTTTTACAGGATGTTTTAACAACAATTAATCATACTCCATCTGCTTTAAAGTGACACTGGAATTATATTAATTTATTTCTTTTCTTAAATTATTTCCTATGAAATTCCCAATAAAACCCTATCATTGGCGCTATGATTGTCGTCGTCATGTGAGATAAACAGTTGCTTCCTGCTCTTCGGGTGAAATTTTAAATAAACCCATTATACCGGAATATCAAAAAAAAATTAAAATCGGGACAAAAAAAATAATAATCAGTTCGGTACAATCGGTACAAAAAAATAATAATAATAAAATTAATAAAAATGATACCAAACATGAACAAATCGAAGAAAGGTGTTTACAATCTTTAAATACCATACATGGACCACATGATTTAAAAAGCTCCAATGGATTTGGCTACACCTGGAACAGTGGAACGTATGATGTCAAGATGTACCAGGAAGTACGTACTTTGGGTTTTAACTTTTAAGCCTCAGAATCCGAGCTCATCAGCTCCATGCAAGCAATCGTGTTTTCCTTTTCCCTCGTGGCTGTTTTTAAAGCAATTGCCAATCTGTTATTCATATGAATCGGGTGTGCTTTAGAAACCTTGTGCCGAGTCGGTGATCCGTGATAGCGGTACAGCGTTCCATGATAGTCATACCGACGTGACGATAGCCATGGATTCCGACCTGTGACAATTACCAATACTGATCTTGCTTTAAAACAAAATCAATTTTTGATGTATCATCATATAGACAAAAATATCCCCAAGAATATAATGGTTAACGTTATCCGTTATCAAAGATAGCATGCAGCTGAGGTTTCGGGGTTTATCCTTCATCGACCCGAAGAAAGTTAGAGCACAAAACGTCAGCCCTTTATGATCCTTTATGATGGATAACTATCGATCTTTATCCTCATGTTTTTAATCGTCATCTTAACTGGGATTACAATACCATTTTATTTGTATTGTTTATCAAATGTTTTAACGTGTGTGATGCCTTTTGGAGCTCTCACCTTCTTTGCATAAAGCTTCGATGCTCATTTTTCGACCTGTAACAGGAAAATTTAGCTTATTAATTACACTCCAAAACAACTTCAGATTTTGGAAATAATCACATCTAGTAGGCTTATATTCAGCAAAATACTATATCTCTAGGGTCCAAGTGAATAATCCGTTCCTCGAAAATTTGCCTCGTATTGAATCGTGGAAGAGCAGGTTGATTGAGGGAAGCGGGGGCGACAAATTGAAAATGGTAGACGGGACCAATACGCAACGGAATGAGCGAAAAAGCAAAGAGGACAGAATATAGGAGAAGATCATTAAATGGTAACTTGTAATTAAGAGGAGGGTGTGACAGTGGAGAGTTGACGGATGATCCTCTTTGCTCTTTCAGGTGCATAAGGCTGCCGAGGCAATTTCATTGATTAGGGGGACGTAATCCTGGACAGGTCACCATTCCGACAAAGGATGCGCGATTGGCTCACTTTTCCCAGCAAGCTGGTACTCATTTTCGCGAACTCGGAAAGATGACAGACTGAGTCAACACACCCGGTGTTATTTTGGCATGACGATTGCTTGAACTAGGACTTTTGAGATCTTAGGCCAACCACCTCCGCGGTTAAGCTACCGGCAAGCTTATGGAGGCTTAATAGGGGTAGAAAATAATCGAGTCGGGCTGGAAGATGGCATGGGATGGTGCTTCATTGCCAAATTATAGCATTCAAGGAGAATGTGGGATTGAACCAACTCGGGAAGGTAGTTGCCCTGTTTCTGGAATGCCAGTCAATTTTTGCATTTTCTTTTTCTTTTTTCATGTCTTATTCCAAAACGTCTCATTAATATGTTGATGAAACAAATTTTGATTTTTAAATTAGATTATGCTTTAAAAAGTACCAAAAATGTTGGCGTGATTAAAAGTAATTTTTACATTCAGAAATGGCTGAGAATGCAGGAGAGAACCTCAAGGAACCTCCATAATCTGAGGCCCACCCCAGGCCTCCAGACTCCTGGCATATAGTGGAAGGACCCAAGACTGGCAATACAGTATTTCATTTAGACCTGCAACTGAAAATACAAAAAACATTACTGAGTAATCCTGGATTCTGATGCACGATTTGTCCAGTAGTCCTGGCTGATGATTAAGTCACTTCAAGTTTAAATTTTGATAGATTTGTGCAAACTCGATTCATCTGTAGCTGTGTATCATTTGAGAAGTATTGGCTCTTTAATTTGCACACCCCATCTCCCTTGAGAACCAAGTGATCTAAATTGATCCTGAAAGCCCCATCACTCCACACATGTGCCTGTCTGGGTAACTTCTGCAATGTGTGTGTGTGTGTGTGTGTTGTGTGTGTTGTGTGTGTGTTGTGTGTATACATGCATATATACAGTCAACCCCGCTTCATCGCGGTTCACCTATCGCGCCCCGGTTCATCGCGGGTTTTCCCTTGGAACGTAACTAATTTTTTCTGCGGATTCCCCGGTACATCGCGCGTAATAATATATAAAATATAAATTATTTAAGCAATATTATAACGCGTGGTGCTCGACCAGTCACACAACGCACGAGACAAAATTCGCTTGTGAACTTAGAATATTTCTTCGTTTTTTCTCCAAGCCCCACGATGGCGCCCAAACGCCCTGCACCTTCTAAGGCTTCTGGCAAGGAACCGAAGGCCCAGAGGAAGGTCCTGGGACGCTCCAGGAGAAGGTTAAGGTAAAGGTGCTCGATATATGCTTCGGGAAGGAAAAAGGTTTGCCGCCGTTGGACGAGCATTGCTCATACCCAGCACCTCAAAACCGACCAGACCAGACTAGTCGATCTCCGGCACCTCAAACCCAATCACTGCCAAACCGACCAGACCAGACCAGTCGATCTCCGGCACCTCAAACCCAATCACTGCCAAACCGACCAGACCAGACCAGTCGATCTCCGGCACCTCAAACCCAATCACTGCCAAACGATCAGACCAGTCGAATCGATTTTTTGGGAGGCGTCCATTCATCGCGGATTTTCACTTAGCGCGGGAGGTTTGGAACGTAACCCCGCCGAGAAACGGGGATTACTGTATATATATATCTTGAGCAACCATGCCAATGTTACAGGATAAGACGAGAACTTAAAATTTCTCAAAGGGGCCAGCACTCATTGGCCTACTCTTGCGAAAGGCCGTGTGATTATTAGCATCCATCAGAAGATTGAAGCAGACTGGATACCCGGCTTTATGTCCTTCTGCTGTGAGGTGCGCTTGTTGATAGTATGCCCTGCATGTGAAGCACCATAATCGTAGTTTGCATTGAGTTTGCAAATCGACCCCAGATTAGACAACTCAAAGGTGAGTATACTACCTCAACACTAGTCATCCATGAACCTGTTCACAAAGTTCAGTTCAACTCGTGTCTGGTATTTGCTTATTTTATCATCAAACCTTTCACTTTTTATGACAAATTCATTCAAATTGATGTGCATACACGTTGCTTTTATGCTGGTGCTGTTTCTTTCAGGAGAATTCAGTCGTCAGGCCACAGCAACTGATGCAGAGGGCACTGCGATGGACACGTATGAAGCACCTTCAAAGGTAAACTGGGACTCATTTCGTGGTGAAGTGGTATGAACGTAAGCTTTTGCAAACTGGAAAAAATTCAGTAAACCAATCACTTGGCTCTATCAAAACATGCACATTCCAACTTTTTTGAGTTATCATGCCGTTGGGCTGGTTTCAAGCTTGGTTGATGCAACAGTTGGTGAAGAATGTCTGTATCTTTTCCTCTTGTTCAGGCAGATGAGGAAGATGACTATGACGTGATGCAGGATCCAGAGTTCCTGCAGAGCGTGCTTGAGAACCTGCCAGGTGTGGACCCCACAAACGAGGCTATTCGCAACGCAATGGGATCTCTAGCATCTCAAGGCCGAGGACAAGGCCAAGATGGACGGCAGGACAAGGACAAGGACAAGGAGAAAGACAAAGATGGCGGAAAGAAATGAGACAACTGCATTGGCTGTTCTTTCCCTGAAAACAATTGGCTTTGCCAGATTTGTTGGTTGTTCGTTGCATGAATTGGCTAGATCATTTTTGAATGGCCTTTTGTTGGGGGTTTTTTTTTTGTTTTTTTCAAGTTGTACTTAAAGTTATTTGTTTTTGAAATTTTTTTCCCTCCAAAGTGTGGAATAAACGATGGGAAATGGTACATTTTTGAACATTGTATAATTTTTATTTTTAGCTCTGGCTTTGAATGGATATTCTTTTGATTTGATGTACCAGACACTTTACAGACCGTTGGTGCTGCCAAAGCAGTTTCTTGGCGAGGGTTATACTGGGTAGTTTACCATTGCCTTCTCAGCGTTGTTTGTCATGTGCTATCCATTTAAATGCTGGGTGTCAAGCAAATAAGCAGTTCGTACCATCTTTGGTATGACTCGGCCAGCGTGAGAACTGTCGACTTCCAGACCATTACACCACCGAGTCTGGTTTGAATGGATATACAGGTGTGTAAAGGTCATGCCAATTAATGCTGGAATAGAAGAAGAAAATGAGCAATGATGGTGACTCAAAATAGTCTTATCAAGAAGATGGGGGAAAGCACTCTTTTTTGACATTATCTTCGCGCTTTGCTCTGTAGCAAATGTCCAGCAATCAATTGGAATTCTCTGAATGATTTTGAATCAAATTGCTGCAACTGAAAGTGGCATTGTGTGGAGTTGGTAAATGATGGGGCCTGAGAAGTGACCTGCTGTGGATAGTATTACGGAACAGAAGGAATAGCACAAACGGCCTTATTTAATCAAAAGTTGATTTCCTGAAACAATGCAGTTAATATAATTGCTGTTTGGCTTTACAACTTTGACTTTCAGGGCTGTGCTGGTACCAACAGTGTGATTGAATGCTGATTGCTCTCAGATGCAACACCTCCTGCAGGTTTGCATTATATGGCAATTTCTTTTGAATAAATTTGGCTTTCTGTGATGGAACCAAAACCGATACAGGGCATAGCCCATAGGGCTGTTTGTTACAAACAGCTCTTCTATAAATATAGCATGCTTCTGGATATGAAATCTGAGTATGAAACTTTGGCCTTCCCAGCAGTCACCATGATGACGATCTGCAGCCATGATGTCATCTTGAATCTATTGGCTGGAAATTCTGCAAGTTATATTGCAGGTTTTTTTGTATACATGATCGAGGCTCATGGAAGAGCGAGAGAAGAATGAAAGGGAACAAAATGGAGGTATTGCCAAACATGATTCATTACTTGTGACAGGGGCAGTCAATAAATGTAATATTAACCACTACATGTGTGTACAAACAAGAAGGTTGATGGAGGTGATGTAAACATTGTCAGGTGGTGTTTACAACACCCACAACTCAGAAAATCAACATCTCAAGATATTTATTTGATTTCACCCATCACTTGAGGTACCGATGCATTTCAAATAGGGTTATTCATAAATTGACGGAGGTTACGACCACCCACAGGTCACATTCAGGTAATCACACCCAAGGTGGGCAGTCACCACATCCTGACTCGTGTAGCCAGTTGCGGCCAGGATTCTGAGCAGTTGGAGTAAACAAGCCGAAACATGACTCATGCCACAATGTTGCTAATAGAAAACTAACTCTTTATTTACAATTTGCACACTTCAACCAAAATACCTAGTTACCTAAACCTACCATTGATGAAACAAGTACACAGAAGCAACAGTTCACCAAAACATGTCAGCATAAATCTCTGCATTCTGAAGCTAAAGCAGTCACAGTATGTGGGTACGATGAGATGTTGCATCAAGCAAGTGATGATCGACTTGATGGTGCAGTGAGCACTGAGCAGAGAGGCAGTTGTAACACCTTTTTAACAAATAAAAGGAAATTGCAAAGCAGAGAAAGCTGTAGTAGAAGTAGATGCAAGTACTGTGTCAATCAGTGAGGTGCTGTATTTAGCATCTTGGTCAAGCATACCCGTTTGGATTTATAATGTCGGTCTTGCCGTAGAGAACACTTCAATCTTACTGCTGGAGGTCACCAATGCAATGAACAGCCCGACAGGAGGTCTCAAGCGTTGTGGAGAAAGAGCATCCCAGCCAAGGATGCTCCATGTAGATACATTGAGCTCCACTGAGACCGAGCCTGTTATTCGCTGACGTGACTCTCTCCCCTCTCTGATCTGCTTCCTCTTTCTGTCGCCATCCTCTCCTTGATCTAGGTTTCGTTCACACATTTTATATCTGTGTACCTCGTCTCTCAAGAGCCAATTGTTTGGCTGCCCATGTCTCCAAGGCTATGACTTGTTCAGGCATTGCTTCACCTGCCTGGGCAAAATCACTGCCCTGCCACTCAGTCATGCCATTGTTCAACAATCAACAATCACACATGATGAGTTTCTATTTTTGTTCCATTTTTACTATGATTATCAGCATACTGTACTTCACCTTTTACTCTTTACTTAACTAACATTGCAAATGCAGTACAAAACGATTCGATGACAAAACAATCATCAAACATACTAAATTCCAAGTCCCATAATGGCAATAATTACATCGGCAACCATTCCACTCGATCAAATAAAAACGTCACAATAGAATACAGAAATTCTCATTTTCATAACACTATGATGCCCTTATCTCTGTTGGAGATAACCTATCCCACTTCCCCCATTTCCTTCTTCATGTTCGATGGTTACTTCAATTGCCATCATCCCAACTGGCTGCGATTTGGAATATGAACCAGCGGCTGTGACACAGCAGCTGAATCGATTGTTTGTTTGTTTTCAAAACAAAGCAGTTCTAACTCTGTCAACATTTCAATTTTCAAAACTGTCAACATATTTCATTCAGGTTCTCAACACTCTCAGCTGCACCGTCCTCCCAGATTCCTCTGCTTTTCAGCCAATCCTTTTCAATGTTGTCCTTTATTTCACGATGAAAACTGATAAATGTCCCCTAAAGTCATTAATAGAGCGATCCACATAACTAGTGTTCCACCAGCCTTCTACCAATAGTATGCTGGGTGATAGAGCCAGTAGAGCTGCAAGCATTTTTTTCCCCCCCTCTAACTCGCAGGTTTATATCCATCAATTTGTTTCCCATCCTCGTCACTCAACATGCGACACGCTTTTGCTAATGTAATGGATGGACACCCTGAAACTTAAGCAGGAAGTAAGTCAGGGTAATTGTATTAGATCTATCTCTGACCTTCATTAGAACTTCGAGTCTTGCCCAGCTCCTAAACTTTCTGTTATGGCATTCAGGGTCATCTTCATACTTTGCTGGCCAATGTTTCTCTACTCATGCAAGCAATGTGCTTCATTGGATGATGTTTCTCTCTTTCCCTCCTATTTAGCTGCCTTTTTATAAGTGACGAATTCACTCTCTTCTCTTTTCTCTCCTCTCTTTCTTTGTCTCTGTGTGTGTGTGTGTGTGTTTATCCCTCTCTCTCTCCTCCACCCACCCCTTCCCCACTCAAAAATCCATAATTCCACACCACTGATTATTACTATTCAGAGCATTGACTCACCCTTGAAACAGGAGGGAATGCAGTTGCCTTGATCTGCAAACTTGGACAAGATCCAAAAAGTCACAAAAGTGGAACAAAACTTTTAATCCTGGTAAGTCAAATAAATCTTCACCCATCTCAGAAAGAATGGTTCATATCGTCCTCTGATCACCTTCTATATCCATATGCTGGTGGGAACGTTCTCTCAAACTCCATGTTCTAACCATCAGTCATAACTAAGCATGGGTAAAGCGTATCTCCAAGCTGGCCACAAGTATTTAACACACATCAAATTGAATGAACACATCTTCTAAACATGATCACAATGGCTGGCCTGGTTGCTCTTTACGATACATTTATTGACTGCAGTGTGATATCAATAGCTGATGTTATTGTTTGCGTTTCACATCAAACACCACGCTGCAAGTGCATTCAGATTCCACAATGCATTGTGCAGTCATTTGAGGTAATACAATGACTTAAACAGGTTGTTAGATCTTTATCCATTTTCTTCTGCTATTTGCAGAAGAATTATCACTTTTATAGCAATGATTGTCATCAAGGTAAGAAGTTATTTGCACACTTTTGAACTGTATCAATCACTTAACACGGTTAATATGGAGCAAACTTGGCAGGTTAGGGTGTTTTATTTATGTATTTTTGAAGTACATGATCTTGGTATCCACAGCTTTGTTTGTGTTGATTATTGATATATATATTTTTATTTTTTTTTGAAGACTGATGACAATTAATTGGTTCATTTTAGCTCTTTTGTTGGGTTGAATTTGAAATGGAAAAGAACATTCGTGCTTTGGTAATCCCGCACGGAAAACATGAATGTGCATCAATTTTCTTTTGGACTTGTAACTGGTAGGATGGACTTCTGCAGCTGTGAACATACAATCACAGGAGGATGTTGTACTTCCATGACAGTCAATATCATCTATGCTTTCATTTTAGCTTGAAAGCACGGGTGATATTGTTTCTCAAGATGACACAAGTTGAGCAAGGATAGTGTCGAGCACCTTCGCAACACATATCTTCTTCTTCTTCTTCTTTTGTTTGCAGCACAAGCCTGTGAATAGCATCATTGTCTGGGGGTGCAGTTGTACTGCTGATGAAGCACCCCCTGTAGGTGAGCACAGGAATTTGGTCATGAATAGCTTGCCTACTCTTAACAGTAATATCAATATAGTAACATGCCCATAAATGTTTCCCGACCTTGTTAGGTCCAGGAAGGACATGTTTAGTCAATGGTTTGTTAGTTGTAGCCACAAGTCAACTATCAGGTTTGTGAACCTCCAAGAGGAGTGAGATATATTTCTGAGAAGTCACTCAAATGGAGCATGTTGTGATGTAGCGACTTTGGGTGTTAGATCCTTGGTAAACTTTTATATTTAAAAACATTGGGATTGTTTATTATGTAAAAGCCTGGTGTTGGCATAACTGTTAAGGTGGCTGGCTTAAGATCTGAGGGTCTTGATTTTGAGCCCCTGGTGCTATTGAATTAACACCAGGTGGGGCTGACTCAGCCTGTCATCCTTCCAAGGTCAGTGAAATGAGTACCAGTGTATTGGTAATAGAAGGCACTGCTTCAGCAGCACAGCTGCGCCCCCATAAAATGATGCAACCAGCAGCCACAGACTGCATACGATACCTATTTATTATATATAGTACTATGAGAAATAAGGTTCGTTTCCAAATTATATTGATATTTACAGATTTTTGAGAAAATGTAATGTGTAATAACAATCCTCCTACTGTTAATTTGCAATTTGAATTTGGCTTTGACCCCAATACAAATTTTTATTACGGACCCTGGGCATCAAAAAGCTACATATATCGAATAAACCATTTCAAACAGAGCACCTCACCCCTATTAGAGCAATTCAATTACATCGGATGTAATAAATGTGAATTGTTACTCCCTGCTTGCCAGATCTATTACAGAAGACGCCTTTTGCATTTTTGCCACCTTCATCCCCATTTCGTTTAAAATCCCACGTGGACACGGGCAACTTGCTCGTATAAATAAATCGACATTTTACTTGTGAGTATTCATCCTTATTTGTGATTAGCATAACTTGTATTTGTACATTCTGTACAAAGCTTGGCATGTATTATAAGATATCATAGATAATTCTCCTATAATGCTGCATTTGGCAGATCGCCTAAACATTTCATTTGGCACATTTGAATTGAAGAAATCATTTTTGGAGTTTGGCTGCTCATTTTAACATAGTGTAGTTGAGCATAGTATATAAAGTAACATTCTCATTCGTTTTACATGCTGTCCTTTTGAACATATGTTTTTGCTTTTCTTTCCAGATCAAAGCTCTTCTATTAGTTTCTGTTCAATCAGAACTACATTTGTTATTTCATCCACTATTCTTAAAGATTTAAAAAAAAAACTCTATAAGATGTACAAATCGAAATATAGTAGCACCAAAAATTATGGTGAGCATGCTTGTGTTATTTCCAGTTGAGGGTTAGTCCTATTAAAAGCTGAAACCGTCCACAAAAATTATTCTAAATTAAAAAAAACCAAACAAGCTGTGGATACCAATAAAGAAAACATCCATATTCAACTTCATATGTACATGCGAATACGATGAATAAGTTACTCGTTGATATTGGAAAATAAACTTTTAAAATGTGTACAAAAACAGTGCTTCTTGTGACTTTGTGCTCTCTTACTTTTCAGCAGGTGGAGCTGATGCCTTATTATTTTCTTGGAGTTGCAGTACCACCTTGAAGTGTACAAAGCAATTAACCCTGTACTTTATTAAACAAATACAAAATTAAAGTGCACAACATATTTTTTGAAATACTCTTTTTAAAGTTTGTTTGATTAAATTATACTCTTTTATCTTCATTGGTATATTTACAGTGCAAATATCTTGTTTTCATCTATTTTGATCAATATTTGCTCGTACGTTTCACCAAGGAATAATCTTGCTTTTGCATTGTTGGATTGATCCAATATTGTTTCCCTACATGAAAGAACTCTTCACCTCGTTTTCAGTTTTTTTTGTTTGTATATATTTTTAAACATTTTCCATCATCCATTCAGTTCAACAAACTATTTGGCCTCGCATTAAAAAAAAAACCTTATGAATGTCAATTCTCTCGAGGTGGGAGCTAAACTTTTTGTGCCCAAATTATTGTGCCTTTTCACTAACTTTATTATTCTATTTCACTGACTCTTCAGCTACACAAGAGCTTTGATATGCAATAAATAAAAAAAACATTCACGGGATCCAAATTACATTGAAAAGTTTAAATATATTGTCCAAATATATAATTTAAATATATACCGACCTCATATTGGTTCACCAAGAGCATAAATACTCTTATTTTGCAAATAGTATTATCTTTGAGATGTTCAAATGGCTCTAATGCTGTACAACATAATTTATCATCAATAATAATTGCTTTAGTGACATGTATATCCTTTCACCAACGTACAAACGTAATTGGCTCTTATTTCCAAAAATAAACGTTTATTTAGTTTATTATCTTTCATGGAAACATTAACATTTTAAGCAGTATAATCAATAGAAAAATGTCTCTGTTTATTTGCTCACTGCTGTAGAAATGCAAAATGTCATATCCCTCGAGATGTAATAATCCAATTTTTTGCTCATCTTTTACAGCAAGCAAAATAGTATATTACATGAACCTGATATGGTTGCAGATTTGCGAGATCTCAAAGTTGCGAGCGCAACAATCCGTGCCAAACTATGTTGCCTGAACCTGGGAAGTAGACGTAATGGACAGTTGGCTTCAATCAGACAGGCAGTGTTTCTGAGACTATGTCGGCCTCGCATCTTCTTGTTTCACTTGGGCAATCCTCACTGTATCTGTGTCCCCTCAGCATGGAGTACCTGCCAGAAATAAGATAGAACACTGTTAAAACACTTTCTCATGGTGAATACATAAGCAGTAAAAATGTAAACAAATGCATGCACCTTTACATAAAATCAGACTAACTTTTCTGGACGAACCAAATATGAACACAAACTGTTTCAATCGCAGTCCTATCCTTTCAAATAGTACTGTAACAGTCATCTTTTAACATAAACAAAATTAACAATAAAAACTTAGGTGAACTTTTTCCTGTGAGTTTTCTTTTTCTTTGCGACAAAGGTTGTGATTCTTTAATAAAGGTTTGCACAAGTATTACTGCCTGTAAAAGGACGAAGTAAATTTTGAAATTGAGATGACAGATGAATGAGAAACGACAAAATTTCATACGCTATTTACAGCTGACGAAGTTTCTGTGGAGGCATTCAGTTTTTGGGTTGTCTGTCCGTCCCTCCGTGATAGGTTTTCTCTGTTTTCTCTGCAACTGCTTATCCGATTGACACAAAATTTTCACCATCGATGTGACTACTTATGTATAATGTTATAATGATAATTATGGTGTTGTGGGTCATGTGGTGTGGCAATGTCGTTGGAAAAAAGTAAAAACCTTGGACTACTGTATTTCTGAAACTGCTCCATGGAAAAAAATTAAAACTTGGCACATGTCACGTCCTCCCCATGGGAAAAAAGTGGTTTTTTTGGTTTTTTTTGATGATGTCATAGATGGCTTAATTATGACGTCATAATTGCATACGTTGAATGCTTTATCTGATCAGTATGAAAAAGTTTTGACGGTCATCTGGAGCTAAATTGTATGGAGGGAAAAAAATAGATGATGTCATCCGTCACGTGATTCAATCGCCATTTTGTTTTTAACATACAAATCTTCAAAAATCTTCTTCTCTGAAATGGCTAAACAGATCGAGGCAAAACTGTACAGGTATGATCGTCTATCCATGAGAAACAAAACATTCTCTATGACATCATAGGAAACACGGTTTGGCAGCTATGATTTTTTGAAGAATAAACTTTTTAAAATGTTTGGCTTGATAGATCGATGGGAAACTTCACCCACATGTTCCTAAAGCATTGTGGATACCAGAGTGTCACGAGTAATTAATAGGTCACATGATCTGGCAGCCATATTGGATTGAATGAAAATGTTTTAAAAAATTATTTCGTTTGAACGGCTTCATTAATCGACATGAAATGTCACAATTATGATCAAGTGGTCATGGGTAATATATGTTTTGAATTCAAACTCATTGGACACATGATCTGGAAGCCAGAATTATTTCATATTTTGAATCTAGTTTCAAAGATTTAAATCAAACTTGGTACAAGTATGTATAATGATGTAATAATGTGGGCGGAGGCATATCTGGTGACGTCATGACATCGAAGAGTTTCCTTCTCGTTTTTAATTCACTCAAACTTTAAACATTTAAATCTGAATACACTTAACATTTAATTCAGTTTACATTGCATCTATCTATAATTCCAGCAATGTGTGTGTGTGTGTGGTGTGTGTGTGTGTGTGTCTGTGACCGCTGTTTCTCGACAACCACTGGTCCGATCTAATTGAAACTTGCCAGGTATATTGCTTGGGCCCTGTGGATGTGCCTTTTCAAGGTTTGATATTAATCGGACAAGTGCTTCCCAAGTTATGGCCATTTATTTACCAACCAATGAAAGGACACGTTGCTGCGTAGGCGTGCTGCGTAGGCCGGTGCGCGGCCGGCCGACGATGACGTCACGTGCCGTGCCGGTTACGATGAGGATCGGTGCCTTAGTTACCATGGCGTAGGAGTGAGAATGGTCAATGGCAGCGAATGTCATGGCAAGCAAAGACAGGGAGGTAAACTTGATTTTAATTTGGATTTTAATAACTCTGTGTGTGTAAGTATCACAGCAGTTGTTACTTCAATGCAAGTGATAATTCATGGAATGCATGTGAACATTCCGTACGGGCATGCACCACTTCCAGATAGTGATTACTTACTGTATTGTAATAATTTCTCGATTTCTTATGCCATTTATAGATAAGCACAATGCCCCAATCCAGTCGTCGTTTACGAGAGCGAAGGAACGGCCTGTGTGGTGTTTTGAAAGTTTTTTTTGGGTGGGGGGGAGTTTGCACGTACGGCCATGCACGCACGACACGTACTAGTTTAATTAAAGTCAGGAAGCAATAGCTGAAATTGTGTCGCTCATAATGGTAGCTGAAAATAAGTTGCTTTTTTGTGGATAAATATTCTTCCATATGTAAATATAACTTAGTTTCATGCTACAAAACTATTAAAATAAATACAAGCTGTAAGAATGTGCATTTCAGAACAAACAAGTCATTATAAACCACATCCCATTAAAGATCTACATATCGGAACAATGGAGGGCATTTGGTCCACATTGTTTGTTTTTAGCAAATGGTTCATGATATGACAGACTATAAACAGGGTGTTTAAACAGAGGGACAATGTTCGCATCAAATTGCCTTTTATAATCCCATATTGCCTGATATGCTTGCTAAAATTAGTATTGTCAAAGGAGTGCAAGTACCTTTTGAATAGTGAATGGCACAGATGTGGATGTATCTAGATGAGTTTCCTGATGTCATCGGCAAAGAAGTCATGTTTTGGCTTGGAATTATTTTTTAATTGTAAAAACATTTTGACCACGTTTTATTTTTATTTTTTATTTTTTGTATACAATGTCGAGGCTTGTATGAGAGCAAACACAGAACGTACAACAAGGGGAGCAGGAGATAAGAGGGGTGGGAGAGAGAGAGAAGGAAAAAACAGGGGAACAGAGACAGTAGGCTATCTGTGGAAGGGAGAGGGATGGGGCAGGGAATACATGGTAAACAAGATGGACATTACAGGGACTTTCAGGAAAGAAAGCAGGGCATTTGAAGGAGGTGGGTTTGGGGTGGATTAATGGGGGTAGAAAATATCGTGGTTTTGGATGGAGGAAGATAGGTGGTGGTGAAAAGCTGTTTTGAAGGCCTGGAGGGAAGAGTGGGATTGAAGTGAATGTGGAAGTTTGTTTGAAAGGTGGGGAAAAAAGAGGAATGAAAGAGTGAATGTGAACAGTGATTCGTGATTTTGGTAGTTTTACCAGAATGGGGTTTCTGGCGGATCTTGAGTGTCCTGCGGAAATATGGAGGAGACATATCGCAGACAGAGCAGGGGGGCGAGGCCAGAGAGGAGATTGTATAAAACAGAAAGACCACCGACCTGCCTGCAGTAAGAGTGAGAGACCCAAAGACAGCCGAAATCAACTGAGAGATACCAATGATCCTAAATGCCTTGGTTTCCACAGTGTGAAGCCGAGAAAGGTGAGAGGCGGGAGCACCAGCCCAAAGGAAAGAGCATACTCTTCAGGTAGCGGACGAAAGCTTTTATGTGGTCAGGAGCTCAGGTGTACCAAGGAAGGACTTTGCACGACGGAGGATGCCCAGTCGGCCACTGGCTTTGGAGGCCAGCTTGGAAATGTGGCTTTCCCAGGAACGATCATGGCAGATAGTAGAGCCAGAAGCTTGACAGAAAGGACTTCTTCTGGAGGATTGTTAAGAAAGTAGATGGGGGGGGGGGGTTCCAGATGGTCCTTTCAGAGAGACATCGTGAGAGTGTGAGATTTGTCAGGATTGAAAGACATGTTCCATGTCTTGGACCAGTTTGTGATTTTACCAGATCTGCAGAGAGCGAAGAAGCTGCTGCTTGCCGGTCTGAGGGATGACAGATGCTAGGCAGAGTGTGGTCATCAGCAAAGAGATGAAGAGATTTTCCAAGAGTCGGAGAGATCGTTGATGAAAACCAGAAAAGGAACAGGGCCCAGAACCTGCCTTGAGGAACTCCAGCCTGGACAGGAAGAGGGGCTGAAAAAACTCCATTTAGGGCCACACGTTGACTGTGACAGGAGAGGATGTCTGTGAGCCATGAGCGGAGATGGACTTGGATACCATAGGAAGAGAGTTTGGTGAGCAGGACAGGGTGCCAGACGTGTCAAAAGCACGCGATATGTCAAGGGATAGACTGATTCCATGTCCGGCATTGAGGACCTCCCAAAGCCAAGGAGACTGCTGAGGCAGCACCAACACTATGCACAGAGTATGGTCCAATGGATGGATGGATTGAAGACCTCATCCATTGTTAGGAGAGGAGAAGCATCATATCCAGGGTAGAGTGACCTGGTCTGAATCCAAATTTATGATGAGAAATCAAGCCATTGGAGAAGAGAAAGGATTTAATGTCTGAAGCATCGATGGATTTCACAACCTTGTTGATGATTGGGAGAAGGCTGATTGGTCTGTAGTTGCAGGGATCTGTTTTTGCACCTTTTTTTGCAGAGCGGTAATGTTTGCTGATTTCCAAGCAGATGGCAGTAACAATGATCAAATGAGAACGTGAATAGAACAGAGAGGGTGAGCGAGAGCAGAGGAGCAGGCTTTTAGGACACATGGTCTGATGCTGTCTTGACCGTTACAGAATCTGATCAGGTTTGACAGCAAACTCTCCACCTTGTCAGGAGAAAAGGACACAGAGTCAGGGACAGTTGGGTGTGACTGGCTAAGGTGGGTACAGAAGTGATGGGTTTGTGGCACAAGATTTAGAAGCAAACACCGAGTTTAGGCATTCAGCCTTTTCATGTGCAGTGTCAGCTGTGCGGCCATTTGAGGTAAGGGAGAGGATGGAGGGGAACATACACCAGAAACAGACTTAACTAGGCACCACCATGACTTGGAGAGGGAGACAGGTTTGAGAGTTCAGACTTGAGATTGGAAGATGTTGTTTCTGGCTCTCCTGAGGGTAGACACACACTTGTTCTGAGCTTTATAGAAGGAACTGAGATTACCCTCAGTTGGATTTGCCTTCCATGAGGTGAAGGAAAGTTGTTTCAGGCCAACTGCCTCGCCACAAGCTTGAGTGAACCAAGGGCGGGAGGAAGGGTAGGACAACTGAAGACGAGAGGGGATAAATCTGTGCTGAGGAGGGAGAGCAAGTTTCTTTGAAAGAATTCCTAGGATGAGTTGATGTTGGAGAAAGTAGGATATGGAGACCAGTCTAGAAGTTTGATGGCAGCTTGGAGACCCGGCCAGTCAGCTTGAGTGAAATGCCAGAGTCGACGGTGGCGAGGTGGTTCTCTGATTACAGCATTTCAGTGCATCACACCCGTCCTGCAATGTAAATGTAGTGCTCGTTTTATTCGTTTCTTGAGCATTAAGATTATCTGAACTTAATGTGAATGTGTTGGCTGAGACTTTGAAGAAGCAAAAATAATGCACAATTATTTACCTCCTCGTTAACCCCCCCCCCCCCCCCCCACCAAAAAAACACAATGTTCCTCAATTTTCGAATTATTCAAAATATTTGCTGCATTGTGATTTTGATCATAAACCGTGGCGTTTTTTTTTTTTTTCTCCACAAAATCAAAGCTCATGGAAGAAAGAAGAGCAAGATGATGGGGGTAAGAAGGTAATGAACTGACAATGGGAAAATAGTTGGATACGATAAGCAAGGGAATGAACAATCAAAAAAATAGTTGCTTTTCAATTAATAAATATTTAAAAAAAAGAAAAGAATTGCCTTCAATTTTCAGAAGAAAGAGAAAACTATTCCAAGAAACTAAGGCTGGATAATCGTTATCATGCGTTTCAAATAATATTTTGAAACAAAAGCTGTACAATTGTTTGTTTTAGCTAAGAGAGCTCCGCGTTCTCTTCTTCTTCTTCTTCTTCTCTTCTTCTTCTTCTTCTTCTTCTCTTCTTCTTCTTCTCTTCTGACAAAACCTTTAGGACTCGGCTCTTTTATGTACAGGATCCGGATCTCCTTAGATACTAAACACCTGTACACATCCTCGCATTGAGGGTGCCTTTTGAGAGCGTCTATCATGAACTTTTAAATATTCCGGACATTTGCTTTAAAGTTTCGAAAAGTTCACTTTACTATTTAAAGATTATTCCATTTAATGTGTTGTAATTTCGTAAATACACTATTTTCTCGTGATGAACGACGATCGTCCATGACGGGTCTCGCTATTGGCTCCGTCAAGGCACGTGACGAAATATCGGAAGTTGTTTGTTTTTTTTTCTTCTTCTTGTTCTTGTTCTTCTTCTTCTGGTGAAGACAAAACCTTTAGGACGCGGCTCTTGGACACATTTGTCCTTGTTAATGTTGTGAGGCTCACAGAGGTGCTTGTACCGGTATCACATGCAGTACAAGGATATATGAGGACAAACAAGGAACTTGTACACAGGAGGAGGTTTTTTGGCCCATCATGCCTGTGCGATATCAACACCACATTCTTTTAATCATCATTCATCCAGCGAAGGGGAGGGTAGGTGGGGAGGATATCTAGGTGATATTTACCTTTTTATTTAAATGTTACGTGGGGGGGGGGGGGTAGCGATAAAGCTAAAAAATGTAGATAAAATGTGAATAAGTTAGATTAACAGAGAAAATCAGATGATTCTCAGTTGCATTAGTATTCAAACCCTTTAACTAATTAACCACAAATCACTTCAGGATCAGATTATTTGTTTGAAAGGTTACAAAGTAAGTGTAATTGGTTTCACCAGTTTGTAATCAGTGGTTTAACTTAAAAACTAAACTTCCCCATTTATCTAAGGAGTTTGAAGGTGCAACTTACTTTGTCAACCAACAAGGCAAACATGAAGTGATGGAGAAGCACCGATCAGGAGAGGGTTATAAATAAGGCTATAAGCAGATTTCAAAGTTGCTCATTACCTCCATCACCGAAGATGGATGGAAGTTATGTTTTTCACCCCTGTCTGTCTGTCTTTCTGTTTGTGAACAGGATATCCTAAAAGTTGTGGAGGGATTCAGACGATATTTGCTGGAGACCTTGGGTATGTAATAAGGAAGAATTGTTTCGATTTTGATGAAAATCCGAATCCGGATCCAGATACGAATTTTTTTTATAAGTGATTCTTCACCATTGAATGATAGAGCTAAAACGATATATAGTATAATATCTCAAGTTGCTGAAGGATTTGGTGGATCAGTTGGTTAGGTGACAACAACAAACCAATTAAATTTTAATTCAGGTGCAAATCAAAATCCAGCCTATCAGTGGGATACAGAACGTAAACGAATCACTTTGGCGGGGGTATGCACTCTACTGAGTGCCCTTCTCGTTATCACTTTGAGTACGGTGAAATCCATCATTAAGAAGTGGAAGACATATCGTACCACCCAGACTCTACCCAGATCGGGTCGTCCATCAAAACTCAGCAGCCAGGCAAGCAGGAAACTTGGGATGACACTGTAAGTCCAACAATGACTTTGAAAGATCTGCAGGGCTTTATGTCTGAGATGGGGGTCAGAGTTCATCAATCAACAATATCCCATTCCCTTCACAAAGCAGGCTTTTATGGACAAGTGACAGGAAAAAAGCCATTCCTGAAAAAGACACATCTAAAAGCTCGTATGGAGTTTGTGAAAAAAGCATCTTAATGACACTGCAGGAATGTGGAGAAAAGTTTTGTTGTCAGGCGAGTCAACAATTGAGCTTTTTGGTCTAAATTCAAAGCGTTACGTTTGGTGCACGCCGAACACTGCGCATCACCCAGTTAACACCATCCCTACTGTCAAGCATGGTGGTAATAGCATCATGTTATGGGGCTACTTTTCATCAGCAGGGACTATCAAGCTTGTCAGGATAGAAGGGACAATGGACAGTGCAAAGTACAGAAGAATCTTGATGAAAACTTGTTTGAGTCAGCCATGAATCTGAACCTAGGTAGGAGATTCACATTTCAGCAGGACAATGATCCGAAGCACAAAGCTAAAGCCACAATGGAGTGACTGAATATGAAGAAAATAAATGTTCTTGAGTGGCCCAAAGTCCTGACTTGAATCCAATTGAACATTTACGATGAGACTTGAAGATTGCAGTCCATCGACGATCCCCATCAAACTTGGCAGAACTAGAGCAATTTTCACATTAAGAATGGGTAACGATTTCACCATCTCACTGTACAATGCTGGGAGAGATCTACCCAGAAAGACTCATAGCAGTCATTGCTGTAAAAGGTTCTTCCACCAAGTACTGACCTGAGGGGGCTGAATACTCTTAAAACCAGTGAATTTTGATTTGTACGTGTTTTTACAGGTATTTCTGACATGTAACTTCCTTTAACTGTAACAGTGTTTAGTTTGATCTCTTCAGTTATGGAATAAAAAAGTTCATTTGTAAAAATTGTTTCTACATGATTCGTTATTCATCTAAATGTGGCATTATTGGTAAGTGGTGAATACTTTTACAGGCCACTGTATGTGAAAGTTAACACACAACATTTTGGGCATCTTCCATGTTGAGACTGAAGCACAAAGCCAATTGCTGTCACATCATAGACAGGTTGTTGGTCTGTTTTTTTTAAACCTCTGGTTTAAACCTCTGCCCAGCTACTCCAGTATGCACCCATTCTTCCAGTAACCCACTCTTGGTTCAATTCTCAAAATGCAAGTTTACTCCCAACCTCAAATCGTTTGTTTATCTTTACTCCCACCCGTGGAACCACCTTCCTGAGGCTGTCCAATCTCACTCTTTCTTCCAGAACATCAATTTCGCCAAGCTTAATACCGGAACGAACCACTATCACCCGTGTTATACCGTACCACACACACTAAACCTTCACATTATCATTCCCCACCTCCTAATCGTAACCCCTACCGAACCTTAAACTTTCTCTGTAGTCAAGTTCTCCAACAACCTCTGTGCATTCTGTCCTCTGCTCGTCATTCCTTCTGTTGCATATCTTCAGACTATTTCTCCTTCATCACCCGGTTTGATGTGAAGGACGAGAAAGTACGTGGAAAGGGCCGTACTGTTCCCCGCCTCTGAATACTAGCCGCCCCGTCAAATACTAGCAGATACATGACATCCCGCTGGCCCAAGCCCCTCGATATAACCCCTTCTCATACCAGATCGCAATGCGCGGCAATTGGCCCTTCGGCACGGGATGCGCGGCACACACGCAGCTAACTGTGGACCGTCCTGCGCAGCGGGCCTCAAGATCCGGACGCCGCGAGCTCACACAATACCACTCTCCCCGCTGTCCTAACATTGGAGACTCATCGTCTCGTCGCTCTACCTCTCCGCACTAGCTCTTCTGAGTCGTCTCTCTCACACCTCATTAGGCCTCTGGCCTCCCCGTCCCTCGGGCTCCTTCCTCCCGTCGTCTTCAACATACTCGCTCTCCCCCTCCTCCGCATCTAGTCCTACCACCCGCACCCGGTCATGAAGCCCTAAATCTCTAGACAATCGGCTCCTCTACTCCTGCTCTTCTCTTCGCTAAACCGGGTCATCACCCTTCGCGTGATACAGAGCATGCCCATCGTACTCTCAACTCCACTGGCGATGGACAAAGAACCCCATAATCAGATCCATCTACCTGCTCTCTGCCATAATAGTCTCAGTATTGAACTCCTCCTCTGTAGTAATCCTCTCTCTATCCGGTATCTCATAACATTCTCAAGGTGTCGCCAAGCATCCTCAACAATCTCCCCTTGACACAACTTTTGATCGTCGTCGTATCATGACCCTCGGCTACTCCTCTGCGCGTTCTTCGTGCGTTGACTGTAATCTCTCATACAACAACATAGTCGTAGCCGTCTGGGGCGGTGCGAGGTCCAAATCTAACTGCGATGCGTCTCGCAGTAGACCGTTCACCCTTGTGCAGACTAATCAATCGAGTAGCAGTGCTGATCTCGATTGGACGGGGACAACATGAGAGCGATACCCGCTCTCGGGCTAGACCGTCTGGAAGACCGTGACCATAAACATCCCAGTGATCTCTCTAGCCGGTCCATTCTCCTCAACTCTAACCAGCAGTCCGGCGCTCACCGAGTTCGTCACATGCGACGACAGCTGTCATACTGCCAACATCGCTGATCTCACTAACCGAGCTAGCTAGGAGATAGAGTCCAAGCGATAGTGAAGTATCTACCAAGCTGTTGGACTCATCGGATCCTCGTTGCCAGCCCGTCCCACCGCCCTGTGCGACTCGAATCTTCACAAGAAGCTACATAGGGCAAATGCAGGACGACTGACGCATGTCTGTACGAAGCTAACTTCTCTACTTCGCGTGCGCACTCTATCTGGTTTCTTATCGCTCCCGCGTAGGCGTCGCCCGTACGGGGGCCAAGGTGGGTGAAAGGTGAAAGAAAGTGCTAATAGCTACATTCTGCAATCACTCTCAGGCGTCTCGTATTCCGTCTTCTTGATCTTCCTCTACAGACATTCCAGAACAATAGCGCCGTTTCTCTCTCATCACCTAACCACGCATCCAATCCAGCCCTCATAGCTATGTCTTCTCCGCACTAAAATCGCCTGCCTACAGGTCACTACTAAGGGCCCCACTTTCCCCATCTATCAATAGAACCCTAACTCCGCTCCTCCACTCTCCTGGTCGCTCTTCTATCTCTGACTCCTTGGGCCCATACTGCGTTCACTACTCAGCTCCGCTCCACGACTAATCTCTCCTTACTAGCACTCCACACAACTCTGCGCATCATCATTCTTCCTACGGCGGCCCTACTGTCTCCTCTACTAACTCTCGTCCTCTGATAGGACCCTATCCACGTACCTCTAAACCTCTAACCACCGTATCATATGCTTCTCTCATGCTCTGCTCTAGCGTATCTCTAATAACTCCCCTGCTACGTTGCTATACTCTCATAGCCCTCCCCAACCATCAATACCTCCCCGCTAACGCCTTCCCAACCTCCAGACATACGGAGCTAACATTACTTGAATACTGATACAGTCTGAATCTTCGTAACAACATTAGACAGGAATCTCACCCATCATCGTGCTACACACATAAACACAACACACACAACCATCCACTCAACATAACTACATCTGTCGCCCTCTGCTTCTCGACACAACCAATTCAAAAAAGAAAAAACCACCTAACCCCAAACACCCACTCGGCCATAACATCTATTAAGCCTAATCTCCTCTTCACACCACTAAGAACAATCAATCTCATCTGCTCTTACCAGTCAATCCTCATCGCCAAAAACCTCCATACTACTCATCTACACTCGGACAACGCCAACCATATCTTTCATCATCTCTACCAACATCTGATAATCTCTGCCCTCCTCATTCCTGCTCTCAATGCTCTCTCCTCTAATACTCTATACTCTGTCTCTCTCTTCTGTGTCATCTGTCTCTGTCTCATTAATCCATAGTCGTACTGTCATCTGTACTTGCAGTCATCACTGCTCTACATAGTACATACTCTCTCATCTTCTCATCTCCCGCCACCTGTCATGCCAAAAATTGGAATTACCCGCTGCTGCAACAGAATGTTACCTTTAGTCAATGGCACAGGAGAGATTAGGCTGCTTGCTTCGATACCGTGTCGTGAGTTTCCATGTCCTCACGATCTACTCGCCTCGGTGGTGTCCCACATTTGCCATTTCCCACTTCCACATAGGTTCGTTAGACTATTCGATATCCGTGAACGATCACACTTATCTACCGCTGGTTTCCCCTCTCAAGGTAAGAGAGACTAGAATAGCTCGGTACGTGACCGACAATGTGTTCGCGAAAGAGGGTAACGTCGAGTTTTTCATATGTCCGCAAGAAAAGTTCCTTGTTCGATAGTGCTTCAATAAGCTTTTATCGCTGGTGAAATCACTTGCTCATTTGCCGCATTTCTTTATATTTGTCTCTTTACATCTTAGCGACTTAATTCCCGCAGTGTCTTGCGAATTCGCCGCTCCTCGCGTGATCCCACGAGGTGACTGGAGACCAGGTTGGCCAGAACCAGGCATATTCTAGAGTAGGGACTTGGCCTCATAATCCTAGCAAGTGAGGAAACGTCGCTCGTCGGATTGGAGTCGTGATATAACAATTCTGTGGCCACATCCCGGGCACCCATCGTTTCGCAATCGAGCCCTCATTCACAGCGTTACTCAACGAGTACTATTGTCGTGACAAAAAAAGATGAGATAACCCAAAAGTGAAGCGTAGCGCCGAGAACAATTTGAGCAATGAAAAGCCTGGTGCCTCTGTCACCCGAGGGCGATGATTCGTAGTGAGAGGCGTAAATTGAATCGATCGCCGATTTCAGTAAAAGAGAACAAGAGACGAGCGGTTCGTGTAGAATAGCGCAGATAACAAAACCGCGGTCCGCCCCGATGATAAACGGATGGATAGGTATCGGTTTGACTATCCGCGATAGAAGCACGTCGCCTCATCGTCCAACAAGGCCATGTCCCTCGACTCTGGACACTTTGTAAGAATGAAACGTTCAGTCCTTTAGGAATCAGAGCTCAAAGCCTCTGCTAACCTAACAGAAGGCCTAAACTGTAATCTTCAAAGATTGTATCCGCCAGTCTACCCCTGAGGCGGATGTGATATTTAGATCCTGGACCACCAAAGCGTACGAATGACAGACCAGCAGCTGCGTGTGATTACCCCCAACACATAATAGGTGGGAGCTCAGCGCATGATAAAGGGACTTCAAAGCAGACGAACTGCCCCGCCCCCCGGACCCCCACTTCCACAGCCAACAAAAGGCCGGCCTTGGCCAGTCAGACGTGACGATGCTAGATTTCCGTACGAGCACCGATCTCATTTTAGTAACAATTGAAGGCAGTGTACCAAAGAGATCACCGCGTTTACAATCCACTCGTGCTGACACCCGTACGAGTTTTAAGACTAGGCAGCTATGAAGGTCAGTCACGAGCTGGACGCAGAGATATGTATAAACACTGGAGCCACCGTAATAAATAGCGTCCTGAGCTAATATAGGCTTGATAAGATAAAAAAAGTAGGACCCCACCATATAAGGAAACACCAACAGATTATGCCCCATACATATCGGAAAACCGCAAGCTTGTCCACTGGCCGACCGAGTAACAAAGGACTCACAGAATTAATGTTAACGTTTCCTTTCAACGAACGGACAGGATAAACCGGCTGAACGAGTGGAACGCGCGCCCCTCCCAATGACGGACAGGACAAACTCGTTCAACAAGTGGACACGCCCCCTCAAGACGGACAGGACAAACTCGTTCAACAGTGGACACGCCCCTCCCAGTGACGGACAGGACAAACTCGTTCAACAAGTGGACACGCCCCTCCCAGTGACGGACAGGACAAACTCGTTCAACAAGTGGACACGCCCCCTCCCAGTGACGGACAGGACAAACTCGTTCAACAAGTGGACACGCCCCTCCCGTGACGAACAGGGACAACTGTTCAACAAGTGGACACGCCCCTCCAATGACGGACAGGACAAAACTCGTTAACCAAGGACACCCCCCTCCCATTGACGGACAGGACAAACTCGTTCAACAAGTGGACACGCCCCCTCCAGTGACGTACGGGACAAACGGGTTCCACGAGTGGACACTCCCCCTCCAATGACAGACAGGACAAACTCGTTCACAAGTGGACACACCCCCTCCAATGACGGACAGACAAACTCGTTCAACAAGTGGAACACCCCCCTCCCAGTGACATGCAGGATAAATTAACCGAACAAGTGGACACCACCCCCCCCCCACCTCCCAATGAGCCAATGGACAGTGTAAGTGAGGGGTTCATTACCGTCTCCATAAATAAAAACGTAAATCCCTGCACCACGTGTGTCACCTTCTGGTAAAAGGCAAATAAGCGAAAATGTAATTACTGGAATCCCATGTAATAAACAGATTTGCCTTTCTGGAAAAAGAAAATAACCCAGAAGCGTCCGCTTGTTCAAACATCCTCAATAAAACAATCCGTACGAACTTGCCCAATCGCGTCTCCAACCCCCAGAACGGCTCCGCCTCGCACCAAGGACGTTCCTAATGTAGACTGCTCCCATATCCAAACAGTTACAGGGGAAGAGAAACTTTTCACAGTCTCTCCTACCAAACAATTAAATGAAACAACTAAGAACACTGAGGAAACGAGGAGGATAGTTTAATCCTCAATGGGAGAGTGACACTCACGACCCGAGCACCAGTGCCGTGTCAACGGACAAGCGGAGTCTCTCTCTTACATTCCGAAGAATCCAGGCGTAACTCTGATATATAGGGCCGAAGAAAATTCTTTCATTTGAAACCGAGCAATCATGTGATGCTCACAATGAAACTGAAACACCAATCGATTCCCCATGTGAGGAATCTGATAGGTGAAAGTCAAGACGACTCCTCTCAGATTTCTAAAGGCTGAAGACAAGACCTTCGGATGACGAGCTTCGGGGACTTCTTGAGGATTCTTATCGTAAGAGAAAATATTGAACTGAAAGATCATTTCCCTGATCTTCCGGTGTTAATCACGAAATTGAAAGAATTGTGCGTAACCCTGTCACCCCAAACTTCACTTGAGGCTCAGAAGCACAGGTTAAAAAAAAATGATCCAGAAAGCTCGACAGGAGCTTCTTAAGTGAGGTCCTTATGGTGTGGTTTCTCTTATTATTATTTTCTTCTTACCTCTTTCTAAGCACATGAATGTCAATTTCGGAAAGTCTAAACATTAATGGTGGTTCTAGTTTAGAACGCAAAGTTCAGGTAAAAGACTGACTCGGCGTTTGCACCTGGACGTCTTGTTATTGCAAGAGACGCATGGAGATTGACTGCCCAAGCTCAATGGAGAAGGCTCATGAAGGGTCAGTGGTTCTTTCAGTGATATAAATTCCTTCACTGCCGGGATTGCCTTCTTTGTCTCTCCTTCATTAACACTCTCGCAAGTTCATTTTAATGAAATAATTCCTGACATCTGGCTTGTCTTCAGTTCATTGCCACAACATCAAATCTTTGTTTTTTGTAAACATTTATGCCCCCAATGAGAATTGCTGAAAAGTATAACTTCTTCCTTAAACTAAAGGCCTTTCTAAGCACAATTGACTTGAACTGTTGTTTCATACTGAGTGGTGACTTCAACTGTACCCTTGACCCTGCTTTAGACAGGAAACGTGTTCGAAGCCACATCCAAAATCTGCCAAAACGTTGGAAAAGAATTATAAAAACTGTGGACTCATGGATGTTTGGCGTATCCAACACCCCAGACAAAGTCAGTTCACCTGGTTACGATGTGTGTCCAGAGACACACTCCAGCTCGGTTAGACAGAATTATGTCAATGCTACAATGCTTGATAAAGATTTAAAATCTGGTATCTGCTCTCTCTCTTTCTCTGACTATCTGGTGACAACATTCTCCTTTAAGCTTGATCTGCAGCAACATGGCAGTCCGTATTGGAAGTTTAACTCATGTTACTTGAGAATGTTACTTTTGTGAAGCCTTTAGGGGTGTTTGGAATAGCTCATCAAACAAAAGAATAGTTTAAGTAGCCCTAGATTATGGTGGGACTATGCAAAGCACAGATTGCCGTCTTTTTGCCAACAGTTTAATCACCTTCTATCTTTTAGTGCAAAAAAGGAAAGGATTGTACTCGAAAAAGAATACTGAAAATTACAATCTGATGTTGCAAACAACCCAGTGCAACAAATAATCATCTGCTACTGGAAAAAAGGCCCTTTTAAATGATCTTGTTGACTATCAAGTGAAAGGGTGCAATGATCCGATTACGGATGGATCAGATTTATAATTTGGACTCTCCAACAAAATTTTTCTTTCATTTGATAAAAAGACCACCCATCAAAGGCAAATGAAACCCTAGGCTCTCAACTGGGACCATCGTGACATCACAAAATAGCATAAAGAGGGAATTCTATAACTTCTTCTCAGACGTGTTTAAGGCAAACGATGTTGACAATGATGCAATGCAATACTCCACGTCTGATCTACCCACGTTAAGTGCTACTTCAAAAGGGACCAGCTTGATTCCTTACCTTCCTTGAAGAACTTACACTCTCGCTTGCTTCTCTGCGACTGGAAAAATCTCCTGGACTAGACGGGCCTCCACGAGTGTTACAAATCCTTTTGGTCCTTACTAGGTCCAGAGCTTTATTGGAGGTCTTTACTTAGTTCTTTACAATTGGGGAATTGCCAATGAGCTGTCGTAGAGCAGTAACTACTTTATTATCGAAAAAAAGGGGACCTCAGCTCGATTGGCAACTGGCACCCAATCTCTCTTTTAACTTCTGACTATAAATATTTTCCAAAGCTCTAGCTCGACGCATCTCCCCCCTTCTAGAATCTTTGATTCAAAAGTGATCAGTTCTACTGTATCCCTAACAGACAGATACATGATAACATATTCCTAATAAGAGATCTTTGGGATGTGTGTAAAGCGAAAATGATAATCTTGGTTTGATTATGCTCGACCAAGAGAAAGCTTTTGACCGTGTTAGTCATGCATATCTTTTCAAGGTTCTCGAGTGTTTTGGACCTTGGTCCCAGGTTTACCTCCCTTATAAAACTCTTTTATCATGGCATTTCCTCAGGTACTCAGAGTAAACTCTGAACTGACTTCACTTGTAAGTGGAAGGGGTATCCGTCAGGATGTCCTTTGTCTGGCATTTTGTACTCTCTAACTATCGAGCCTTTCCTAATCAAAGTTCGCAGCTTCTTAACTGGTTACACAAAGCTGCAAGTAAAACCTGTGAAATTTCGCCTATGCTGATGATATTTGTGCCATTGTACGCACAAGCAAGGAGTCAAGAAACTGGTGGACTGTTTGAACTATTATGGTTTTTGCTTCTTCAGCTGCAATAAACTGGAACAAGGTCCAGGCACTGTGGATCGGCCCATGCCAGCTGCCCATGCTGGTTCTTCCGGAACGCCTCACCTGGTCGAACAAACGGAATGAAGTACCTTGGCGTTTTCATCGGTGATGCAGCAACACAAGCAAAGAATTGGGAGGGTCTCGCTGAAGCCCTCGAACAAAGCTGCTGAAATGGAAAGGCTACTGACTTTGCGTCTCTTATCGAGGCCGAGTCCTGGTCATCAACAACTTAGCAGAGCATCTCTATTGTGGCACAGGATCAAAGCCATACCACCTCCTGAACATTTTTTGTTGAACATACAGAAAAACCTTAACAATTTTTTCTGGAGTGGAAAACACTTGGCTTCGTCCACAGATCCTGAATATTCCATTGGAGGAAGAGTGGACAGGGTCTTGTGGACATTGCTGTGCAGGCAATGGCCTTCGGCGTCGCCTCAATCTGGCGGCTTCTCTACGGTCCTCGGACTTATCTGGAGGTCCGCCGCCCTTCTCATCCTTCGTCAAGCTGGTATGCTTGACTTTTCATCAGGATTATTTTTAATGAATATGAAATGTATTATTTGTCCTTGCTTCCACCTTTTTATAACAGCATTTTAAATGCTTGGCGTGTTTTTATAGTTGACCGTGATTATCTTTCCTACACCAAAGATATGTTTTTGAAGACCTCTGTTTCACAACTCTCTTTTTAAAAGAATAAGAACGGAGCGTTCTTTTTATCGATCATTTTATTCAGAACGGTGTCCATTGCGTTTCTGATGTAATGATTGACAACACGAGATGGTGAGTGCTGTAGCACTAGCAACCAAGGTTGGCATACGGTCCTACCGCAAGTATCTCTTTTTATTGATGTGAAGTACTTCAGGTGTACCGGAGATCAAGGTAGACTGGGAGAGATCTCCTCACACTGGTGATGGCTCAACTGTGTCGCAAATCGGAATCCTCTCTCCCAAACTCTCGCGACTCAACTCCCACTGTCATGATTTCCGGTTCAATTGTAAAATATTTACCAAAAATACAGTTTGGAATCACACCACGAATAGGTCTGAGAAAACGTCATATATAACCAGGCCTGTGTGAAAGCAATTCGACCTTCTTTAGGAACTTGGCAGTCAAGGAAGTGGCACAACTACTT
>CM068963.1:103751557-103764852 GCA_035128595.1 Eptatretus atami
CACATCACAACTCAGCCAATCACAGGCGTCGCCGCTATCTTCTGGCTGATGGGTGGAGTAACCTTCGCGCTGAGTATGAACATACTGGCACCCTCTTACTTTCCTGTGAGTTAGCGAGCATCCTGACGCTTGCAGTTCTTCATTTTGCTCTTATTTGTCGTTTTTACAGTGCGTGCGCTGTATACAATTGCACCGAGTTTGAAATGTCCCCGGTGTCTACCACGTCTACACGTCTCCGGTTCCCGGTGTCCCCCCCTCCCCCACGTGCCTGTGACAGCCAATGACGGCCGTCCGGTAGATGCAGTGCGTAACCTAGACCGAAATGGCGACAATTGACGGAAATACCCGAGTATTTCAATGGAAATTTGTGAAACTAACGTGTTTATATATGTGAAAACCATTGAATTTATTGCTTGACGGAAAAAAGCAAGAAACGTGCCCCTCTCATGTACGAACGACCGAAAGACATCATTTCCGCCCACCATCGCATTTCGCGCCGAAAGACGTCATTTCCGCCCACCATCGCATTTCGCGCCGAAAGACGTCATTTCCGCCCACCATCGCATTTCGCGCCGATCGCCGAACGCTGAAAGCTAAGTTCTTCTTATGCCATCATCTTTTGCGGCCCCCTGCCACGCTGTATCGAACGATTTCATCCTTCTGTTATATATAAAGGTGCTTATCACAATAATAACAAGATTTTTGCATTTCAAATATTAAGTACGCTTTTTAATTGTTTTTCAACTGAAAAAGCATAAATTGCATATTTTAACATTAGTGTACTCATTGCTTCACCACACGCGCTGTATTGAAGGATTTCACTTGTTTATTCTTGACTATGGCCGACGGATATATTCGGCACCAGGAAAGTGGTACTTGCAAACACGACAAAAAGAAAGCAGGCGTGAAACAGAAACAAAAAGACTGTCTGGATCCATCTTAAAATTTTTTTCACCTCACCAGAGTCGAAATGAGCAAACGGAATGTGCGCATGCAGAATCTTCTGATGTCAATGTCGAGGGATCAAGTAATCTCGCACTGCATCACATTTCGAAAGCTGATGATACCAATACCCTCACATCAAGCAACGAGAGAAGCATTGAAACAACTGCAGCCAGTGCTGCGGCTCGTAGTTTCAATCCTGATCCTGCTGAATGGACTCTTTCCGCAGAACTCGTAGATAATTTCATCCAGAATCCTCCCTGCCAAGATAGGAACGCAGATTTTTCGTATACGGTCGATTTCTCCGAAGTGATCGCATCGTTTGCCAACCAAAAGGCACGAAAGAAGGTGTTTCAGCAGGGTGGAAATTGAATATTCATACATTCCTCCGAATTTGTTTTCTGTATCGTTCGTTTCTCAATTTCGAAGCCGAATTGGATTTTACAGGCACTTGTATATTTGAAAGTCGGACAAATCGCCATTTACCGCAGTCTGTTCCGATTAAATTTCATGTTCAAAATCGTTGTTTTGGTCACTCTTGAATTTGGTCTACGAAATCTCAAGGGCCTTGGCCTACGAAGACCATAATCCGGCCCTGGGCCAGGGTAGGGATGTTAAATAGTGGAGGTCATGTCGATCACATGATCAGAAGTGTGTCAAAATGGCCGACTTAATCAATTTTTTGGGAAAATCATGTAAGTCCTTCAACAATCTTCTTCTCCAGACCACCAGTCAGAATGCTATCAAATTTTTGTTACAACATAAGGCCAGGGCCCAGATAAGCTACAGGTCTAGTGGTCCTGTCTTTTGGATTATTATTATTAATATTATTATTTAACAGCCACCGTTATCGCACCTTCTTGTGGGGTCGGCTGGGGGAAGCTTTTCCGCAACTGCATCTGAATTGGCGATAAATTGATATTCCAGTGAAGAGCCATGGAAAAGCATCACACCGTAGAGCATAGTCTTCACAAACCAGATGTTTCACCTAGCGTTGGACTAGTTTGGGCACGAATTTGGAATTTGTCAATGGTGCCGGCGATAGCTCACCTACTCTTCGCGAAGGACACCATGAGATGTTGAACTTCCACCAAAAAATGCTGGCAGACAGGACAGCCATTCAATGTCCATCCAAGGGACGTCACACACATTGATGAATCACCCTGCCTGTGAAACACCTGACTGTTAATTATAGCTGGGTGGCGAATCTATACCCAGGTTAAGGGGCTGTCACACCTTGACGTTTTAGCCAACGTATGCCGACGTATGAAAAAATTTGGCGAATACGCTGGCACACGTCGAATACATTATGGGTAAGTTTTGTATACGTTAAGAAAATTGAATGAATAGGATATCAGGTTCACTTGAGTGACCTAGCAGTATTGGCGCGGAGGTTTTTGCACTCTACCGAGTGCTCCGCCTCTAGTTTTTTATACTTTTGTAATTAAAAGTCTCTCTCTCTCTCTCTCTCTCTCTCTCTCTCCTCTCTCTCTCTCCTCTCTCTCTCTGTATCTCTGTATCTCTGGCTGTCTCTCTGTCTCTGTTCTCTCTCTCTCTGTATCTCTGTCTGCCCTCTGTCTGTATCTCTCTGTGTGTGTGTGTTCTCTCTCTCTCTTCCTCTCTCTCTCTCTCTCTCTCTCTCTCTCTCTCTCTCTTTCTCTCTCTCTCTCTCTCTCTTTCTCTCTGTCATTGCTGGCTCATTCTCCTTGCTTGTTGTATCCAACTGTGGCCCCGCTGCTAGTATGTTGCCTTTTACCTTCTTGTCACCAGCTCTCCATGAGCCTGCATTTTGAACACAAAACAAAATATTGAAGTTCTTCACCAGTTAGCATTATTTATCCTATTGCACACATTGAAAATTTACAACTTTTACAAATTATATTAACATTTTGAATGGAAGAGCAACCAGAACAGCTTTCTAATCACAGAAAAAGGTTACTTCAACGGTAATATAACATCACCAAAAGGATTCGCCGAACTAATGCTGTCACATCTTTTGAAGTGCAACCGAGGGCAGGTTCCACAGAGACACAATTTATATTGCAAAGAAAATCATTAAATTTTTCACAACTACATTGAGCCTTATCTCCATCCTACGGCCTATCGAGTTGACTTTGAACCTTTTTAGTACTGCACTTTGGAAGAGGACCAGCAGGAATCAATAAGTAAAACAAATCACAAAGATGCTGAAGAAGAAACACAGGAGAGAAAAGAAATGCAAGAAGAATCCCCAGGGAAGACTTACAAGAAGAGCATGGCCCTAGACTGGGCTCGTTCTGGACGAAATGAGCGACGAGTTTGAAATGGCTTGGCGACCCACGCCGCGATTGGAAGGGTGGCTAGGGGTACAGGAAAGGTGTAGACCATCAGAAAAGAGAAACAAGCAGACAGAACAGTGATCAGGATTAAATACAGACAGACCAACAGGACTAATATGATCAACTAACTGGGTGTGATTTCAGTTGTCATTGCCTCGCTGAAATGTTATCTTGAACTGTGCCATGGGAATTTGAACACACTGCTCATTCACTCATGTCATCATCATAAAGGTTCACGATGGCATGAAGCCATATAAATGATCCTATTCTGTGAAAAACTAAACGAACAATCAAAGTCTGACACATGTCAAATTCATTTATCACAGAACATCTCTGAGATGGTGAGCAGAGATTATTCCTCCGCAAATCTTAACTGACAGCTGAGCTTCGAACCTTTGCTAGACAGCGAATACAGCCTAGCTGTCGGCTGTCTACAAAGTCATAGCACGTGCCACAAACACAAAGTTATCATAAAATGGAAGAAGAAAGTTTTGCAAGAGCAGTGCAAGTAAACACTTCAGAAAGAACAACATATGAATACAAAATTCATTAAAAAAACAGAGCATAAAATATATAAGATTAAAACAAAAAAATCTATTGATAGCAATTTTGTGGATTAAAATATTGTTGCAGCCGCGTGGTCAACGGTTTGCCCTGTCCGAATCCCGATGAACCGCGTCAAAGCGGTCGCGATGGCGACGGACTCGTCACTCCAGGCAACTAGCAGGCCTGTTTGTTATTCAATGGAGCCACCGAACAAGTGGTTTTTGAAGTGCGTTGGACACACGGGGGCGGAAATACAAAAAGAAGCAATCCAGTTTGATAATCCTCTCCCTCTCCACGTCCCTCTCCCCAATAAGTGCCCTCGAGTCAACGAACGAACGGGAACCTTAAATAAGCTAAGCCTTAAGGCCTCAGGACACTCCTCAGCAGTTCGCAGGAATTTGGAATTTGGCCTGGGTGGTGGTGGTAACTCGTACATCTTTTGTGAAAGGATCCTTTGGCGTGCAACAACGAATGATAACAGATTAGAAAACCAGCTTAACCTCCATCTCAACGACAGTGCACGTTGTGGTGCAACACCCTGCCTGCGAAGCACCAATTTGACAGTTTAGAGTAGGGCCAGGATTGAAACCATATGGAGGGTTCGAAGATAAGTATGCTTCCTCTGAACCATCCTGTCGATATCACACCTGACTAATGCAGGGTTAATAATGTGTATAAAACCCCAAGCAGGGAAATTTCACAAGGTCCGATGATCCCTGCAATTTTCAAAAGATACAGAGGATCTTCAACATCCCCAACGTAATGTAGACGGGACAAGCCAGGTTTACGTCCTCATCTGTTAGACGGACGGCATTCTGTTAGACCTTATTACCACTGGCAGGTTTTACTTAGGCTGACCATGTCAGGGATCAAACCCAGACGAGGACAGCTGAGTGCAAGTGTGATACCAACTAAGTTATCCCACTGGTACAAGATTATAACTCCAGCTTTACTTCAGTCCAGTACGTTTAGATGGGTTAACGCACACCCCTCTCATTGTTGTAAAATAGCAAACATATTGCAAAAAGACTACTTTTTTTTCTTCACTACCCATCAACACTTGATGATCCTTAAGAAATGTTTCCTCTCCATAGAAGAAATAAATAAACAAATAACGAGCAAATGTGTTCAGAAAGGCCTAGTGTTGCTTCACAGTTAAGGTGGTTGGGTTAAGGTCCTCGCATCTTGAATTCAGCCCGTCAAACCGTTGAATAAACATCAGGTGGGGTTGATTCAGCCTGCAATCCTTCAGGATGGTGAAATGAGTCCCAGAGTACTGGGATATTAACCGTTTGGAGTAGTAACCTGTGTCAGAGTTGGTGACCTGTCCAGGAATGCGCTGCTTGCCAATGAAACTGCCTCAGCAGCCCTTTGTGCCTTCATGGCACAAAAGAATGGTATTGTTATTATTATCATATTATTTATTATTATTATTATTATTATTATATTAATGGATTCAGACTGAAGTTCATGAAGGAAGAGCTTTGTGATGAACCGCCTCAGTTTCTGATGCCTTAAGATTGCTCAAACATGAATACAGCTTTAAATCAATTAATTAATTAATAATTGATTTAAACATTTTGGAAAACAGTTATTGAAGGACACCAATTCTGCAGGTTTTATACACAAACTGTCTGAAAACACTAACTGCAACAATGACATCAACGCCAACAGCACTTCATGTCCCTTCACTCATTGTGTTGACATCTGACACCAAAATCGCACAATTTGTGCCGGCCTCCACTATTCCCAGCAACTCTCATTTAATTTCTCACCCATAATTCACAGTGAATTTGAGTGAACAACCAGAAATGTTCAAGGTATTGCTGAAAGAGAAATTAGTCACTGCTTCATCCATGAACAGCTTGAGTTAAGGATGGTTCATGACCGCCAATTTTTTCCTTTTTCATGCCTTGCACTTTAAAAAAATATTTTAGATATTGGCAGAGATCCATCCCTGCGAGATCCTCCCTTTGGAACTGTCTTTGTAATCTGTGAATCCTTTCCAGTTGGAAATGCTTCTTCATCCACCCTTTCACTTTTTATGCTATCCATGCGTGCAACGCTACACGGCTGTAGGTAATAACACCTACGAGTCAATTAACAACTCTTAAGCTGTAAAATCAATTTTTTATTATTTTTAACAAGGTTATGGCCCACGTACTGTTGATTTCAAAGGTCTTCCCTCGGCGTGATCTGAGATCCTCATTTTCGATTTCTTCCCTTAACTTCGACAATCTTGAGAATGCTAAGGGATATGTTTCCTTTTCTGCCTTTTTCATTTTAAACCTTTTGGCTTACCTTCAACTCTGCTACTTTTTAAGGGATCCAATTATTCCCACCTCCTTTTGTGGTAGGCTGGGGAAGGTTTATGCCAAAGTCTTTCAGAACCGGCTGGCCAGACCTGACGATTGATGAAGGAGACAATAATTTTGTAATTTGTTCTATGTGCCGGCGATAACTTCCCTACTTTTCACGAAAGACACCGGAGGATCTTCAAACACCCAATAGCCAATGCTGGCAGACGAGCCCCCAGCGGCACATTTTCTGATTCGATGCATAAAATTGGCACCCAAACTGTCTGCTTTGCACCAATCCGACAGGTTTATACCTGGTCAGGAGTCAAACTCAGAACAAGGCAGCTCAAGCATAACTGCACTATCTCTGTGCCATCGTATTGAACCTGCATTTGATTTCTGTCTCTTAACCAACTATTCAGACAGATCCCATTCTCTTTTCAGTTCAGCATTTACTTTATTCAACCTTCAAATTGCTGATCATTTCTTTTCACAGCTTCACTCTTCTCTGTGTGTGTTGATTCCATTACAGGCACACACACACAGACAGCACTCGTAGAGTGCATTAGTCTCACCTCTGCACTCATGTGAACCAAAAATACCATCATTAACTGAACACGCTACTATTTATAGTCCACATACCCGTATCCATGCACCCTATTATGTCACGTAGTTTCTTGGCATGGGTCATGAATGTCATAAATTAATTATTGACTCACACCTGTCAATGATCAGATTATAAGAAGTTTCATATTAATTCAGATAAAGATTTCAATCAACCAAGTAGAGCTGGAATATTACTTCACTGATGACTTCATTGTATCACCCTGCATACCCCGGGGAGAGTTAATGATGTATGCCAAGCTTCAATTTTTTTTCGTTGTGCAGTTTCGGAGAAAAATGGTGTTACAAATTTTCCTTTTAATCCAATAAGGCTGCCATACCATGTGATCTATGACATCAGAATTAACAATAAAATATTCTCCATGGGGAATCTCCTCTATGTTTAAAGTTCCGCATCTGATTGGACAAGCTGTTGCAAGAAAAACCATTGTAAAGCGAAAAACACACACACACATCACACCATTGCAATAGTCTCGCATCCCCTTTGGGGCGAGATGAAGCAACACCCGAAATGCTCTGAGTGTCTGTCTTACCATGTTATCCTAACTTAACTTCCACTTTGCAACATCAGTTGCATTTTTTTTGTCTCTCAGTTTGTCTCTGAGATCAGTTGCTCTGAGTTGTCTCTGAAATCTGAGTCTATGTCTCTTTTTATCAACATCAGTTGCACCTTATTGCTCTCTCTCTCTCTCTCTCTCTCTCTCTCTCTCTCTCTCTCTCTCTCTCTCTCTCTCTCTCTCTCTCTGCCTCTTGATCCATTCTGTCCGAGCTCTTCCATGAGCTTGACTTTATGTACCAAAAGAAAAAAAGAGACGGGTGGAATCCTAGATTTTTCCGGATCTCTTCGACAGGCTCTCGACCCCATGCCGAATTGGCTACAGCTACGTGCGAACAATAATGAGCAATGGGCGACGCCCATAGTAATTCAGCTTTCTTTGAAGCCACTGTGCCTGAAATGAAAAAAGAAAATTGCACTGTGGGAACATCTGAGTATATTTTATGAACTCGTGGCATAATGTTGTGTCTGAGTGTAAATTAAATGTTTCTGCAAAGTCACCTGTGCAACTCTCCAAAATCACTTGAAACCACCCCAGAAGGCAATCCTGACCCAAATGGGGCCACTCACCACAACCGCCGTTCAGGACAATTTTAAAATTGTTTCAACAATCAGATACTTTCAATGAATTAAATAAATGATAAAAACATGGGATTTGAACTCACAACTGTAAACACTCAGAAGAGTGTTTAACCCACTGAACTAACATGTTTGGCATCTATTAATATTCTACACTATAGAGGAATGTTTGTTTGTTTGCTCTGTGTGTGTGTGTGTGTGTGTCGCCATTTATTCTCAGACATGACAGAACGGGTCTTCGTCAAACTTTCATCAGTTCATCAGTGAGTGCTGGGAAAAAAATATTTGAAAACCACATTCCTTCGTGGGCATAGGAAAGTTTATTAGCCCCCCTCCCTCCGCCACAAAAGAATATAGAATAAATAAATAAATAAAGAAGAGATTGAACCACTCACCAGCCCTGATAGTTATTAAAGTCTGAATAATTTTCTCTGGAAATGACGAATATAATCTTGAAATAACTGCTAAAAGGACTGGATTCAAACCTGAAACTCTCAATTCCACCAAACAACTGGCCTCAAACCGATCTTTTCCCACTGAAACTCATTGATTATCTTCAAAAGAAATGCGAAAGAATGAACTTGAACCTTGCACCATGAGCAGTGTCTCCTCAATCATAACGCTGACCCGGTGAGACAAACATCGTACCCCTCGTGACGTTGTGCGGTACAGGGTGGGATCCCAAGTTACAGGGAAGAACCTTCACCTGCAGTGTGCTCAGGTGTGTTGTAATGGAACTCATTGACTCTCAGAGTTTAGGTATTACATCTCTTATTACCTCCAACACCGAAGATAGATGGAGGTTATGTGTTCATCCATGCCTGTCTGTCTGTTTATTTGTCTTTCTGTCGATGAGGAGGATATCTTAAAAAGTTATGGATCGATTATGACAAATCTCGGTGGATGTGTTGGGGAGTGATGAACAAGCCAATTAGATTTTGGTGTGTGACAAGGACGAATGGTCTGGATGCAGATCTGGCCTTCAGTGGGATAATAATAATAACCATTCCTTTCATGTCACGAGGCGCTTAGAGCTGTCAAGGCAGTTTCATTTGGCGGAAGGAGTACACACCTGGACAGGTCAAACTCTTGACACAGGATACTCAAATGGCTTATTACCCCAGTAAGCTTGTACTTGGCCGAAATAGTGGCATCCTAATCCTAACCCTGTCACGGAGGATCGTACAAACCCCTGTGGAGTAGTGGAGTATTTACTTTTTACTCGTACATACAGCACTGTAATGGCATGATTGTTACCGAGCTGTTTTTCACTTTCAGTGGGGATAACAAGCAGTTGAGACCGTGGATCATTTCATGACCAAGCTGGTTCAGGTGCACATTGAGTTAGTGAGCTGTGCTTGTCACAATATGACGTCAGCTCTGTCCGTCAGTATATAATTTGTACTGGGCATCTAAGCTCGTTTGAATGTGATTCACCACATAATTTACCCTTTCAGCAATGAGGCATTGACCTTACCCCCAAGACTTTTACAACTTAAGGCAGATTGGTTTTCCCCTCTCCAGATGTTATCGTCACATAGCCTCCCCTCATGATGAATCGAAGTCCCCGACATATTATATTGTCATTAAATTGCTTCACTTGAAGAATCACTTTGACATCACTCTCTGCTTTAAAGTTCTCACCTGCTCAGACACATCCAGCATCCGCCCTCATTCTTTATCATATATTACCTGACATTGACAGAAGTTATGGATGATGCTCCAATAAGCTCTGCCCTTACTCTGGGTACTCAATAGACTGTCACATCAAAATAGGAGTGACCTCGATGGTCAAAGGAAGAGGAAATCTCCATGCTTGAACCACAGGCTCCTCAACAACCTGAGGACCTCCTCACCTTTATCTGATTGGTCAATCTGACAGATTTTCTAAAACAGGATCTGAACTTATTAGCTTATCTGGAATTTAAATTCCAGATAAGGAATTGTCATCGCATGCCATCTGTCCGTCCGTCTCCTATTTTCAACTTCTCCGGCCAAACCGCTGGGCCGATCCGGTTGAAATTTTGTTGCAACGTTCCTCTCCTGACTGGCAACGGAATGAAAAGGTCGTTACGGTCACATGATTAAGTATGTCAAAATGTCTGACAGTAAATTTCTTCAAAAATCTTCTTCTCCAGACCCACTAATCAGAATGCTACCAAATTGGGTTACAACATTAGGCCAGGGTAGTGCCGAATTAACTACTAAGCCCGTGAGGCCCGGGCCTTGGCCTACGAAAAATTTTGGTCTACGAAATATTTCCGACGACGGTTTTTTTTCAGTCTTAATTATGACTCGACATGCGCGGGAAGGCTGTACACACCATGAGCGAAAGCGGCTGGCATGCTGCCAGACACAGTGATCGTCGACAGTGAGCGTGGGAACCATATGATCACATCACAACTCAGCCAATCCACAGGCGTCGCCGCTATCTTCTGGCTGATGGGGGAGAGTAACCTTCGCGCTGAGTATACATACTGGCACCCTCTTACTTTCCTGTGAGTTAGCGAGCATCCTGACGCTTGCAGTTCTTCATTTTGCTCTTATTTGTCGTTTTTTACAGTGCGTGCCGCTGTATACAATTGCACCGAGTTTGAAATTGTCCCCGGTGTCTACCACGTCTACCACGTCTCCGTGTCCGGTGTCCCCCCCTCCCCCACGTGCCTGTGACAGCCAATGACGGCCGTCCGGTTAGATGCAGTGCGTAACCTAGACCGAAATGGCGACAATTGACGGAAATACCCGAGTATTTCAATGGAAATTTGTGAACTAACGTGTTATATATGTGAAAACCATTGAATTTATTGCTTGACGGAAAAAAAGCAAGAAACGTGCCCCTCTCATGTACGAACGACCGAAAGACATCATTTCCGCCACCATCGCATTTCGCGCCGAAAGACGTCATTTCCGCCACCATCGCATTTCGCGCCGAAAGACGTCATTTCCGCCCCCATCGCATTTCGCGCGCGATCGCCGAACGCTGAAAGCTAAGTTCTTCTATATGCCATCATTCTTTTGCGGCCCCCTGCCACGCTGTATCGAACGATTTCATTCCTTCTGTTATATATAAAGGTGCTTATCACAATAATAACAAGATTTTTGCATTTCAAATATTAAGTACGCTTTTTAATTGTTTTTCAACTGAAAAAGCATAAATTGCATATTTTAACATTAGTGTACTCATTTGCTTCACCACACGCGCCTGTATTGAAGATTTCACTTGTTTATTCTTGACTATGGCCGACGGATATATTCGGCACCAGGAAAGTGGTACTTGCAAACACGACAAAAGAAGAGGCGTGAAAACAGAAACAAAAAGACTGTCTGGATCCATCTTAAAATTTTTTCACCTCACCAGAGTCGAAATGAGCAAACGGAATGTGCGCATGCAGAATCTTCTGATGTCAATGTCGAGGGATCAAGTAAATCTCGCACTGCATCACATTTCGAAAGCTGATGATACCAATACCCTCACATCAAGCAACGAGAGAAGCATTGAAACAACTGCAGCCAGTGCTGCGGCTCGTATTCAATCCTGATCCTGCTGAATGGACTCTTTCCGCAGAACTCGTAGATAATTTCATCCAGAATCCTCCCTGCCAAGATAGGAACGCAGATTTTTCGTATACGGTCGATTTCTCCGAAGTGATCGCATCGTTTGCCAACCAAAAGGCACGAAAGAAGGTGTTTCAGCAGGGTGGAAATTGAATATCATACATCCTCCGAATTTGTTTTCTGTATCGTTCGTTTCTCAATTTCGAAGCCGAATTGGATTTTACAGGCACTTGTATATTTGAAAGTCGGACAAATCGCCATTTACCGCAGTCTGTTCCGATTAAATTTCATGTTCAAAATCGTTGTTTTTTCACTCTTGAATTTGGTCTACGAAATCTCAAGGGCCTTGGCCTACGAAGACCTTAATCCGGCCCTGGGCCAGGGTAGGGATGTTAAAATAGTGGAGGTCATGTCGATCACATGATCAGAAGTGTGTCAAAATGGCCGACTTAATCATTTTTTTGGGAAAATCATGTAAATCCTTCAACAATCTTCTTCTCCAGACCACCAGTCAGAATGCTATCAAATTTTTGTTACAACATAAGGCCAGGGCCCAGATAAGCTACAGGTCTAGTGGTCCTATCTTTTGGATTATTATTATTAATATTATTATTTAACAGCCACCGTTATCGCACCTTCTTGTGGGGTCGGCTGGGGGAAGCTTATCCGCAACTGCATCTGAATTGGCGATAAATTGATATTCCAGTGAAGAGCCATGGAAAAGCATCACACCGTAGAGCATAGTCTTCACAAACCAGATGTTTCACCTAGCGTTGGACTATTTGGGCAGGAATTTGGAATTTGTCAATGTTGCCGGCGATAGCTCACCTACTCTTCGCGAAGGACACCATGAGATCTTGAACTTCCACCAAAAAATGCTGGCAGACAGGACAGCCATTCAATGTCCATCCAAGGGACGTCACACACATTGATGAATCACCCTGCCTGTGAAACACCTGACTGTTTAATTATAGCTGGTGGCGAATTCTATACCCAGGTTAAGGGGCTGTCACACCTTGACGTTTTAGCCAACGTATGCCGACGTATGAAAAAATTTGGCGGAATACGCTGGCACACGTCGAATACATTATGGGTAAGTTTTGTATACGTTAAGAGCACGATGAAGCACGCTGAAGCACGCTGGCATACGTCGTAGTATGCCGAGCTCGTCGACAAATTGTGCATGCCTCAAAATTTTTCGACGTTATGCCAGTGTATGACTCACACGTTCCGCATACGCTGGCCATAAGTTGTAGGCACGTTACGCGATCGTTGACACACGTCGACACACGTTTACTGTAAGTTACTCATAAGTCAAAATACGTCGAGGTAATGTTTAGCGTACCCGAAACTTATTTCTAACCTATGAGTAACGTGCTTTGAAACATATGGAGTAACGTATCTCCAACGCATATTGACGTATGTAGACGTATTTGACGTCTTCCGGACGACCACAGAACTTACTGAACGTGTTTCTAACTTACAGCTACCGTATAATGGTGTAATTGGCAGCGTTTAGGGATTGGTATATAAAAATGGGGTTCACAGGAGGAACCCGTCAGTGTTTCAGACTCCATGGTGAGTAGATGTCCATGTCATCCGAGAGATGGAGTATCCGGCAAGGCTGAGACGACAATACCTACTAGCTGTCCTCCAACATCAACATGACCTCATCGATTTGACACTGTACCAGTTGCGTGCAATAGAGCCAGGAGAAGAAGAGTGAATGGAGGAGAAGGAACTGGTGAGACCATGGATCGGGAGGCGACGGCAGTTTGGCATGTGATGACCAGCTCATGGTTGGACTCCGTAACGAGGAGTTCTTCGAAGTTTTATTCGGCATGACGGTGATGTTGACACTTCGATGTCTAGCGGTTA
>CM068963.1:103776199-103799712 GCA_035128595.1 Eptatretus atami
GCCAGCGTTTTAGATAAATTTTGATACGTTGCCATACGCTGGCGAAATCGTCAAGGTGTGACAGGGGCTTTAGATAGCTTAGAGATGAGTGTGCCTACTTCAAGGCCATCCTGTCGGCCCGAGGATGTGAACTTCAAAATACTATTATTAACCTGCTGGGCTTCATAACCATAATCATTTACTAGTGCATAGGAATTTTTACCAGCCCAACATGTTAGCACAAAACAAGTATTGCATTATATTTTCCAAATGATAACAGTTGCATTAAAATTACATTTTGTGTCTTTTTCAGTAGTATAGGCTCAAGTGAGCAGCAACTGACGTGACAGGAGTTATGGGTGAAATAATCAAGTGTTCCACCTCTGCATAAAAAGACAGCTCATTACTGTCTTTGTAAGTGGGTTAGTATAAGGAGGAGTGTGATGGGAAAGACATGAAATAGGTAGTGGGCGAGGATAGGTGCAATATCCTCATGGGATTGAGTCGATAATGCACTTGCCTCTGAGCTGTCTCGTCTTATGGGGTTTCTTTTTCCGCAACTGCATCTGAATTGGCGATAAATTGATATTCCAGTGAAGTGCCATGGAGAAGCATCAGACCGTAGAGCATAGCATCCTAGTGTACTCCAGCTGTTATATCAAGTGCCCAAAGACAGGTTCAGTGCTGTCAAAGCAGTCTCATGGTAAAGATTACACTGGGTGTGTTGTCTTTACCTTCGCAGCGCTATCATGGGCAGGAGTTTGGAATTTGTCCAGAGTGCGGCAATACTTCACCTACTCTTCACTAAAAAACACAAACCATGGGATCTTTGATGTTCTAAACCAAATGCTAGCAGAATGGATATTCAGCTTAACGTCCATCCAAACAATCGCTCAGGATGTGAGATGCAACCCCTGCTTCGAGACACCATTTTTGGATAGTTCATAGTCAGATTGGAAATCAAACCCAGACTCGACAAGTTTGAGGACAAACACAACCTCTGTCCCACCCTGTTGGACTAAAGGGGTGCTATTGTGCTTCAATTATCAAGAAACATCATAAACATAAGTAGAATTTAAAGTAGACCCATATGTCTTATTTACAATGAATACTATAACTATGAGAGAGAAATGTGAGTGAGAGTGAGAGTGAGACAGAGAGAAAGAGAGACAGACACACCGACACACCATTTTTTTCAGAAATGGCCAAACGGATCTTTGTCAAACTTTCAGAGGTTCATTAGTGAGTGCCGGGAAGTGTTTTCAGGTGAAACAAAATAAAAAACTTTTTGGAAATTTTGAAAGAAATCGCTCTTTGGTGCCTAAGCCTTTGTAGCTCAGTGAGAGGTAATATTAAATGATCCCCGACCTCATTCCTTTGTTGGGATAGGGAGGTGTTTCAGGCCCCCACAAAATGATCCCCGACCTCATTCCTTAATGGGTGTAGGGAGATGTTTTAGGCCCCTACAAAAAAACAAAATTCGATTTCTTCAAAATGCCAACAGGATTAGAATGGCACCAGGAAACGCTGTGTACCCCTACTCATATCTACTTATAATTTCCAGCAATGTGTGTGTGTGTGTGTGTGTGTGTGTGTGTATGTGTGTTGTGACCGCTGTTTCTCGACAACCACTGGTCCGATCTAATTGAAACTTGCCAGGTATATTGCTGGGGCCCTGTTGATGTGCGTTTTCAAAGCGTTTGATATTAATCGGACAAGTGCTTCCCAAGTTATGGCCATTTATTTATCAACCAATGAAAGGACAGGATGCTGCGTAGGCGTGGCTGCGTAGGCCAGTGCGCGGCCGGCCGACGATGACGTCACGTGCCGTGCCGGTTATGATGAGCATCGGTGGCTTAGTTACTGTGGCGTAGGAGTGGCAAAGGTCAATGGCAGCGAATGTCATGGCAAGCAAAGACAGGGAGGTAAACTTGATTTTAATTTTGATTTTAATTAACTCTGTGTGTGTAGTATCACAGCAGTTGTTACTTCAATACAAGCAATAATTCGTGGAATGCTGTGAACATTCCGTACGGGCACGCACCACTTCCGGATAGTGATGATTTACTGTATTCTAATAATTTCTCGATTTCTTATGCGCATTTATAGATAAACACAATTCCCCAATCCAGTCGTCGTTTACGAGAGCAAAGGAACGGCCTATGATTTGTTTCTGACTCGCGGTTTAAAAGTTTTTTTGGGGGGGGGGAGGGGGTTGCACATACGGGCACGCACGTACGGGCACGAGAGAGAGCGAAGGAACGGCCTGTGTGGTTGTTTTCTGGCTCGCGGTTTGAAAGTTTATTTTATTTTTTTGGTTTGCACGTACGGCCACGCACGTACGGGCACGCACGTATGGCCATGCACGTACGGGCACGCAGAGCGAAGGAACGGCCTGTGTGGTTGTTGTTTCTGGCTCGCGGTTGAAAGTTTTTTTTTTTTGCACGTACGTCCACGCACATACGGGCACGCACGTACGGGCACGTTCTAGTAGTTATAAATGAAATAACTAGGTTTCTATGAATTATGTGATTACTTCAATTAAGCTAGTGCACACATATTGCTTGTGGTAAAGGGTGACACACACAAACATTACAGTGCTTTGAAACTACTCATTTTACAGATTGACATGTGATGGTCATGTGTACATCATGTTCGTTTGTTGGAGGGGTCTAAGCGGAGGAGGGGACTGAGAAATACCGATCACGTGATATTTTCTATACAATTATGTATTTACAAAATACTTTCCAAAGATATATATTTACAAGGTAAACGAAAACGATATGATGCAAGAATAATCGATTTTTCATGATTGAACATCAAATGGATGTTTGTGAGTTTATTTCAGTTGAAATGAAATATTTATTTTATTAATTCCCCTTCTCTGCAGATTAAACCTTTGAAACTCCCTCCATGGATTGCAGTACACATGATTTTCCCAGCACTGTTTGTTGCTCTGTCTTCACAGAGCAGTTCAAATATGCACAGTTTTATATTTAAAGGAATTACACGGGTTAGGCCAAGACTCCATGTTTTCATGTCTTCCCAGTCCCTCATCCATAGTGCAGGCCAAATGCGAAACATTCACATGAAGGGAGCTCACGTGGGCATGCTGACAGCCGCAGGTTCATGGGTTTCTGGCATGGTAAAGGATTATGAACCATGCAGACTGATAAGGGACCAACTCGTCAAATGGAGCCATCCCCAGAGGAATGGCATCACACATTGAAATGTTTGGAGAGTTTTACCATAATGTAAATTTACAGCATTAACTTTGCATTCATTATTATCTTACCAAATGGTCTCATAGTCAGGTCGCCAAATGACATATTTCGGTGCAACCTTGAACGTTGACGAATAATATACAACCTTTATTTTTCCACATTATTATTGGTTTACTAGCAAATACACCCGTCGCTTCGCTGAAAGGGAATACTAAAAGGGGGTGGGGGGAGAAAAAGTTGGGGGAAGAGAGAGGGGTGGGGAGGGAGGGGAGGAAGAGAGGGAGAGAGGATGGAAGGAAGGAGAGAGGAGAGAGGAGGGAGGAAGGGAGAGAGGAGGGAGGAAGGGAGAGAGGAGGAGGGAAGGGAGAGAGGAGGGAGGGAAGGGAGAGAGGAGGGAGGAAGGGAGAGATGAGGGAAAGAAGGGAGAGATGAGGGAGGGAAGGGAGAGATGAGGGAGGGGGAGCGAGGAGGGGTGTGGAGTGAGGAGGGTGGGGGGAAAGGAAGACAGCATGACATGAGAGGAAGGAAAGGCAGAAGTGTGGTGGAGCGTAATTACGATTCATACTGTGTCATCAAAATGTTTCTGCATCAAATAACAGTGAAGATGGAAACAAAATAATGTCTGAAATCCATTTTGTACCGGTTATACTATAAATATGGCCCAGAGACAAACACCGCCTGGACACGTTCAGAGACAAAACCTGTCAGATGCATCCGGAACCAAGCCGTCCAGACACAAACACTGCTCGAACACATCCGGATACTATAATATGCCTTATTTACAATGGATACTATAACTATTAGAGAGAAATGTGTGTGTGAGAGTGAGACAGAGAGAAAGAGAGACAGACACACCGACACACCTTGAAAAAAGTTACTTCTGTCTGAAAACATACAAAAAGCATTTCATTCATGTCTTTAATCATATCTACTTGCAAAGATATGACAATAAGTAGATTTGAACAATTTGGTGGTGACTATCTTGGATTTTTAAGGATATTTAAAAATGCTCAGTAGTGCCAGTTTGGCACCCTCTCTTATATCGTTCTAGACATCTCATACAACAATAATCCCCCATAAAGTTTGTATATACCCATTTGCAAGGTTCCACCCTCAGTGACCTGACTATCAAGTTGTAGATTGTTTTTCCGAAATTACGTTTTTACGAAAGCATTTTTAGCATTCACTTTTATAGTAGTGCCGTGTTTCAGAGGCAAATATAGTCTTAACTGATCAGATACAGTGCCCACTCACCAATTCCTGCCTACCCCTCCCTCTACTCATATTCAGTTTGCTAAAAAATTCAAGATAAACAGGAAAAATGACTTTTCTTTATTGATTTTAATATAAGCAGTGTTAATAAAAATTTGGAGCAATTAAGTATGTTATTTGAAAAAAATTGATTTTAATTGTTCCATTATAGGATTGTCAGAAATGTGATTCTCAGACAATTAGCATTCACTCCATTTACTCCAAGGATACAATTTGGTTGTTAATACTTGGCAAAATAGAGGGGGAGGACTAGTTTTGTATATTTCTTTGAACTATAAGTATAAAATGCGAAATTAATTGAATTATATGAATGGTGCATTTGAAATAGTATTTATTGAAATTGACAATCTTGGTAGAAATAATTTTGTTGTTGGCGTCATATATTGGCCAAACCAAATCAATTTTTTTGAACGAATTGCAAACTTTGTTAATGAATCCTATATTAGAAAGTATACATTGCTTCTTCTTGGGAGACTTTAATGTCAATCTACTTGCTGGTCATATAAACTCATTTACACAAAATCTTTTGGATATTATGTTTTCAATTTCGTATATACCACTCATAGCCAGACTAACAAGAATTGTTGATAACGGCTAAGCTTATTAGTCCCTGACTGGTTTCACCGGAGAGGACTGTAGGTTTGTTTTCTGTCTGTCCATCCGTCTGTCCGCCCGCCCATCCCACCTGTGACTTTTCAGACTTTTTCCCATACCCTTTAAGATATTCAACTGAAACTTGGTACATGGCTATATTATGATAAGTTACAGAACAAGTTCAAGTTTCAGTTTGTTTTGTCAATTTTTCACAGAGTTATGCCCTTTTTGGGCTTAAAAAAATATCACATCTCTCTCTTGTTGATAATATTTTTTTTACTAATTTTCATCCATATCCAGAATCAGGGCTTATTCTGTCAGATAAAACAGATCACTTTCCAATTTTTGCTTATACACCCAGTATCCTATGTAACCACCATAACTGTTCCCCAAAGATTTGTATACATAAATTGACTAATGTTACTATTAATAGGTTTAAACAAAGTCTAAAGTTAGTTGATTGGTCTGAGGTTTTTTTACTATGCAAGATATAAATGAATCCTTTGACAAATTTATGGAAATTTTTACCTTTGTTTATATTTAAAATATACCATTGTGGACTATTAAACACTCAAATTATATAAAACTACCAAAATCCCTTTGGGTTGCAGAATCTCTACTTTGGTCAATTAATTGGAAGAATAATCTTTATTATAAATATTGGTCAAATCCAACTGATCAATTTCATCAAAAGTACATAAAATATAGAAATATTTTTACAAGCATTTTGCAGAGAGCAAAAAAGGATTATTTTATGAAGCAAATAACTGAATGTCAAAATGACATAAATAGTACTTGGAAAAGAATAAATGGTGTGCTTGGAAAGAAAAAAAATACCTCTCTTGCAATGATAAAGAATAATTATGTTTTAATTGAAGACACGAATCCCATTATCGAACATTTAAATCATTACTTTGTTAATATTGGTCAAAACTTCGCAAAAAATATTCCCACCACAAATAGATTGCTTGCTAACTTTTTGGGGGACCCGAATTTGAATTAATTATTTTTTACTTCGACTCATGAACTTGAGATAAGACATTGTCTGATCTAAAAAATCATTGTCTTATTTAAAAAAATTAAAAGAATGCAGGAAATGATGGAATAAGTAATGTCCTCTTGAAAACTATTTTACTCGAAATTATTCAAACCCTATTGTTCAGAAGAAATTCATCCTTATGTAATGGTATAGTCCCTGAGAAAATGAAAATTGCCAAAGTGAAAACGATTTTTTTTTTAAAGAATGGCAAACCACATGACATTGGTAATTATCGTCCAATGTCATTATTAACGATTTTTTCAAAAATACTTGAAAAGATTTGTTTATATATGAACTGTAAAATTTCTAAAACAATCTAATATTTTTGTAATTCACAATTTAGTTTTAGAGAAAAACATAGTATCACGCACACCTTGTTAATATTACTCGACAAAGTGGTGTAAGCAATTGATCAATTTGCAAGTACAATTGGAGTCTTCCTTGACCTCTCAAAGGCTTTTGATACAATTGATTAGGACATTCTTTCACACCAACTTTCACATTATGGGATTAGAGGAATAGCCTTAGAATGGTTTAAAAACCACCTGTTAACCAGAAAACAATTTGTGATGTTAAATGGTCTGGAATCCAATATGCGATCAGTGAATTGTGGGGTTCCACAAGGATGCATCCTTGCCCGCCACTTTTGTTTATTATATACCAGAATATAAGACCCGTCACTTTGCTGACGGAAATAACAATCTTTGCTGTGATGGCTAATCAATAGGGCAATAAGAAAAAAGGATTCAGAGTGCAGGGATAACCAGCGTCGCAAGTTGGCATTTGCAGTTTTGCTACTGTGCCCATGTATCCATAAAAAAACAAAATGAAAATAAAAATTTTTTTCATAACAAACCCTCCCGGAAGTTCCCTGAATCCACCGTAGTTCGAGTTATTAAAATCGTTTAATCTGTTCACAAGTTATAACACGACAGACAAACAAACAGACAAGCCAATATATATATATATATATGAATGATTTTAATAAAGCCGCTGATGTACTGTCCTTCATCCTATTTGCTGATGAACTTGCTTTGCTGCCAAACTGGCCAAATTCGAAATTTCTCCATCCCAAAGACAAACAAAGTGACGACCCAGTTGTCATACGTAGCCTAATCTAGTAATCTAACAATGAATTTCATTGTTGGACCCTACGGCCTTACGGCTTTGTAACAACATGGAGTGAGTTTAATAACTTCATACTGATCGAACAGTGAATGATTGAAATCAGTTATTATCATAACCGTTATTCTTATTATGAATGTGATTATAGACATTTCTCAAATGCCGTACTTATACGACATATCAACTCTTACATCATCATTCATTTTTGTGTCATTTGTGTGGTCTTTGCTCTCATATGTATTTTTACAGATGTAATCATGTTCTTTACTTTCTAGATGTATGCACCTTCTAATAGTATGTACTTTATAGACATACTCACATTCTAAATAGTACGATACAAACTTTATCGACATGCTCACATTGTAATAGTACCTACGTTGTAGACGTACTCACATTGTAATTGCACATACTTTATTGAGGTAATCAGTTGAAAAAAATAAGATAACGTACAATACTGTGTACCACCAGGTGGTATTTGTGGCCTACGTGAGCACATGGTGTGCGGATAGACAGACAGACAAACAAACTGAACCAAATGCAATAAATGCCCTCTCCTCTGGCCAGGCTAATAAACGACAAAACATGAGAACCAAAAATTCCAAATTATTCACAAACATTACACAACCGTTAAAATAGAAAATGCTCAATAATTCAATTTATTCTTTTTTAGTTAAATATTAGGATAACGTGACAGATAACTAAATAGATAATACATGGATGAAGATGTAACTGCAAGGTAATGGCCTCTTCCATTGTCAAAGATTTCTTGTACATTACTTGCTCGTGTTTGATTCAATCAGGGGGAGACCACCTGCTTTCGAATCACCTAATACACACAGACAAAGCTGCAATTTCATCAATATCGCCAGTTTATCAGTACGGCGCCTTGCTTCTAAGTTAAAGCAGCAGTTCAAAAGGACTTAACATCAATCTTTCTTCCACCTCCCGTTTCACACCCCACCTGCACCATCACACACCCACTACACCTCTCCTACACTGTGACCCTGCGAGAGAAGCATCCTCCCCACCATTTTATCTCACTGGAATTAACGTGGTGGAAAAGGCATTTCCGATCTAGATACCATACTACAGATTGACCAGTTTATTTTCCTGAATTAGATAAGCATTATATCAACTTTAAACAAGAGCAAGAATTGCTTTGGAATACACGTCCCCTTCTGATGTGATATTTTCTAAGTCCTAAGAAGGCATAACTCTATGAAAAATTGACGACACACCCTGAAACTCAAACTTGTTCTGTAACTTGTCATAATAAAGCCATGTACCATGTTTCAGTTGAATATGTTACAGGGTATGGGAAAAAATTCTGAAAAACCACAGGCATGACTGACGGACGGACGGACAGACGGAAAGCAAACCTATAGTCCTCTCTCGTGAAACTGGTAGTGGACTAATAACTGCCAGAGAAAGCACATGTCAAAGATGTGAAAACCACTGAAGCTCATGATACTTAATTTGCCATTCAGGACGACGGGACTGGGTAGGACGAAAAATTCTCTCAAATTGGAGAGTTCATAATACACCTTGTACAGTGCAGTCTTGAAAAAAAAGGACTTGGGAAGGGTCTTTTAAACTCTTGCTTTGCATTTCTGAGCATGATGTATATTCCCTCCGAGCTGTAGAATCCTATTTCTTTTTGAGGTCAAAAATTAATCATAGGCCAAAGGTCAACATCTTTTTCAAATTTCGAAAATCCTCAATTTTCATCCAATTGACTTCAAATTTGAAGAGAATTTGCATATCAGGTCACTGAATTCAACCACCAACTATGATTGAGGTCAACATAGGCCAAAAGGTTAAAACCAGCTGTATTAATAAAATCCTCAATTTTCATCTGATTAACTTGAAATTTGAAGAGTATTTGCAGATCAGGTCACTGAATTCAACCAACTATTATTTTTGAGCTTAGCATTGGCTAAAAGGTCAACATTGGCTGAATTTCTAAAATTGTCAATTTCCATCTGATTGACTTGAAATTTGAGCAGGATTTTCATATCAGCTCACTGAAAACAACTACCAATTATTTTAGAGGTCAGCATATGCCAAAAAAGTGAACATAGGCCAAAGGTAAACAACTTCTTGCAATTTATAAAATCGTCAATTTTCATCCAATTGACTGGAAATTTGAACAGGATTTGCATATCTGGTCAATTAATTCAACCACCAATTATTTTAAGGTCAAAAGGTCAGCATATGCCTAATTTCCAAAATTGAGAGATAGGTCCAAAAACGATATGTATATCATATCTCAAAAAGTTGTGGATGAGTTATGACAAAATTAGGTGGATGAGTTGGGTAGGTAACAAGAACAAGCAGATTAGATTTTAGCTAAGGTACGGATCCAGATCCGGCCTATCAGTAGGATACAAAATGTAAACTGTTCAGCCTGGTGAAGATATGCGCTCTACTGAATGCTTTTGTAGTTTGCTCCTAAAATGATTGAGGTAAAGGGTTTGAATACTTCTGCAAATGAGAATCATCTGATTTTCTTTGTTAATCTAACATTCACATTTTATCTGTATTTTTTTTAGCTTTATCACTTTGGAGTAGTTTGTGAAGACTTTACTTACATGTATTAAGTTTGATTTGAAAGCATCATGAAGTAAGCTCAGGTGACATCAAAATGTGAAAAGTTTGGAGTGGGGGAGGGTTGGGGGCAAATACTTTTGCAGGCCACTATAGGTATAAACAAGTGGGGGATGGGGGGGGGGGCAATAAGGTTAATAGGAATTTTATCTATTATCTATCTAACAGAATAAACATGTCACAACTATGATGACAGTCGGAGCGAATTGCTCGATTAATTCAAAAGCTATTGTTCTACTTCAAGGCACGGTGTTTCTCTCAGTGGAGGTGTGAGTGTGAATATTTATCACAGAAAATATGTGATCATTAGGGATGAATTTAGTTTTCTGTAGTGTCAAACAATCAATGGTTAACACATCCATCTTTTGAATAAAAAAGCCAGAATTCATTTGATGTTGATGAATACAAAAGCCAGAATTCAATTGATGTTAACACCTGCATGCCTTTGGTATAAAATATGCTTCTTCCTGGGAACAAATGATTAAAGAATCAATAATAATGAGTCGTGAATCTTAAATAAGTATTTTATACATTCCTTGTAGAATGCAGGTACAGTGCCAATCGAACGTCTACACCCCCTTTCAAAATTTTCACCTTTTGTTGCCTTATACTCTTATAGTCTGGAATTAAATTGCAGTAAATCAGACTTCTACTGTAAATAACCCCACAACTTCCAGTGAAAAAGAAATTCGACAAATTTCAGAAAATTAATAAAAAATACAAAACTAAAATATATTGGTTGAATTAGTGTCCACCCCCCTTATAATAGCAATTGTAAATTAGCTCAGGTGTAATCAATCACCTTCAAAATGACACACCAAGTTAATTGGCCTCCACCTGTGTTAAATTGTAGTGATTCTGATTATTGCAGGATAAAATCAGATGTTCCTGTAGTTTTCCTTTGCTGGGTAGTGCATTTATGTCGAGTTTTGGCTTAATGGTTAGGGTTGCGAGCTTGGGATCCTAGGGTCCTGAGTTCAAATCCTACTTGGTTGCTTAATTAATATCAGGTAGGGTTGACTCTGCCTGTCATTCTTCCGAGGTTGGCAAAATGAGTGCCAGCTTGCTGGTATCCTGTGTCGGAGTGGCGACCTGTCGAGGATTGTGCCCAATAGCCCAGGAGACTGCTTAGGCAGCACCAACGCTCTGTACAGATTATGGTCCCAATGGATGGATGGTAGTGCATTTCGCAGCAAAGATTCAACCATGAGCACCAAGGAACCTTCAAAGACTTCTGGGACAAAGTTGTGAAAAGGCACAGATCAGAGGATGGGTATAAAAAATATTTCAAAGGCCTTGAATATCCCCTGGAGCACAGTCAAGATGATCATTAAGAAATGAAAGGCATATGGTACCACCAAGACCCTGCCTAGATCAGGCCATGGATGACCAAGCAAGGAGGAGACTGATTAGAGAGACCACCAAGAGGCCAACTGCAACTTTTAAAGAACTACAGGCCTTTATGGCAAAGACCGGTCACTGTGTGTATGCGATAATATCCCAAGCACTCCACAAGTCTGGCCTGTATGGCAGGGTGGCAAGAAGGAAGCCATTACTCAAAAAAGCTCACCTGGAGTCCTATTTGAGGTATGCAAAAAAACACTCCATAGATACTGAAGCTATGTGGCAAAACGTTTTGTGGTCTGACGAAACCAAGGTGGAACTTTTTGGCTTAAATGCAAAACGTTACGTTTGGTGCAAACCCAACACAGCACATCACCCAAAGAACACCATCCTTACTTTGAAGCATGGTAGTGGCAGCATCATGTCATGGAGATGTTTCTCATCAGCAGGGACTGGGGCACTTGTCAGGATAGAAGGAAAAATGGATGGAGCAAAATACAGAAAAATCCAAGAAGAAAACCTGCTGCCCTCTGCAAGAAAGCTGAAATTGGGACAGAAGTTCATCTTTCAGCATGACAACAACCCGAATCACACAGCCAAAGCTACACTGGAGCGGCTGAGGAACAAAAAGATAAATGTCCTTGAGTGGCCCAGGCAGAGCCCCGACTTAACTCCAATCGAAACTCTGTGACATGACTTGAAGGTTGCTGTCTATCAACACTCCACATGCAACATGACTGAGCTTGAACAGTTTTGTGGAGAAGAATGGGCAAATATTGCCCAATCAGTGTGTGAAAAGTTGGTAGAGATCTATCCCAACAGACTCGCAGCTGTAATTGCTGTCAACGGTGCTTCCACCATATATTAACTCGGGAGGAGGGGGGGGGGGGGGGGGTGGTGGACACTTATCCAAACAAGATATTCTAGTTTTGTATTTTTAATTAATTTCCTGAAATTTGTATAATTTGTTTTTCAACAAAAGGTGTAAAAAGTCTGATTTAATGCAATTTAATTCCAGGTTATAAAGCAACAAAAAGTGAAAATTTTGAAAGGGGGTGTACACTTTCTATCGGCACTGGGAGTCATTTTCATATTGACATTAAAAAAAATATCTTATCAGAAAGAAAAATATTGAAACCACAAAGCCATGAATAATTCTGCAAGACTTTTGGTCCCATTCTTGGAGGATTTGCCAGATACAAATGTGTCATATAAAATATTCTATGTGTCAATTGGGAGCCCTGCTGAAGTGCTTATCTCCAGTTAGCAAAGGTTGCCTGCAGTGTTGCCTCCAAACTTTGATGACAGCATGGTCTGGACGCTTAGGGATTATACAGATCAATTGCTTTTTGGTTGCAACTGCAGAATCTTTCGTGAAACCACATTTTGAGTAAAGCTTATAACTCTTTCCATCTGCTCTACTGGACAAGAATAATCTCTCCTATGATTGCAACTGAATTTCATATTGCCGGTCTCAAAAATGTTATGGAATCTCTAAAAGAAAGTTTTTCACTTCTCCTATTTTGAGTCCATCTTAATGGCATTAAATAAGTCCAAAGCCATACTTTCGGTACTGCATATTTTACGCCCAATAATTGCAGAAAGGATGGCTGGCTGAGCATATTCTCAAAAAAATTAACGTGATCTATCCACAGCACCTTGTGTTGTCACCCTCCTCTTGTATCTTTCCTTTGACGATATTGATTTCCTCATTTTTGAGCTCCTTCCCCACCCCAACTTCCCCTCTCCCCAGTCATATTTAATAAATAGATAGCAACTAAGCTTGAACATTCATCGGTACAGCTGGAGTCAAATCTTACCAAAAGCATTTCTTTTTGTTCTCACCACATTGTTTCTTTCAATACCATATAAATTTCTCCGATTTATACTCAAACAAGACCACCCAAGTAGACCCAAGCATTGATTGTAATTGTGCACACTGCTGTTGGATGCTTAGAATCAATGTCAGATGTATAACGTGTCTTGCTTGTGAAAGCTACTGACGACAGGTGTCGGCGGACAGGTAGAACAATAGATTAAATCAATGGGATGTTAATGGAGATATGCAACCCGCCTTGGGAAGCAAGGAGACGCTGGCGTTAACCCTTCGAGTGAGAAATAGAGCGCTTTTCCTTCAACGAGGGGTTAATGGCCAAAACATCAGCCTCTCCTTGCTTCCCACTTCTGAGTCAACATTGATCGACATGTGTTGAGTGAATATTAAAGGAAATGCTAGCATGGGTCCTGGGGATTATAGAAACAAATAAAATCTGTTCTCAGGAAGTCAAATGCGGTTTCCATATCAAAAGTTCTTCACTAATATATAACCTACAAACATATTACCCTATTGTTCCTTTCATATACAGCATATGTAGTATACTGTAGGTTGTGCAAATGTCATGAAATTTTGTTTTGGTTTTTATTTTGTTTACCCTTCTCGTGCTGTTAGAGGCATAGGGCTGCCAAGGTAGTTTTTTTGGCTCAGGTTTACAACCATGGACGAGTCGTCACACTGATGCAGGATACGCAATGGAGTTCAGAAATTTGGAATCCATTGAGGGGGCTAGTGATAGCTGGCTTACTCTTTGTGAAGGACACCATGGGATCTTGAATATCTAACAACCAATGCTGACAGACGGGACATCTTGTTTCACATCCATCCGAATGACGGTCCAGAATGTGATGCAACTCTGTCCTTTGAGGCACCAATTTGATAGTTTGTAGTCAGATCGGAAATTGAACCCAGACTAGACAACTTCCTGTTAGACTATTATAAAGGGATACTAGTGTGCTTCGATGATTAAACAATCATCATAAACATTAGGAGAATTTAGAATAGGTCCGTGTGCCTTATTTACAACATAGTTATAAATGAAACTCAAGCGAAGTTGATGGCGCGCCATCGCAAATCCCCACGTTTCCCACCTAAATCAAAGTAGAAAGATGGCAAAAAGTGCCACGCGAAAAGTTGTTACATATTTCATGCACCTTCCCCACCCCCTACCCCCCCCCTTCCCCAATGTTAATCGCATGTACAAAGTTTCACCTTTCCTTTTTTTATTTTATTTTAAACTTCCATTTACTTGGTTGGAGTTTAATTGTTTTTTTTTAATATATATTTTTTATTTTTATCAAGTGTAGTTATGATTTTTTTTAAACATTTGACTTAAATTGTATAAAAATCTTGTATTAAAAAGATAATTTTTCTAAGGATGGACAAAAAAAAGTTTCACTTAAAAATGTTTTAAAAATGTTCCCGTAATTCAATTTTTAGTTATTGACCTTTTTTTGACCACGGGGCCAAAAATGACACTGCTCGTGTACATTGTTGCCATGTGATGATCATAACTACCAAGTTTGGTGAATTTCTGCTGAACCATTTAGGAGGAGAGAGCGTGATGGACGGATTGCAATATCCCCGTGTTTGTTTCAAAAAGCATGGAGATAATAACAAGGGTTTTTTTTTTTTTTACGAATGATGTGATTATTTTAATTAAGCTGCACGCATATTGCTTGTGGTAAAGGGTAACGCACAAAAATTGCAGTGCTTTGGAACTACTCATTTCACAGACTGAGATATGATGGTAATGTCTCCATAGAGTTACGTTGTTGGAGGGATCCGAGCGGAATGAGAGGACTTAGAAATACCGATCACATTTCTATGCAATCACACAAAATACTTTCCAAACATATATCACAAGGTAAAAGAAAATGAAATGATGCAATAATGATCTGTTTTCATGATTTATGCACACGCATAGATGCCTCACCCTGTCTGCGCAAAACCAGGATGGCAGTTTATAGCGAGCCCAAAATTAGAATCCAAGCTCGACAGCTCAAAGGTGAATGCACATACCTCAAGAAGTCTAGACTATTGTGTCCATCTTCGGTGACGGAGGTAAACAAGAGCGATTGTTGATGCAAACACACAGAAAAGCTTTGCCGCAAACACTGCGAGTGCAGTTGAGACATTCAAGTTGAGAGGTTTTCAACATTTTACTGTCGTGATCATAAGTGTGGACTTTTCTGCACCAGCATTCTTAGGCTGATCTTTGTAACATCTAAATGGATTTGATTGATTCATTTTCTCTCAATCTTTATCCTCATGCCCTCAGAGTCTTTCAGGTGCCTTTTTACAAACTCCAGGTGTACTGTCATGTGTCTTTTTCTCAGGAGTGGCTTCCGTCTGGCCACTCTCCCACAAAGCCTAGATTTGTGAAGTGTTGCAAAGATTGGTGTCCTTCCAGCTGGGTCTCCCATCTCAGCCAAGGAACTCTGCAGTTTTGTCAGAGTAGTCATCGGGTTCTTGGTCACCTCCCTGACCAGGGTCCTTCTTGCTGAGTTGCTCAGTTTTGTGGGATGGCCAGCTCTAGGAAGAGTCTCGGTATTTCCATATTCTTCCCATGTCCTAATGATGGAGCTCATTGTGCTCTTGGAACTTTAAACACTCTAGAAATTGTTTTATACCCTTCCCAAGATCTAAGCCTCCTCACAATTCTATCTCAGAGTTCTATGGACAGTTCCTTGGACTTCATGGTAGAGTTTCTGCTCTGACATGCACCGTCAACTGTGGGATCTTTTATAGAAAGGTGTGTTTCTTTCTAAATCATGTCCAATCAATTGAATTGGCCACAGGTGTACTCCAATCAAGTTGTAGAGACATCTCAAGGACGATCAAAGGAATTTGGATGCACCTGAACTCAATTTGGAGTGTCATAGCAAAGAGGTTGAATACTTATTGACGCAAGACATTTCAGCTTTTCATTTTTCATAAATTTGTAAAAAATTAAAAAACAAAACATGTTTCCACTTTGTCGTTACAGGGTATTTTATGTAGATCGGTGACAATTTTTTTAAATATAATCCATTGTAAATTCAGGCTTGAAAGTTGAGATTTGTGAATACTTTCTGAAGGCACTGTATACGTCGGACAAGGCTGCAGAGCCCCGTGGGGGTCCCGCAGTGTCTCCAGGGGTAAGGCAGGACTGAGATTATAGAGTCGGCAGACAAGGAATAGAGGGAATAAATTATTCTTTGGAATGGAATGGAATTCTCCTCCTTCTTCTTTGGAATGCCTTACTCCTCTCTGCTCTTGTCCCAAAAGGATTAGGGATAAATGGAAGAATGAGTGCTGAGATTCGAGTGAATGTAATTGGAATATGTGTGGCCCAAATTGATAGGAGTGATGGTATGAAGGGGAGTGATGGTATGAAGGAAGTATGTTATGAGTGGTGTACATTTGTGAAGAGGAAGAAACACACCCCATTGGAATGAATCCCCATTTTAGAGATACAGTAAGTCGACCGTGGGGATTCAGTTATTTTGTAACATAGAAGCCGAGATGGTGCTCGTGCCAATTGTAGAAAAGTAATTAATTAATGGATGCAAAAGTGTGGTTAAAGGCAGGGGGTGTGGCCCCTGTGTGAGCCGGAGTGCAGTTGTTTGCTCCTCCCTCTTGGCTCTTGGCTCCTCCCCTTGCCCGGGGCTCATAAAAAGAGCAAATGCAGCTCAGTTCAGTCGGAACTCGACAAAATCGCCAGGAGTCAGAACTCGCCAGGGGAGAAATTGCCAGAATCGCCAGATGCCAGAGCTCACCAGACAAGAGACTGCGGCAGACATTGGACCTCACCGGGGAAACAGGCAGCACAAGGAGGGCAAGCGTCGGTGCTGAGCGAGGGGAGCCGCGAGTCAACATGATCAAGCATTGGATCACGAGTTACTGCTACGAGCCTGGGCTGCTCCAATTCTATTGACGCTCAGTTTGGCTGCAATCCATCGCAACAATGACATGTACAGATAGATTCTCACACTATTACGATACGGGTCTTTCATCTTACGCATCTCTCTTCGGCCATCTACCTCTTGTCTACTGTGCACGCACAAGAGCAATTGCCACGGGCAAGCCCGACCAAGAACGTTCTTTTTAGAGTGAACCCAAGAGCGAACTCAAGAGTGAACCATACTGACCTGCATCTCACATTCTTCCTCTTACACCACGCTGCACCCCATGTTGCATTACACTTGCACCTCTCACTCACGCACCCTAGACACCCTCATTATTTCTCCCTCCTCCCCTTTCCTAAGCATTTTCGGTTGTGCAGGTTGGCCGACCGCACCACATATTGAGAGGTCGCTAATCCTCAACTGCTTCTTATCTCTCTGGGCTATCTCTAATTTTCCTCGGGTTTGTGTGTGTGTGATGGTGCCTGTCATAGATTAAGTTAAGACTGTATAAGAATATTCAGGATAACTGCACTTTCTTCTTTTGTAAATATTGTAGGCCTTTTGCCACACAACACAAATTCCTTGCTTTCACTGCTGTACGTTTGCAATAAATCCCTTATTATGCCACATAATTTTCTTCACTCTTGTTTAAATATATGTGCCTGTTAGGAATGTACCCAGCTCGTTTTTGTCTTTTCCTCCATTGGTCTAGCATGGTCCGCACCTTAGTTTAGCCGGGACATTTATTCCCCAAAATCTGCTATTTAGCCGATGCACACTTGGCAGCTCCACTCGGCTGCACCTGATATGGTAAGTACTTAAGTAACGCAAGTACGCATCGAGGACGTGATTCCCCATTAAGGTGATCACGTGCTCCTCGGTAAACGGTTGTCAGACTGAGGACCCTGGGTCACGTGTTAAGTTACTGGCATTTGCTGTCGATTAGTAACTCGCCGCAACACAACTTATTCGTGTGCGATAGCCTGCAATTCCCAGTGAGTCCGGAGAGGAACCAGGGACAACCCCTCCCTTGTGCCCCCCCGACTTCGGGGCCACGACAAAAAAAAAAAAAAAATATATATATATAATATAATATATATATTATATATATATATATATATATATATATATATATATATATATATATACAGGGTGAGTCAGAAGTAGCGCCCGATTTCTGTCATTTGATGTTTGTTTTCCATTTGTATTACAGTGTACAAGAAGGTAAGAAATAAATGAATGACATGTTTATCTAACCATTTATTCAAGAAAAAATTATTACGGAACTGTACCAAGCTGTTTTACTTGCAATTTTCAAAGTGCCCTCCCTCGTGATCGATGCACAATTGCAGCCGAGCAGGCACAGAGCGGCACACACGTCTGCAGAGATCGATATTAATTTCCTCAAACTTTGCAGTGATTTGAGGCTTCAATTCCTGAATGGTACGAGGCTTTTCACGATAAACTAGGTCTTTCATGAGCCCCCAAAGAAGAAATCTGGAGGTGTAAGGTCTGGGGAGCATGTGGCCACTCGATCGGACCGCGGCGGCCGATCCACTTTCTGGGAAAGTTTTCATCAAGCCACTGATGAACAAAACGTCCATAATGAGGTGGAGCTCCATCATGCTGGAAATAACAGTCCTGATCTTGTACCCTGGGCCAAAAGAAGGTTTGCAGCATATCCAGGTAAATTTCTGCAGTGACAGATCCCTCAAAGAAAAAGGGTCCAATTATACCTAATGGAGATATGGCTGCCCAAACTGTCACTACCGGTAAATTTACCTCCTTCTCAACTGTCACTCTTGGGTTATTCGCAGCCCAGTGGACACAATTGTGTCTGTTAATTGTGCCATTAAGCCCAATTTGGTGCAAATTCAGTAACTTTCCAAACTCGCAGCAATAACTTGCAAAACAAAATAAAAATAAATAAATTACGAAAATTAATAATCTGCAAGACAATTTTAACAACATGACTTCCCAGAAATAATCTGACAACCGAAAAAACAGAAATCGGGCGCTACTTTTGACTCCACCTGTATATACAATTTCAGCTCCCTCCAAAGATTTTCTATTGGGTTCAGGTCTGGAGACTGGCTAGGCACTCCAGGACCTTGAGATGCTTCTTACGGAGCCACTCCTTAGTTGCCCTGGCTGTGTGTTTCGGGTCGTTGTCATGCTGGAAGACCCAGCCACACCCCATCTTCAATGCTCTTGTTGAGGGAAGGAGGTTGTCCAAGATCTCGCGATACATGGCCCCATCCATCCTCCCCTCAATACAGTGCAGTCGTCCTGTCCCCTTTGAAGAAAGCATCCCTAAAGAATGATGTTTCCACCTCCATGCTTCACGTTGGATGGTGTTCTTGGGGTTGTACTCATCCTTCTTCTTCCTCCAAACACGGCGAGTGGAGTTTAAACCAAAAAGCTCTATTTTGGTCTCATCAGACACATGACCTTCTCCCATTCCTCCTCTGGATCATCCAGATGGTCATTGGCAAACTTCAGACGGGCCTGGACATGCGCTGGCTTGAGCAGAGGGACCTTGCGTGCGCTGCAGGATTTTAATCCATGACGGCGTAGTGTGTTACTTATGGTTTTCTTTGATACTGTGGTCCCAGCTCTCTTCAGGTCATTGACCAGGTCCTGCCATGTAGTTCTGGGCTGATCCCTCACCTTTCTCATGATCATTGAGGCTCCACGAGGTGAGATCTTGCATGGAGCCCCAGACCGAGGGAGATTGACTGTTATCTTGAACTTCTTCCATTTTCTAATAATTGCGCCAACAGTTGTTGCCTTCTCACCAAGCTGCTTGCCTATTGTCCTGTAGCCCATCCCAGCCTTGTGCAAGTCTACAATTTTGTCCCTGATGTCCTTAGACAGCTCTCTGGTCTTGCCCATTGTGGAGAGGTTGGAGTCTGATTGATTGAGTGTGGACAGCTATCTTTTATGCAGATAACGAGTTCAAACAGGTGGTTTAATACAGGTAATGAGTGGAGAATGGGAGGGTTCTTAAAGACAAAACTAACAGGTCTGTGAGAGCCGGAATTCTTACTGGTTGGTAGGTGATCAAATACTTATTTCATGCAATAAAATGCAAATTAATTATTTAAAAATCATACAATGTGATTTTCAGGATTTTTGTTTTAGATTCCGTCTTTCACAGTTGAAGTGTACCTATGATAAAAATTACAGACCTCTACGTGCTTTGTAAGTGGGAAAACCTGCAAAATCGGCAGTGTATCAAATACTTGTTCTCCCCACGGTATATATATATATATATATATATATATATATATATAGAAATAGATATAACCAAATATGATCCTTCCAACCCGACAAATGTATCATGATGTTCAAATGCCATGAGCGCATCCATACCGCTTAGCTTCCTACCTGTATTGCTACAGCAGTGCAAACTTGAGTCTATTAGACCAAGGGTTTAACCGAGGAGAATTTACCAACCTAGGATGCATTTCTTTCCATAAGTGCGACTTCATCAGGATGAAGATGACTGCACTGCAATGAAGATTACCACATTTCATTTCATTTCATCTATTATTTTGCAGGTTCATCAATACATACATTGTACTCCTGCAGAATTGCTAAAAAGTGAAACCTCTCATGATAGTTCCACCTGTGACCACAAGTATGAACACGCGCACACCACACACACACACACACACACACACACACACACCGGTCCCCAGGCAGATGTTTCATTCATATTCATCTTAGTTAGCCCTTCCTTCATGTCTCGTGGATATATGGGACAAGATGCGTTACAAGCTATCCTTATCTTTTGAGCTATTCGAAAGAGAGGGCTTTTAGTTCGGTCTTTAATTCCATTTTCTATTCCTTTATCCATTTTAATTTATAACCTGGTGTTGGCTTAGCGGTTAGGGTGGTGGCTTGGGATGTTGGCTTAGTATAGCGGTTACGGTGGTGGCTTGGGATCATAGAGGATTCCTAGGGTCCTGAGTTCAAGCCCTGTTGGCTGCTGAATTAACACCAGGGGGTTGACTCAGTCTGTCATCCTTCCGAGGTCGGTGAAATGAATACCAGTGTAGCAGCCAAAAGGCTGCACCCGAAGGGAAGGGTATTGATGAATTTATTAAATCTGGTATTAGTGTGGCACAGGCATGATGGGCCGAATGGCCTCCTCCTGTGCATAACTTCCTTGTACTTTCGTATTCCTTGTACTACACACACGACCTCTCCTTCATGCAAGCATGCATGCTCAGACCACACATTAACAGAGAGCTTCATTAGCATAGGCTGCCAAAACCGCTTGAAACTGCATGCCATTTCCCAATGTACACTTCATTTTAACCTTCTCTGTATCGAATCACAATGCTACATCCTTCATACAACCACCACAACGCCTCCCTAAAAACCCTCACAATAACCCATGCTCACCCTCCTCAACACAACCACTACAAACGCTTCAACACCCTCACCACATATGCTTCAACCGCTCCAAATGCTTCAAAACAAGCACACAATGCTTCACTCACCTCACCACAACAGTTACAAAACTCCATGATCACAGTCAGCATTCTGGACACTCACCACTGTCCTGTGAGGATATCGGGAATCCATGGATGCTACCCCATAACAGATGCTTGTGTTCGGAACATATTGGCATGTAGCTCTAAGTGCAACTATGCGCTGGAATCCGTTCAATGTCATCTGAGTAGCCCTGATGTTCTACTAAATAGCGACCCTCATTTGGTGCCTTGCACAAGTTCATGGCTGGAAAACACTCCCAAAAACCCGCACTCCATGTTAATTCTTGGAGCTCTGTTGCGTGGCCGAGTTTGGGGGCGAATGCCACCATTTTCGGCTACGAAGACTCGCAGTAGTGGGGTTACTTCTGGGGAAGCATCTACTCACCAATGAGGGCACTGGAGAACACCTACAGATCGTTCTGATCTGAATTGGGTTCCACCTTTGCCCAGCATCTATAAAATGGCTGTGAAGGGATGATTCAGCTCTCACTACAGTCTCCTTGCCACGGTCTAATGCAGAGGTCAGACAGTCTTCTTCTGGGTATGAGGCAGCTGCTTCTTCTGATGTGGAGGGCTGGGCAAGGAGGAGAGTCCTGACCTGATCCACAGCACGAGGAGAAATGTGGAGCGGAGCACTGAGTGGGCGGAATGCCAGACCGATCATAGACTTTAGCATTTACACTTACAGACTTCTGACATGCCATTACAAGCTATGCTCTCACATGTTCTGTCTCTCTCATATTCTGTCTCATCTGCGGACGCACAAGTATAAAGAGCAACCTACAGGTATGCACATCTTCATTTTTTTCTGTCTGCACCCACCTGCACGTCATTGCGCCCCATTTGCACCTCCACACTCATGCACCATAGACACCCCCACTTTCTTCCCCTATCCCCCCTCCGATGCAACTGGCATTGTGCTAGTCTGTCAGCTGCGCAGGTACCACATGGGTCGTTTACACCTCGTACTTTCTCTTATCTTTCTGGCTATCCTCATTCCTCGGGTGTTTGTTTATCTGATGGCATCTGCAATGCTGCATAAGATAAGAGTGTCAAAGTTTATTTTGGGTTAGCTCTGCATTGTCTTCTTTTGTAAATAATTGCATTTATTTTGCTGCACTTCATGAATCCTTGCTTTCCACAGCTGTACCTATTGCTGTGTATTAAAACCCTTTATTGGTCACATGCTCTTTCCTCACCTTAATAATAAATTACTCACTGTATATTACAAATCGACCCAGCTCGTTCTGTCTTTTCCTCCATTGGTCCAGTGTAATCCACGCACAGGTTAGCCGGAAGTTATACCCGACTAACTTGCTCTTATTAGCCGGTGCGTACTTGGCAGCTCCGCTCAGCTGCACCTGATATGGTAAGTTAACGCAAGCTGTTGGCGTACATCAAACTCGCTTGTACAGTCAATCCACTGGAAACGGCAACACGCAAAAGAATGTAACCCTGCCAGGATTGGCATTATATATACCTTATACTTTATACTGAATATAATATAAGGGGGGACCCCTTTTTACTTCAAGGAAGGGTTAACGTTTGAAACGACAGCTCTCCCTCGCTTCCAGTGTTAGTATGCTTTGATGAATGGTTTTCTTTTTCCATCCATTGCAGCAACACGTGATCTGACAAATCCAAGGTTGAAATCAAACCAAACACCTTTTGTGTTTGACAATGTGACAATGATAATTGATTGAATAGTACACCATCAAATCAACATAGAACTATACGAATGCTTTAAAATAAACACACCTACACACAGGTCCACAGTGCATTTGAAAACGAAAACAGCAAGTAATGAATAATTCAATAATACAATGATGTTGGCAGATCTTTGAGGGCCAGAAACCATCTTGGCTTCATTATAAAAGACTTACCCACAGCCGTGCAGTTTGCAATCATACCTTACACTTGCAAGATTTCGGGATCAGTTCTGCTGAAGCTGCACTATCGGGACCTCACGCATTCCAGGCAGAAATGCTGGAGGAAGGAGGGATCGATATCGAGTTTGCAGCACTAAGTGCGTCACTCCAGATGCTCTCAGCCATCTGAACTGCTATCTTGGTGGAGCCAGTGTGCCTCCTCAACAACCTA
>CM068963.1:103824705-103856155 GCA_035128595.1 Eptatretus atami
TCTCTCTCTCTCTCTCTCTCTCTCTCTCTCTCTCTCTCTCTCTCTCTCTCTCATGTCCTCTGCTGGCTTTACACCTGTCGGAAATTTCCATCGGATTAAATTCTGTCAAATCAAACAAGGGGTCAAAGGCAAAATGATAATGACACCTGGCATGCAAAGCTATCTCAAAATTGGCTCTAACACATCGCAACCATGACTACATTCTTTCAGAAGATCCAGCCAATCAGTACACAGCAAGTTAGACAGTTGCATAAAAATACAGCAGAGTGTTTTTCGTGTCACGTACTCATATTTCACTTCTTGCTCAAACAAACAACTTCCATGTTCATGAAATAGCAGGCAGCTTTAGCTTTTGCATACTTTACCGGAGTTGTCGATTGAACAGCACGGACAAAATCACGAGAAGATTTCCCAGTACTGCAATCAGGATGATTACGCAACAGAAAAACGTGAATATATAGTTCTTTAGTTGTTCTCCATTGCTGTGAAACATAAAAAAAAAAACTTTGAATCAGTCATATTTACTTTGCAAAGCATAGTTGTAAAGAAAATTATAAACTTACAAAGTGGGGCACTTAACCTCAGCAACCCTTTCTTTATACATCAATTAAATAATTGTTTATCAAACCGAGTGTCTCTACAAGAAAAGTTGCAATAAAATGAGATATTTTGTTTGACTTTGACCATAATGTTCAGAAAAATAAATCAAGACAAGTCATTCCACAAGGATAAACTCTAGTTACACTTAAGCATCTGCATCCAAACGTGGAAGCCATAAATTACACAAAGTTAACGAGGTCAGCGGTTCGGGTGGTGTTGGTTTAGTGGTTAGGGTGGTGGCTTGGGATCCTAGTGTCCTGAGTTCAATCCCTGTTTCCACTGAATTAACACCAGGGGGTTGACTCAGCTTGTCATCCTTCCGAGGTTGGTGAAATGAGTACCAGTGTAGTAGCCAAAAGGTTGCACACGAAGGGAAGGGGTATCGATGGATTAATTAAATGTGGTATTGGAATGGCACAGGCATAATGGGTCTAATGACCTCCTCATGCACCTTAATTCCTTGAAAAATTCCTTGTAAGGCAAAGGTTATGTTACAGTCGCACTGGTAAATGCTTTTAAAATTCCAACAATGCCTTGTTAAAAAAAACAAAAAAAACATTTAATGCTGCAGCACTTGAAAGTACAAGTAAGAGAAGCTTGTGCTTCCAAAAAGAACGAAGCAATTACATTGGGTACAATCTGATTGGGCTCATCATTGAAGGAGATTCTTTCATTTACTGACGAGTTTACTATCAACCAGGAAGAGTCAATATTGAGACAAGTTCAAGTCTCCGCCAAGCCTTAAGTGTATTTGGGATTTGACAAAGGGCCTAAAGAGCCACCTACACATTATCGATCTATGTCAGGGGATTATGGGCCAGGGAAGGGGGAAGTGAAGATGTGGAAAAAAAAAACTTGAAAAGAGAAGAGAATGTGTGGCAGCGGTAGAAGAAAGATGTACAGGAGGTGAGAGAAAATAGAAGGAAGTTTGGGAACAAATATGAGATACTCACAGGAGTACCGGTGTTGCCTGGTCTATTTTTTGTGGGGGGCCTAAAGCACTTCTCTACATCTCCCATGGAACGTGTTCGCGGATCATTTAATATTACCTTTCACATAGCCACAAAGGCTTTGGCATGACCGAGTGATTAAAAACAACAAAAATACAACCCAAAAACGAACTTTTCTGTTTTTCTAATTTTTCTATTTCTTTTAATTTTTTTTTTTTACCAAAAACTCTCCTCTCGGGGCTCAACCATGAACCTCTGAAAGTTTGACGAATATCCGTTAAGCCATCTCTGAGAACATGATGACACACAGACAGACACAGACAAACGGTTCTCCTTGTAGTATGGATGAGTAAATCTAGGGAAGAATGAGTGGATAGGGGAGTTTGAGAAAAAAAGGGCGGGGGGGGGGGTGGGGAGGAGTCAAAATTCTGATATTTGTAAATGTCACCAAATCCTGGATGATGAGATGATCATATCACCATCACCTCCATTCACTCCATCACCATCATCTCCATCACCATCATCTCCATCACCATCATCTCCATCTACCATCATCCTTCCATCCCATCATCGCCATTCACCATCATCCACCATCACCATCACCTCCATCTCCATCACCACTCATCTCCATCACCATCATCTCCATCACCCATCATCTCCATCACCATCATCACCACCTCCACCACCTCCATCACCATCACCATCATCTCCATCACCATCACCATCATCACCATCATCTCCCTCCATCACCATCACCATCATCTCCCTCCATCACCATCACCATCATCTCCCTCCATCACCATCACCATCATCTCCCTCCATCACCATCACCATCATCTCCCTCCATCACCATCACCATCATCTCCCTCCATCAACATCACCATCATCTCCCTCCATCACCATCACCATCATCTCCCTCCATTCACCATCACCATCATCTCCCTCCATCACCATCACCATCATCTCCCTCCATCACCATCACCATCATCTCCCTCCATCACCATCACCATCACATCATCTCCCTCCATCATCCATCATCTCCCTCCATTCATCCATCATCTCCCTCCATTCATCCATCATCTCCCTCCATTCAACCATTCATCTCCCTCCATTCATCCATCATCTCCCTCGATTCATCCATCATCTCCCTCGATTCATCCGTCATCACCTCCATTCATCCATCATCTCCCTCCATCATCCATCATCTCCCTCCATTCATCCATCATCTCCCTCCGTTCATCCATCATCTCCCTCCATTCATCCATCATCTCCCTCCATTCATCCATCATCTCCCTCCATTCATCCATCATCTCCCTCCATTCGTCCATCATCTCCTCCATTCATCCATCATTCATCTCAATTCATCCATCATCTCCCTCAATTCATCCATCATCTCCCTCCATTCATCCATCATCTCCCTCCATCACCATCACCATCACCATCACCATCATCTCCTCTCCATCCACATCACCATCACCATCATCCCCCTCCATCACCATCACCATCACCATCATCTCCCTCCATCACCATCACCATCACCATCATCTCCCTTCCATCACCCATCACCATCACCATCATCTCCCTCCATCACCATCACCATCACCATCATCTCCCTCCATTCATCATCCATCACCTCCCTCCATTCATCCAATCATCCTATCCCTCCATTCATCCATCATCTCCCTCCATTCATCCATCATCTCCCCTCCATCTCATCCCATCATCTCCCTCCATTCATCCATCATCTCCCTCCATTCATCATCACTCTCTCCATTTCATCCATCATCTCCCTCCATTCATTCCCATTCATCTCCCTCCATCATCCTCATCTCTCCTCCATTCATCCATCATCTCCTCCATTCATCATCATCTCCCTCCATCATCCATCATCTCCCTCCATTCATCCATCATCTCCCTCCATTCATCCATTCATCTCCCTTCCATTCATGCATCATCTCCCTCCATTCATCCATCATCTCCCTCCATTCATCCAACATCTCCCTCCATTCATCCATCATCTCCCCTCCATTCATCCATCATCTCCCTCCATTCATCCATCATCTCCCTCCATTCATCCATCATTCATCTTCAATTCATCCATCATCTCCCTCAATTCATCCATCATCTCCCTCCATTCATTCCATCATCTCCCTCCATCACCATCACCATCACCATCATCTCCCTCCATCACCATCACCATCACCATCATCTCCCTCCATCACCATCACCATCACCATCATCTCCCTCCATCACCATCACCATCACCATCATCTCCCTCCATCACCATCACCATCACCATCATCTCCCTCCATCACCATCACCATCACCATCATCTCCCTTCATCACCATCACCATCACCATCATTCTCCCTCCTCACCATCACCATCACCATCATCTCCCTCCATCACCATCACCATCACCATCATCTCCCTCCATCACCCATCACCATCACCATCATCTCCCTCCATCACCATCACCATCACCATCATCTCCTCCATCACCATCACCTCACCATCATCTTCCTCCCATCACCATCACCATCACCATCATCTCCCTCCATCACCATCACCATCACCACATCTCCCTCCATCACCATCACCCATCATCTCCCTCCATCACCATCACCATCACCATCATCTAACCTCCATCCACCATCACCATCATCTCCCTCCATCACCATCACCATCACCATCATCTCCCCCATCACCATCAACATCACCATCATCTCCCTCCTCACCATCACCATCACCATCATCTCCCTCCATCACCATCATCAATCACCCATCATCTCCCTCCATCACCATACCATCACCATCATCTCCCTCCATCACCATCACCATCACCATCAATCTCCCTCCATCACCATCACCATCACCATTCATCTCCCTCCATCCCATCACCATCACCACATCTCCCTCCATCACCATCACCCATCCCATCACCCATCACATCTCCCTCCAATCACCATCACCATCACCATCATCTCCCTCCATTCACCATCACCATCATCTCCCTCCATTTCATCCATCATCTCCCTCCATTCATCCATCATCTCCCTCCATTCAACCATCATATCCTCCATTCATCCATCATCTCCCTCCATTCATCCATCATCTCCCTCCATTCATCCATCATCTCCCTCCATTCATCCATCATCTCCCTCCATTCATCCATCATCACCCCCATTCATCCATCATCTCCCTCCATTCATCCATCATCTCCCTCCATCATCCATCATCTCCCTCCGTTCATCCATCATTTCCCTCCATTCATCCATCATCTCCCTCCATTCATCCATCATCTCCCTCCATCATCCATTCATCCCCCCTCCATTCGTCCATCATTCTCCTCCATTCATCCATCATTCATCTCAATTCATCCATCATCTCCCTCAATTCATCCATCATCTCCCTCCATTCATCCATCATCTCCCTCCATCACCATCACCATCACCATCATTCTCCCTCCATCACCATCACCATCACCATCATCCCCCTCTCATCACCATCACCATCACCATCATCTCCCTCCATCACCATCACCATCAACCTCATCTCCTTCCATCACCATCACCCATCACCATCATCTCCCTCCATCACCATCACCATCACCATCATCTCCCTCCATTCATTCACCATCACCTCCCTCCATTCACCATCATCTCCCTCCATTCATCCATCATCTCCCTCCATTCATCCATCATCTCCCTCCATTCAACCTATCTCCCTCCATCATCCATCATCTCCCCTCCATTCATCCATCATCTCCTCCATCATCCATCATCTCCCTCCATTCATCCATCATCTCCCTCCATTCATCCATCATCTCCCTCCATTCATCCATCATCTCCCTCCATTCAATCCATCATCTTCCTCCATTCATCCATCATCTCCCTCCATTCATCCATCAATCTCCCTCCATTCATCCATCATTCTCCCCTCCATTCATCCATCATTCATCTCAACTTCATTCCATCATCTCCCTCAATTCATCAATCATCTCCCTCCATTCATCCATCATCTCCCTCCATCCACCATTCACCATCACCATCTCTCCTCCATCACCATCACCATCACCATCATCTCCCTCCATCAACCATCACCATCACCATCACCATCATCCCCTCCATCACCATCACCCATCACCATCATCTCCCTCCATCAACCATCACCATCACCATCATCTCCCTCCATCACCATCACCATCACCATCACCATCATCTCCCTCCATCACCATCATCTCCCTCCATCACCATAACCATCACCATCATCTCCCTCCATCACCATCACCATCACCATCATCTCCCTCCCATCACATCACCATCACCATCACTCCCTCCATCACCATCACAATCACCATCATCTCCCTCCATCACCATCACCATCACCATCCCCATCATATCCATCCATCACCATCACCATCCCCATCATCTCCCTCCATCACCATCACCATCACCATCATCTCCCTCCATCACCATCACCATCACCATCATCTCCCTCCATCACCATCACATCACCATCTATCCATCACCATCACCATCATCTCCCTCCCATCACCATCACCAATCACCATCACCATCATCTCCCTCCATCACACAGCACCATCACCATCATCTCCCTCCATCACCATCACCATCACCATCATCTCCCTCCACACCATCACCATCACCTCATCTCCCTCCATCACCATCACCATCACCATCATCTCCCTCCATCACCATCCACCATCCCCATCATCTCCCTCCATCACCATCACCATCCCATCTTCTCCCTCCATCACCATCACCATCACCATCATCTCCCTCCATCACCATCACCATCACCATCAACTCCCTCCATCACCATCACCATCACCATCACCATCATCCCCCTCCATCACCATCACCATCACCATCACCATCATCTCCCTCCATCACCATCACCATCACCATCACCATCACCATCATCTCCTCCATCACCAGCACCATCACCATCATCTCCCTCCATCACCAGCACCATCACCATCATCTCCCTCCATCACCATCACCATCACCATCACCATCATCTCCCTCATCACCAGCACCGTACACCATTCATCTCCCTCCATCACCATCACCATCACCATCATCTCCTCCCATCACCATTCACCATCACCATCATCTCCCTCCATCACCATCACCATCACCATCATCTCCCTCCATCACCATCACAATCACCATCATCTCCCTCCATCCCCATCACCATCACCATCCCCATCATCTCCCTCCATCACCATCACCATCCCCATCATCTCCCTCCATCACCATCACCATCACCATCATCTCCCTCCATCACCATCACCATCACCATCATTCTCCCTCCATCACCATCACCATCACCATCATCTCCTTCCATCACCATCACCATCATCTCCCTCCATCACCATCACCATCACCATCACCATCATTCTCCCTCCATTCACCATCACCATCACCATCATCTCCCCCATCACCATTCACATCACCATCATCCCCTCCATCACCATCACCACCCATCATCTCCCTCCATCACCATCACAATCACCATCATCTCCCTCCATCACCATTACCATCACCATCATCTCCCTCCATTACCATCACAATCACCATCATCCCTCCATCACCATCACCATCACCATCCCCATCATATCCCTCCATCACCATCACCATCCCATCATCTCCCTCCATCACCATCACCATCACCATCATCTCCCTCCATCACCATCACCATCACCATCATCCCCTCCATCACCATCACAATCACCATCATCTCCCTCCATCACCATTACCATCACCATCATCTCCCTCCATCACCATCACCATCACCATCATCTCCCTCCATCACCATCACCATCACCATCATCTCCCTCCATCACCATCACCATCACCATCACATCACCATCATCTCCCTCCATCACCATCACCATATCACACACATCTCCCTCCATCACCATCACCATCACCCATCATCTCCCTCCATCACCATCACATCACCATCAACTCCCTCCATCACCATCACCATCACCATCATCTCCCTCCATCACCATCACCATCACCATCATCTCCCTCCATCACCAATCACCATTCACCATCATCTCCCCCATTCATCCATCATCTCCCTCCATTCATCCATCATCTCCTCCATTCAACCATCATATCCCTCCATTCATCCATCATCTCCCTCCATTCAACCGATCATTCTCCCTCCATTCATCCATCATCCTCCCTCCATTCATCCATCATCTCCCTCGATTCATCCATCATCTCCCTCGCATTCATCCATCATCACCCTCCATTCACCATCATCTCCCTCCATCATCCCATCATCTCCCTCCATCATCATCATCTCCCTCCGTTCATCCATCATCTCCCTCCATCATCCATCATCTCCTCCATTCATCCACATCATCTCCCCCATTCATCCATCATCTCCTCCATTCATCATCATCTCCCTCCATTCATCCATCATCTCCCTCCATTCGTCCATCATCTCCTCCATTCATCCATCATTCAATCTCAATTCATCCATCATCTCCCTCAATTCATCCATCATCTCCCTCCATTCATCCATCATCTCCCTCCATCACCATCACCATCACCATCACCATCATCTCCCTCCATCACCATCACCATCACCATCATCCCCCTCCATACACCATCACCATCACCATCATCCTCCCTCCATCACCATCACCATCAAACCTCATCTCCTTCCATCAACCTCACCATCACCATCATCTCCCTCCATCACCATCACCACACCATCATCTCCCTCCATCATTCATCCATCACCTCCCTCCATTCATCCATCATCTCCCTCCATTCATCCATCATCTCCCTCCATTCATCCATCATCTCCCTCCATTCAACCATCGTCTCCCTCCATTCATCCATCATCTCCTCCCATTCATCCATCATCTCCTCCATCATCATTCATCCATCACTCCCTCCATTCATCCATCATCTCCCTCCATTCATCCATCATCTCCCTCCATTCATCCATCAACTCCCTCCATTCATCCATCATCTCCCTCCATTCATCCATCATCTCCCTCCATTCATCCATCATCTCCCTCCATCATCCATCCATCTCCCTCCATTCATCCATCATCATCTCATTCATCCATCATCTCCTCAATTCATCCATCATCTCCCTCCATTCATCCATCATCTCTCTCCATACCATCACATCACCATCATCTTCCTCCATCACCATCACCATCACCATCATCTCCCTCCATCACCATCACCAGCACCATCATCTCCCTCCATCACCATCACCATCACACATCATCTCCCTCCATCACCATCACCATCACCATCACCATCATCTCCCTCCATCACCATCACCATCACCATCACCATCATCTCCCTCCATCACCAGCACCATCACCATCATCTCACTCCATCACATCACCATCACCATCATCTCCCTCCATCACCATCACCATCACCATCATCTCCCTCCATCACCATCACCATCAACCTCATCTCCCTTCCATCACCATCACAATCACCATCATCTCCCTCCATCACCATCACCATCCCCATCATCTCCCTCCATCACCATCACCATCCCATCATCTCCCTCCATCACCATGACCATCACCATCATCTCCCTCCATCACCATCACCATCACCATCATCTCCCTCCATCACATCACATCACATCATCTCCCTCCATCCATCACCATCACCATCACCATCATCTCCCTCCATCACCATCACCATCACCATCACCATCATCTCCCTCCATCACCATCACCATCACCATCATCTCCCTCCATCACCATCACATCACCATCATCTCCTCCATCACCATCACCATCACCATCATCTTCCCTCCATCACCATCACCTCACATCACCATCATCTCCCTCCATCACCATCACATCACCATCATCATCCCTCCATCAATCAACCATCACCATCATGCTCCCTCCATCACCATCACCATCACCATCATCTCCTCATCACCATCACCATCACCATCACCATCATCTCCCCCATCACATCACCATCACCATCACCATCACCATCATCTCCCTCCATCACCATTACCATCACCATCACCATCACCATCATCTCCCTCCATCACCATCACCATCACCATCACCATCATCTCCCTCCATCACCATCACCATCATCATCATCTCCCTCCATCACCATCACCATCACCATCATCTCCCTCCATACGATCACCATCACCATCATCCCCTCCATCACCACACCATCACCATCATCTTCCTCCATCACCCATCACCATCACAATCATCTCCCTCCATCACCATCATCATCACCATCACCCCTCCATCACCATCACCATCATCTCCCCCATCACATCACCATCACATCTCTCCCTCATCATCCACTATCACCATCATCTCCCTCCATCACCATCACCATCACCATCATCCTCCCTCATCACATCACCATCCACATCATCTCCCTCCATTCAACCATCATCTCCCTCCATTCATCCATCATCTCCTCCATTCATCCATCATCTCCCTCCATTCAACCATCATCTCCCTCCATTCATCCATCATTCCCTCATTCACATTCATCTCCCTCCATTCATCCATCATCTCCCTCCATTCATCCATCATCTCCCATCGATTCATCCATCATCTCCCTCGATTCATCCATCATCTCCTCCATTCATCCATCATCTCCTCCATTCATCCATCATTCATCTCATTCATCCATCATCTCCCTCAATTCATCATCACTACCCTCCATTCATTCCATCATCTCCACTCCATTCATCCATCACTCCCTCAATTCATCCATCATCTCCCTCCATTCATCCATCATCTCCCTCCATTCATCCATCATCTCCCTCCATTCATCCATCATCTCCGTCCATTCTTCCATCATCTCCCTCCATTCATCCATCATCTCCCTCCATTCATCCATCATCTCCCTCCATTCATCCATCATCCCCTCCATTCATCCATCATCTCCTCCATTCATCCATCATCTCCCTCCATTCATCCATTCATCCCCCTCCATCTCATCACATCATCACCATCCATCATCACCATCTCATCATCCATCATACCATCCATCATCATCATACCATCCATCATATCACATCCATCCATCATATCATACCATCCATCATTATCATATCATACCATCCATCATATCATATCATACCATCCATCATATCATAATCATACCATCCATCATATCATATCATACATCCATTCATATCATATTCATACCATCCATCTAATATCATACCATCCATCATATCATATCATACCATCCATCATAATCATATCATACCATCCAATCATATCATATCATACCATCATCATATCATACCATCCATCATATACCATATCATACCATCCACATATCATATCATACCATCATATCATATCATACCATCCATCAATCCATACCATCCATCATATCATACCATCATCATATCATACCATCCATCATATCATACATCATATCATACCATCCATCATATCATATCATACCATCCATAATATCATATCATACCATCCATCATATCAAATCATACCATCCATCATATTCATTACATCCATCATACATCCATCAATCCATATCCATCCATCATCATCATTACATCCATCATATCATACCATCCATCATATATCATATCATACATCCATCTTATCATATCATATCATATCATATCATACCATCATATCATTCATACCATCCATCATATCATATCATACCATCCATCATATCATATCATACCATCCTCATATCATATCATTCCATCCATCATATCATATCATTCCATCATATATCATACCATCCATCTATCATATCATACCATCCATCATATCATATCATACCATCCATCATATCATATCATACCATCCATCATATAATATCATACCATCCATCATTATAATATTCATACATCCTCATATCATATCATACCATCCAATCATACATCATCATTCATATACATCCATCCATCATATCATACCATCCATCATATCATACCATACCATCCATCATATATCATATCATACCACCATCATATCATATCATACCATCCATCATATAAATCATACCATCCATCATATCAATCATACATCCATCATATCATACCATCCATCATATCATACCATCATCATATCATACCATCCATCATATCATATCATACCATCCATCATATCATATCATACCATCCATCATATTATTGCGAATTCGCGCCGCCGGCGTGCGATCGACACGTAACTCGAATCGCGGTACGTCGCCCACCGACGGACAATTCTGTCGTTGACCCTCCCGACTAACCCGGATCCAGTCACGGGTGGCCTTTCGGCCTCACCACGATCGTAGCCAATCGGCCACCCGCGTGGGATAGGGTGTTCGCCAAACTCGACCTACCTAAGTACCACGCGGATGGTAACCGGGCGGACCGCACCTCGCCGCAGGTCGACTTCGGACACGGGCTTCTTAAGCGAATCCGTTCCGTGCTATCGGGATAACCGAGCGGTGTTATCGTCGCCTCGACGGTTCCTGATTAATTATCGGGCGTCCGCGCCACTCAAAACCCTTTACGTAAAGCAAGATGGAGACCCACAAAGGAAAGGACGCAGCAAACGGGGCAACAATTCAACAAGCACGCATTTTATTTACACACAACACACAAAAAGCACACATAAAGCATGTATTTATAGCCAGTTAAACAAAACACACAATGCAGAGCTACGACCGAATACGCGTACACTCGGCAACACTTATACAGTTCTACTTTGACGGGACTCGGCGCCACACACACACGTTCTCACAAAACCCCAAAAGAAAAATGGAAGTCGCGACTTCCCTGAGTTAGAGTCCTTGGCGACCGTCCTCTGACGTGGTCCCGTCTGGCCGCGACTCCGTGCTCGAGCGTGGTCGGCGAAGTCTCTCCGGCATGCCTCGTGCCTGCCCGTGCTGGCCCTCGACGCCACGGACCGAGCACCGACTGAGTAAGAGCCGAACCACGAACACACCGGACTGAGAGCACCGAGCGAGAATACGAACCAAGAGAGACCCAATACCGAACCAAGAGAGAACCAATGCCTCCTGCGCCTCCGACTCTTATACCCCCGGCACCCCGCCCCGTTCTTGGCTCCACCCTCTTCGAGGCGCTCGAGAAGGGGGGCGTTCCCTCTCGTTCCCCCCTCCCCGCGCCATGCGGGGGGCGAGGAAAATCCGTCCTGGCGCCGGGCCAGGGAAAAAAAACAAGCGGGAAAACCCGCGCGCCATCGTTGTGGTGATTTCTTCCTTCCCTTCTCGCGTTCGACGGTTTCCAACGCGGAAACCGTCGTACGTGGACCGCGGAGGATGGCGTTCGTTGGTGTGGGTAGTGGCGAAGATGGTGGTGGTTGTTGTGAGATGGCGGTGCTGGCGTTGTTGGATGGTGGCGTGGTTGAGGTTGAAGTGTGGTTGGTTCGAAAATAATGAAAAGAACAGAAAAAAAACGACTAACTCAAAGTGTCGCAGCCCGAAATGAATCACATTAATTCCCTAAACAATGGGTTTGGGCTAACTATACATGTACTTAAAAAAAAATCTCACCTACGGGACCTGAATTGGTGTTTGCGAATTTCCACAGCCGTAACAATATAATATCGTACCACCATCATATCATATCATACACATCATATCATATCATACCATCCATCATATCATATCATATCATATCATCCATCATATTCATATCATACCATACCATCCATCATATCATACCATCCATCATATCATACCATCCATTCATATCATCCATCCATATATATCATACCATCCATCATATCATCTCATACCATCCATCATATCATACCATCCATCATATCATGTCGTACCATCCCTCAATCATACCATCATATCAATCATACCATACCATTATATCATATCATACCATCCAATCATATCATATCATACCATCATATCATATCATACCATCCAATCATATCATATCATATCTCAACTCATCCATCATCATTCATATCATACCATCCATCATATCATATCATACCATCCATCATATATCATATCATACCATCCATCATATCAATCATACCATCCATCATATCATACCATACATCCAATTCATATCATATCATACCATTCATCATATATCATACCATCCATCATATCATATCATACCATCCATCATATCATATCATACCATCCATCATATCATATCATACCATCCATCATATCATATCATACCATCCATCATATCATATCATACCATCCATCATACCATCCTCATATCATACCATCCATTCATATCATACCATTCCATTCATATCATACCATCCATCATATCATACCATCCATCATATTCATACCATCCATCATATCATATCATACCATATCATACCATCCATCATACCATCCATAATACCATCCATCCATCATCAAATCATCCATCCATCAAATCAATCCATTCATCAAATCATCCATCATACCATCCATCATACCTTCCATCATACACATCCATCATACCATCCATCATACCATTCCATCATACATACCATCCATCATACCAATCCATCATACCATCCATCATACATCCATCATACCATCACATTACATCCATCATACCACTCCATCACCATCATCCATCATCCATCAATATCATCCATCATATCATCCATCATATCATCTATCAATATTTCCATCATACCATCAATCATACCATCCATCATACCATCCATCATACCATCCATCATACCATCCATCATACCATCCATCATACCATCCATCATACCCATTCCATTCATATCATCCATCATATCATCCATCCATCCACCATATTCCATCATCCACCCATCCATCCATCATCCATCCATCATCCACCCATCCATTCCATCATCCACCCATCCATGCATCATCCATCATCCATCATCCATCATCATCCATCATCCATCATCATCCATCCATCATCCATCCACATCCATCCATCCCATCCATCATATCCATCCATCATCCATCATATCTCCATATCCATCATACCATCCATCATACCATCCATCATACCATCCATCAGAACATCCATCATACCATCCATCATACCATCCATCATACCATCCATCATATCATCCACCCATCATCCATCCATCATACCATCCATCATACCATCCATCATATCATCCACCCATCATCCATCCATCATCCATCCATCCATCATCCAACCATCCATCCATCCATCCAATCATCCATCCATCCAATCATCCATCCATCCCGAGATTTAAAGAGGAAACGTTTAATTTGTGTAAAGAAAGGCTCACGTGTTGTTCTGGATCTCCATTCCTAGAGATCACATTGATTTTGATAGCCTGCACTGAAACACCAGTGGAGGCAGCAGGTGTGATGACTGTTGTGAAAACACCTGCACACACACACACACACACACACACACACACACACACACACACACACACACACTCCTCAGGAATCATGGGAATTATTGGGTTCCAAGATCATACAGGAGAATAGTAAAGTGTATTTAATCATCTAATTACTATAAATCATTATATTCACATTACATTTACTGTTGTTCTGATTCTGACGTACCATCATACCCTGTTACAAAGCATCTGAAAAACCGAAGTGTTACAAAAACCGAAGCAGTTTCTTGGCAAGGATTAAACTGAGTGGTTTTCCATTGCCGGTGCCGGCGATAGCTCTCCGCCTCTTCACGAAAGACACCGTGGGATCTTTAATGCCAACCAACTAATGCCAGCAAACGAGACACCCAGTTTAACGTCCATCCGAGGGACGTTAAGCTGGAGGACCCATCTGCCAGTTCTTGGTGGAGGTAAAATATCCCATACTGTGTCTTTTGCGAAGAGTCGGTGCGCTATCGCCGGCAACCTTTCCAAATACCAGATTATTGCTCTAACTACCAGGGGGCACTACATCAGAAGCACAACCACACTCCCAGCTATATTGCAAACCACCAGCCACGTACTCCACATGAATACATGATGATAGGCCATGAGGTTGTATTCGCCGAGGGATAAATAATATAAATCAAAAGAGGTAGTGTTAACATTGTACAGGAATTTAGAGAGGCATCACATGGAACATTGTGTACAGTATTGGTCACCACATCTCAGGAGGGACATATCTGCCAAAGAGCGACTACCTTGATTCTGGGACTAGATTGACTAAGCTATGATGAGGGGCTGAAAGAGAGGACTTCAGCCATTAAAAAAGGAGGTGATTACAAGAGGATCTGATAGAGATGCTAAAGGCAATGAATTTTTGGATGAAAGTTGTAACTGTGATGGTTTGATTGAGTTTCATTTTTCATCAGTCACATCCATCAATATTAAGTGGAGAGTCGATAGGAACAAAGCAAAGCAAAGCATGCCGTCAGCTGAAGTGTTATTTCTTGACATGCTGAAGGTGGAATTGAATCTCTCAATTGTGTGTCACACATTTTTGTTTTTCTTTTTCGAAAAGGGTTTCATGTTTTCTAAAAGGGATCTAGACAATTTGGAAGACCCTCATGCAATTCATAGGGACTTTACGCTCTTACACACACAATTCCTTTAACTTTTGGCAACAACAGCCTCTTTCAATCCATAAGCTTTCCCCTTTCATGGAGAGTGTTCATTCATAGCCACATTTTCTCTAATTGTTGCCAATGATGCGCATTTTCAAAGACTTTGGGCACAGGCAGCCATCGCGTGATGATATCACAAAGTAGCCAGAGTGAAACTGAAAGATATAATGGAAACAGTGTGACTTCTATGGCAGCTGTAAGTTACAAGTGTAACATTTTATGCCAAACATGCCAAACATTTTAAGCCAAACTGCCAAACATTTTAAGTTTTTCAGTTACAAATGATAGTCTGGATGAGTGCTAAGTGTGTATAGCAGACAGAATAACAGTGCCAGGTCTGGTGATGAGCAATTCATTAAATAATTCAACATTGGCAACATGCTGCAAATTAAATGGTTTATCTTTTCAGGGACATTCGAAGAGGCAAAAAGTTGTCACAGGTAACGAAACCGTACGTTCGTGTGTGTACACCTGGTACAAGTACACACCTCGTGCAATTCTACAAACATCATCCAAATATGTGGCAAATGGGATATCTCAATTCATACTTATCACTAAAAACCAATACATTTTGGTTCACCACAGGAACGTAATTTACTGCCATGATGATCCCAGATCCTCTGCAGAAAACGAACATGGAGGAATCTCCATGGAATTTACATTCTGGTAATACCGCAGGTGAGTCGTGCCGCAAGATTGTTACATGCATTTGCCTTTATTCATTTTTTTTTTAATCTTTCTTTTCCAATTTCTTATCCTTCAGCACTCTTTCATTCATGCTGTCATTTAGATTTGTAAGAGATTTTCAGAGGTTTCTTGTGAATCATTTTCTGTCCTGCTGATTAACTCTCTTCAGGACTGGGGTCGATGGAAACTTTTACAATTCCATGCAAACTTTTTAAACTTTCCCATTTTAATAGTGGTTTATGATAATGCCTTGTTGCAATCTCTCTTTCCCTCTTCCTCTAGAAAAAGGAAATTAAATGTATATTGAGAATTTACAATTTATACATCAACTAGTTCACTTGCTTCATATTTATCATGGATTCTCGAGATGGTTAATCTTGAGGGTGGTTGCAGGGTGCAAAGTCAGGGTGGTTGCACCCTCTTGGTAGGGTGGTTGCAAATTCTCACCTAAATCTTCTTTGCAACTCATACATGTTCTCCGATTTCCAATACCACAGCAAAATAACCTTACATTTCTCGAAGGACACGCGAGCCACCGCCATCTTGTCATTATGCATTCCCTGATGGGTAACAGCTGACTGATGATGTGCAATCATTCCATCACTCACTAACGTTCCAGCTGTTCTTTTTTTTTTAAACAGGATTTAAGGCACGTATAGTAGTGGAGTTGTCACACCCATCTCACACATATGGACATACAGCCAAAAGACTCGAGATAAAACACAAGATTATTAAATAAGACAAACATAGCCACTGTGCTTGGGGGAAGTGCTGTCACTTCCCCGGGCATTCTGGGAACCAGCAACGCCACACAATGGAGCGGCCTTTCTCACCACACTCAGTGGGGCATTTCCTAAGGAGGAATTTCCTCCTCCCCATGGATGCCAAGCTATGGGGATTGTATGTGCTCTATCCTTTTAAATGCTGAATGTCAAATAAGGAAGCAGCACGTAACATTTTTAATGTCTGACATGACTCGGCTGGGGTTTGAACTACCTCCCAGTCTCGCAGGCGAGAGGCAGGAGCACACAATCTCTCTCGGACCGTAGCAACTGGACTGGTGACTGGGAACTAGGAACTGGACCTTCAACTGGAACACTGGGAACTCAACTGGGCCTGGCCTCTGAAAACTGGAACAGTGACACAAACCGGGAACTGGACCTCGAACAGGGCACTCCACTCACAACTGTGTAGGCATAGCCTTTTATTGTCACCCAAGACCCCCTGCCTTGTGACGGCACCAGCCCTGTCTGTCTCACACCAATTGGTGGTTTGGCCATAACTCACATCATAATCCCACCCCGAGCCTCTCTTCTTTCCGAAAGTTTGAGGCTCGCACCTTCACACCAAAACTTGCACCTTCACGGCGTTGCAGGATTGCTATTTCCCCATAAAGGACGTACAAGACAGATTGAAAAGAAAATAACATTCAACGTGTTTAAAGGGAGAAGTGATTTTAGACACAGACATAAGGGAGGGAAGACGACAGCTTTTTTATACAAATAACGATGCACAATCATTTATCACAATTAAATTACCTCACTCTTATGCTAATACATGCACTAAGGGAATAACTATTTCTAAGCTTTGCAATTCTTAAACCCAAAAGCCATTTTTTAAACACTACCCCCACCTTCCTCTTTCAGACTCTTGCCAGTCTATGTTCAGAAGTGGTGGGGAAGAGGGGCAGCATTGGGGTCCAATTCCACTTACCGTGCAAACAACTCCTCATCCTAGTCTGCACCTGCATAAAGAAATCAAAACCTCATCCTTAGCCTAATGCATAGATCCACTCTTCCTACACATTCTCACACTATTGCGCACACTTATACAACCATATCTGGAATTATTTTAACTATGTAGAAACAAAGTATGGTTGGGAGGGATGAATATGCCAGGAGGGGTACCTTCTGCTTCTCATAAAAGAGTTCATAAAGTTCCTGTATCCATTGTTCCTCCCTTCCTGGTAGCACACCTTTACCCAACGTCGTTCAATGGGGCCCTGGGCCCTAGCACCAGCAATTCACATAACCAATAGTCCATGTGGCCTCTCAACAAGGTGAGTCTTATTGGCCCAAACACATGGCCCTGCGACAAGTGGCACATGCTGGCTGACAGGTGAGACAGACTGGCTGACAGGTACAAGGGCCTGCGGCAGCAAGCAGGTTGAATGTCGCTGTAGTTGGTGGGCAGGACCATGGTTGTAGCACAGGAAGGACAGCCTGCTTCAGCCCTAATCCTATCCTACCTGTCCCACTAAGTCCTCTATTCTATTCCCAGCTTCTGTCACTTCAAGTCCATCTAAACTAAGCTATCTCTCCCAAGCTTCCAATGCCTCTATCTATCCTATCTCCCAGGAGGAAAAAAAGGCGTGTGTGTGTGTGTGTGTGTGTGTGTGTGTGTGTGTGTGTGGACACAAAGGATGAGGTGGCATGGCCTTTCCTTGCTCACTGGTGGAGTGGCTCGATGTGGACGTACTTTCCCCTAAACTAACAATTTGGGACTCAAAGGGTCCTCGCAAAATCCAATTGCCCTACTCCTATTCTCCAGTGGCTGTAGAAATCAACATTGTGCAAAGGGGAAGCTTCTCCATTCTCGGTGCCCCCACCCTTATGCCATTACTCATGGGTAACACTGTACAAATTTGCCTGTCAGTGTCCCCCTCCCTGTCTGCGGGACTCGTGGGGGACATGTCTCTCCTTCCAATTTACCTTACAGCCCCCTCCTTTTCGTGCCTCTCCTCCGGCTTTCCCAGCAACGACTCTTGTATCTTAGGTGTCTCGTGCACCTCACACCTCTCTGCCCCAACACATCTTCGTGCTTCCTCTTCTACAATGCTTCATCTGTTCTTCTGATGTTATTTATTTTAACATGTCTGCTATTCCGCTTTCCATTTTATTTTCACCCATATCCATTTTAATTTGATCTTCCTCTGATTCTGCTATTAAGCGTCTTTGGGGTCTTTAAAGGGTCCTTCTAACATATGAGATCCTCCTAACCTATTAGAGGTCCTTCTAACCTTCTAACCTATTAGAGCCCCCTCTAATCCCAATTGTCTCCTCTCTTGTTACTTCCCTGGCAGCCCTTAATGGACGCTGTCACTTTGTCTTGGCTGACCGCAATCCTGGCCTGGCTGGTCTCCATCTTAGCATGGTCAGCAACTATCTTAGCCCCCAGCTCAGCCAGGCTGGCCTTTATATTGTTTCTCATGGTCTCCTGGCCATCCTTCATATCCCATGCCATGGTCTGCATCACGGCATTAAAAAGGCCCTGTCCATTGTTCTGGGTGATGAGACCACCAACACCCCAAAAGACCACCAAGACCCTTAAGACCCCCAATGCCGCTAAGACCATTAAGACAACCAAGACCCATGAGACCCTTAATTTATTTAAGATCCATGAGACCCATAAGACCCTCGATAACCTTTAAGACCCTTAATTTAAACGTTGCATAGGCAGGGCCCAATGGACCCGGCCGATTTTTTGATGTGATATAACTTTTTTATTTCTATTTCTATCTCCATGCCCTTTCATGTGTCCTTCAAGTCGAATTTCTACAACATTTCTTTGTTATAATTTTTTTATTTATTCCGTTAAGCTTTGACGGGAATGATTTATTTAAATTTAATAAAAACACTACTCCGAGACTGCATGGTTCGGGTCCAATGGACCCGTGGTTGCATTTTGCATTGTATCCTTCGTATTTTGCACATGACGTATTTCATTTGAGATTCATAATCTCTGGGTGAACGTCCTGAGTCATTTGTGAAGTATAGAAGTTAAGCCCCTATGTGCTTTCACCATCTTATGAGGTTTTACGAGGTTCATCTTCGTGTGCTTTTTTTTTTCCTGCGTTTGTTAGGCCCTGCAGGTAGGACGGCGGATTTTCCGTTCGGTTTGGTCAGTCTATTTCATCATCATCTTGTCTACGGAAGTGAAGGTAGTCCTGTAGATCTTCCGGTCTGCACTGTGGGATGGTACTTGGTTAATTTGATGGTGTAGGATGTGGTGCTCATGATTTGTTGATGGTCAGTGCAAGTGGAAATGCTCATCCCACCAAACCTTGTCTCGACCCTGTTTGAAAGCTTCAACAGACTGAGCATCCACAACATTCCGGGGAAGACTATTCCAGTCTTTGACTACCCTCTGACTGAAGAAATTTTTCCTCACGTCTAACTCACACCTCGGCACAAAGAGTTTCAGGGAGTGGCCCCGTGTTGAAGGGTATTGAGCCGGAGTGAAGAAATGCTGTGGTCTAATCCGGTCGATTCTGCGTCGCACCTTAAACGTTTGGATCACATCACCATGGCGACGGTGGTAGAAAAGTGAAAACACATTCAAACACCCGAGTCTCTCTGGATAGGAAAGTTCACGGAGGGTGGGAATCATACTTGTAGATCATCTCGGGACCTTCTCAACTTCATCGATGTCCATCAGGAATCTGGGGTGCCAGGCAATGTTGCCGGAGTCCAACAATGGTCGTACCAGTGCCTTGAACATCATAGGGAGTGTTTCTTCATCCAGATTCACAAAGGATTGTTTGATTAGCCCAAGTGTCTGGTTGGCCTTGTTAACCTGAACCGCCACATGCTTATGGAAGCTCAATTCCCTATCCATGATAGTTCCAAGGTCGATCTCCTCAATCACTTCCCGCAATTCTGCATTCCCCATAGGGTACGACTTCCCGATGTTGCCTCTACCCATGTGCAGTCTTGCATTTGTTCAGATTGAAAGTAAGTAACCATGGCTGTGACCATTCCATGGCACTATCTAGGTTCTTCTGGATGACTGAAGTCAATGCTTGGTCAAAATCTGGTCCATACACTTTGGCATCATCTGCATCGAGTTGGATACTGTGATGGATTGAAGCCGCTAGGTCATTGATGAAGATGACAAATAGGGTTGGACCAAGGACACTACCTTATGGAATTCCACTAAGTACATCTGCCCAATCTGACTTGGCTCCATTCACAATAACTCTTTGATGTCTCTTTGTGAGGAAAGCTTCCAACCACGTAATGAGTGGTTCTTTAATACCATATGATCTTGCCTTCTCTAGGAGTCTTTTGTGGGGGACCGAATCAAAAGCCTTGCAAAATTCGAGAAAAATAACATCCATAGGCACTCCGTCATACAGTGATCCAGTGCAGTCTTCCAACTGCCACAGCAGCTGAGTTATGCAAGACCTCCCAGGGGTGAACCCGTGTTGAGCATTGCAAAACAAGTCGTATGACATCTTGTGTTTTATTAAGGCATCCCTCACTATGGACTCCATGACCTTTGCAAGCACCGATGTCAAGCTGACGGGTCTATAGTTCCCGGATTCTTTATGGCTCCCTTTCTCATATATGGGAGTGATGTTGGCATCTTTCCAGTCACATGGAAGAACACCATCTTTTATTGATTTGTTGAAGATTCAAGTCAGGGGAATGGCTATCCTCTGAGCCACCTCCTCAAGTACTCCCGGCTGAATTCCATCTGGACCAGGAGATTTACTGGTTTTCAGGTTTTCCAATTTCCTCCTGATTATCTCCTCAGATATTGCAATATTGTTCAAAGGCTCTACACTATGATAAGGAACTGTTGGAATCTGAGATGTATCCTCAATGGTGAACACTCGTTCAAATGCCATGCTGAGGGTGTCAGCCTTCTCCTGATCAGATGTGGCAATTGTATTGTCATCCTTTATCAGATTTCCAACTCTGACTCTCATCTTGGTCCTGCTACTTACATACCGCCAGAATTTCTTGGGATTCTCCTTCACATTCCTCCCTTCCTTCTGCTCAAACTCCTTGCAGAGGTTCCTTGTGGTAGCATGAAGGTCATTCCTCAACTGCCTGTATTTTGATAGGTCAGTATCATTTCCTGATTTGAGGAAATTCTTCCATGCTCGGTGTTTCTGCCTAGACTGAGCCAAAGCTCTCTTTGTCATGTAGGTGTACTTGCGCCTAACCTGTTTGGGTGCGTACTTTGGTATACAGTCCCATACTACCCCTTCCAGTACTTTTCTAAAATCTAGCCAAGCCTCCTCACAGTCCAGATTTCTTAGTCTGTCATTCCAGTCATGATTCTGCAGTTGCTCATTCATTTTGTCTCGCTTCCTCTCGCATCTCGCAGTTAAAGCGACTGTGTGATGTACATACTTGTTGAAGCAACAGCAGGAACATTCAGTTCCAATACTAAGCAACTGTGTCACTTGGTCCCATTGGTGGCAGGTAATCAACTGAGTTAATGATTTCAGGTGTATTGGTAATGACAAGGTCCAACACAGGCTGTTCACCATTTTGATACCTCATAGGTTCTGTTCCATGTTGGTGCATAAATGTATCTTGCAGTGCGTCTAAAAACTTGTGTGCTGGGTGCTCTGGTTGAGTTATCGTATGCCAACTTTTCCAGTCAATATCCGGATAGTTCAAATATCCTACTATAAGTTTGTGTCACCTTTTAAACTTGCACTATGAAGTAACTTACAGAGTAACTACGAATTCCTTATGCTGCTCGATGGGCTCCAGTATAGGCAGCCTATGAGTATGCTCCTATCTGCTTCACACATGATCTTACACCAAACGGCTTCTTCGTAGTCTGAAATGAGTTGCATATCCAGTGCATGGAGTTCAGCTTTGGTGTTGATTGCACCTCCTCTTGTATTCTGTGCTGTGTCCAAGTGTGATAACTTATCATATCCGGCGATCGCAACTGATGCAGGTAATAATCGAAACACACTTGCTTTCGGTGCAACTTCTGTGATCATTAAAATGATAATTCTATTTCATTTTATGTTTTGCATTTTGCTATTAAGAAATATAATTTGTAAATTAGCACAGGTGTAACCAATCACCTTTAAAATCGTACCAAGTTAATTGGCTTCCACCTGTGTTAAATTATAGTGATTCTGATTATTTCAGAATAAAATCAGCTGTTCCTGGAGGTTTCCTCTGCTGGGTAGTGCATTTCACAGCAAAGACTCAACCATAAGACCAAAGGAGCTTTCAAAAGACCTCCAGGATATAGTTGTGGAAAGGCACTGATCAGGGGATGGGTATAAAAATATTTCAAAGGCCTTCATTATCCCTTGGAGCACAGTGAAGACAATCTTTAAGAAGTGAAAGGTGTATGGTATCACCAAGACCCTGCCTAGATCAGGCCATCCCTCCAAACTGGATGACCAAGCAAGGAGACTGATCAGAGAGGCCACCAAGAGGCCAATGGCAACTTTGAAAAGGCTACAGTCCTTTATGACAACTACTGGTCACTGTGTGCATGTGACAACAATATCCCAAGCACTCCATAGGTCCAGCTTGTATGGTCGGGTGGCAAGAAAAAAGCCATTACTCCAAAAAGCCCACCCTGAGTAGCATTTGAGGTATGCAAAAAAACCACACCGGAGATTCTGAAGCCAAGTGGCAAAAAGTTTTGTGGTCTGACGAAACCAATATGGAACTTTGTGGCCTAAATGCAAAACGTTAAATTTGGCAGAAATGCAACACAGCACATCACCCAAAGAACACCATCTTTACTTTGAAGCATGGTGGTGGCAGCATCATGTCATGGAGATGCTTCTCACCAGCAGGGACTGGGGCACTTGTCAGGATAGAAGGTAAAATGGATGGAGCGAAATACAGAAAAATCGTAGAGGAAAACCTGCTGCCCTCTTCAATAAAGCTGAAATTTGGATGGAAGTTCATCTTTCAGCATGCCAACAACCCGAATCACACAGCCAAAGTTACACGAATGGCTAAGGAACAAAAAGATAAATGTCCTTGGATGGCCCATTCAGAACCCCGCCCTAACTCCAATGAAAACTCTGTGACATGACTTGAAGATTGCTGTCCATCAACACTCCACATGCAGCTTGATTGAGCTTGAAGATTTTTGTGGAGAAGAATGGGCAAATATTGCCCAATCAAGATGTGTAAGGTTGGTGGAGACCTATCCCAACAGAATCACAGCTGTAATTGCTGTCAAAAGTGTTTCCACCAAGTATTAACTCAGGTGGGTGGACACTTATCCAACCAAGATATTCTAGTTTTGTATTTTTAATTAATTTTCTGAAATTTGTAGAATTTGTTTTTCACTTGGTAGTTGTGGGTTACGATGTGTAAATAAAGATGGAAAAAGTCTGATTTAATCCAATTTCTTTCCAGGCTATAAGGCAACAAAAGGTGAAAATTTTGAAAGGGGGTGTATATTTTCTGTAGGCACACTGTATATGTATGTTTATTCAAAACTGAAATATATACAGTATATATATATATATATATCTTTATCCAGGGTATCTGAAAAGCATCTACTTTTATTCTGTCATTGCTTCTCAAGTAAAGCAGATATTTCAATATGCTTTTCACTTATCTAATGGTTATTCTTTAGCATTTCTCCATTTAATATTTTATTCTTTACAAATATCATTTTATTTTTCTTGCAGGTAAACAATAAAGGCTGGACGTTTGAGTTTACGAGAACAGGCACAAATTACATCCATGTACGTGGTATGGCAGTCGGTTGTCAAAGTTTAAAGGTGGTGGAGAAATGAGCACGGCAGATATGCAGTCCGCAACCCTAAGACCACCAAAAACTGTCATATAAAGTTATTGACTGCAGGTTTGATGAAGGATATAAAAACGATCACGTAGACCATCAACATCACGTTCACGAACAAATGTGCAGGTTTTGCAAAACGTTCACCTGAAGTCCATCAAAACCAGTGACAGGCATCTGGAGAAAGTGTCTTAACAGGTTACACAGTTGATAATGTGCTGAGAAGGGAACTGAATTATCATGCAAGGAAACTGCATTATGTCCAACAATTGTATCCTGAAGACTGATATCATTATGTAATTCTCAGAAATGATGCTTTCTTGGAAGGATAACTGTCCTGAACTGGTTAACACCATTTTGTGATGTGATGAAGCCGTGTTCCATGTTGGTGGCTTTAATTAATAGCTACAACTGTCATTACCGAGTTGATCATGACAGGTATAACTGCTGAGAAAATGCAATCCAGGCCAAAAGTCACAGTTTGGTGTGGATTGTCTGTAACACAATTTGTTGGCCCGTCCTTGTTACGAGATACCATGAACAGTGAGCGATACTTGGAAATGTTGGAAATGTTTTTTGGCCTGCCATTTCTAAGTGGAAAAATGCTGAAGAACTACTTTTTAAGCAAGATGATGCTCCTTCACACTTTGCTCTCATAGTTTGAACCTGCATTGACAACTATTTTCCTGCATGGCGGATCAGTCATCAAGGGCTTATAGAATGTGAATGCCCTCCACGAAGTCCAGATCCAACACCATGGGAATTTTTTTCTTTGAGGCTGGGCCAACGAAGGGGTTTACAAAATCAAAACCAAAAAATCTGGATGAACTTGAAAACAGAATTTGTGATGTTCTTGGCAATATTTCGAGACATTTCTTAGAAGAGACAGTGGAGACCTGATCGGTGAGATTCCAAACATGTGTGAGAAATGCAGGAGGTTAAGTGGAATCTTACTTATTGCCATAAGTAATGGTATTGACTCTGAGCATCAAATGGTGAAAAATGAAAAGTAATATCTTTGTTAGTTAATAAATAATGATGAGTTAAAAATAAGTATAGTAGATATTTTTCAGACACCTTGTATATCATTGGATTGCCTTCAGACAAAACTAATACTGTGAACCTGTTGCTCGGATAGGTTAAACCACAATGGACTTTTCCCAACTGAGGATCTGGATGGCCATTGAATTAGGGGGTCATTCAGTTGATGGAAGGAATTCTTCAAATCTCTCTCTTCTCTCCTCTTCTCTTTCCTCACTCTGCTCTTCTCTCTCCTCCTCTTCCTCCTCCTCTTCCTCCTCTCTCTCTCTCTCTCTCCCCTCTTTCTCCTCCTCTCCCTCTTTCCTCTCCTCTCTTTCCCTCTCCCTCTCCTCTCTTTCCCCTCTCCCTCTCCTCTCTTTTCCTCTCCCTCTCCTCCTTTCCCTCTCCCTCTCCTCTCTTTCCCTCTCCCCCTCCTCCCTTTCCCTCTCCCTCTCTCCCTCTCCCTCTCTCCCCTCTCTCCTCTCCTCTCTTCCCTCTCCCTCTCCTCTCTTTCCCTCTCCCTCTCCTCTTTCCCTCTCTCTCCTCTCTCTCCTCTCCCTCTCCTCCTTTCTCTCCTTTTGTTTTCATCCTATATCATATAGTTTTACCTTGCTGCCTGGGTATGTTAAATACCCAATTACGAATAAGACTGATGTTGATGGAAGCACACTTGACCTTTTTATCCACTGTCCTTTTAGAACAGTGGACTGTGGAAATGACCTGTGTTGATCACTATTGAGTTATTATTTTAGTTTCTTGGCCTTGTTTGTCTGGTCTACACATTTTCACCACCTCCCTCTTTCTTTTCTCCCTCCACCTCCCTACCTTCAAGAAATGTATTGCGCGATTGTGTTCTGATCTTTGACCCGTTTTACATCATAAAAGCAAAGCCAGCAGTGGTAAAATGAGTCATCGTAAAGCTTTATGAATGATACGTTCTACTTTCATTTCAGCGGCAGGGTTGTTTTATTTCCATGCATTTTAACAACTTTATAGCTTGTACCGTAAGAGTTTGGAAGTAAATGAGTCGTTTAAACGGGAATTTGATATCGTGATATTGCGAAGCAGTCTTGGTCGTTGATCGGTGGGGACAGGGACAGCGGGGGACATGTCTCCCCACTTTTCAATCGTGATCAACATCCTTGGAAATAGTTATATCGTACGTGTTGGTGATTCTGTATGTTCCAGGTCACAGCATCCATTAAAGTAATAATATATGTTTTGATGAACAATCAACGGCCATGTAAATGTTGAGGTTTATATTTTAAGAACCCAATTAAGCTTTACACAAGGGTGGAAAATATCAAGAATTTTGAAACTCTGAACACATGCAGATGGGCATTCATCGAGTTCTCTGAACGAGGTGCTTTCTGCACTTCTCCTATTGGCTATCGCTTCCACAATCATTGAAAGAAATGCAAACCTTTTTATTTCTCCATCTATTATAAACACGTGTGATTAGTTAAAGGAATATATATAGTATCTCGTTCAAAGAACCTTTTGAATGGCCCACGATCACCTTCAGGCCGACACATTTTCAACAAAGGTTGACAAAAGTTTAAATGATACATTTTTGTCAGCAATCAAGGAGTTGTTATAATAGTTTAAAAGCGAACAGTTGGCCACACGAAAGTAGAAGAATTAAAAGGAAATTTTGCACAGGAAGAGGCCATTTGGCCCATCATGCCTGTACCACATCAATACCAGATTTAATAAATCCATCAATACCCCCCTTCCCTTCGTGTGCAGCCTTTTGGCTGATACACTGGTACTCATTTCGCCGACCTCGGAAGGATGACAGGCTGAGTCAACCTCCTGGTGTTAATTCAGCGGAAAAACGGGGCTTGAACTCAGGACCCTGGGATCCCAAGCCACCACTCTAACCGCTAAGCCAACACCAGAAGCAGACAGTCAGACGTGTCTATGTCCATTTTATTAACAAACTCAAGAAAAACAAACATACGCAGCTCGCAGCTCATGTAATTTCATTGTGACGAACAGAGGACTTCCAGAGCACCGTTTGGTTAATCCAGCATTGGATTGATAAAATAAATAAATAGATAAATAGATGAATGAGCTGGGCGTGAGTTGGAAGAGTCCAAAATCCCACAATCAAGTTGTGATAGTGTTTATATATTCGGTGCTTTCGTTCCAAATTTAGATGCACAGTGCTTCGGCTGCACGATTTAAAATTGAGTGCAAAGTCGTACAATTACTGCTCATCACAGAAGGCGCATTAAAGTGCAGAGTGGAATGAAATCGGTTCACAGCTTGGGTTTGGATGGTCTGTAGCGAGACATGGGGGTTTAGGTTTGGATGGTCTGTAGCGAGACATGGGGGTTTAGGTTTGGATGGTCTGTAGCGAGACATGGGTTTGGGTTTGGATGGTCTGTAGCGAGACATGGGGTTTGGGTTTGGATGGTCTGTAGCGAGACGTGGGGGGTTTGGGTTTGGATGGTCTGTAGCAAGACATGGGGGTTGGGTTTGGATGGTCTGTAGCGAAACATGGGGTTTTGGGTTTGGTGGTTTGTAGCGACACATGGGGTTTGGGTTTGGATGGTCTGTAGCGACACATGGGGGGTTTGGGTTTGGATGGTCTGTAGCGAGACATGGGGGGTTGGGGTTTGGATGGTCTGTAGCGAGACATGGGGGTTTTGGGTTTGGATGGTCTGTAGCGAGACGTGGGGGGGTTTGGGTTTGGATGGTCTGTAGCAGAGACATGGGGGGTTTGGGTTTGGATGGTCTGTAGCATAAGACATGGGGGTTTGGGTTTGGATGGTCTGTTAGGGCGAGACATGGGGGGTTTGGGTTTGGATGGTCTGTAGTGAGACATGGGGGTTTTGATTTTTACTGAACATTTTATCAGAATATTTAATTTTTTTTGATATAGTTTTAACTTTTAAATAGACGGTAGAGCTTGTTAAAAAGTCACTAAAAATGGTGTTTATAATAATTGAGAATTTAAAATTGTGTTGTTAATATAGCGGTTACCTTATCATACTCGACATTATCGGGATGGTCGGATGACTCACCTCTGAGCTGTCTAGCCTGGGTTGGAATCCTGGCTCGGCTCTAAACTGCCATCCAGGTGTTGCGCAGGCATACTTATTCATTAGTGCGTGTGCCGTCCCTCGGATGGACGTTAAACTGGGCGTCCCGTCCACCGGCATTGGTTGGTGGACGTTAAACATCCCACGGTGTTCTTCGCAAAGAGGAGGCGAGCTATCGCCGGCATCGTGGAACAAATTACAAATTCCTGCTCCAACCTACTTGGTAAAACGCCATTTCATGAAAGACTTGGGCCAAAAAGTTTCCCCGGACAGCCCGACAAGAAGAATGGGAGTAATGGTCGTGGGTGGACCACGCCGGCGTGCGCTGCTGCAGTAAAGCACAAAGTTTAATCTTTATATTTTTTTACTCGGAGCATGGACGTCACAACAAACGGCACGAAAAATAGTAACGTCATGTACGACTGTGACGATGTGCGCAGATGCGGAGGCGCCAAACACAAACCCGAAAGCACCTGCTGTTAAATACCTTGGCAGTGGTGGTGGTGGTGGTGGTGGTGATTGATACTTGTCTTAACTTAAATAGACGTAGACTAGTTTAAAAAATCACTAAATAGTGTTTATAATAATTGAGAATTTAAAATTGTGTGTTAATATAGCGGTTACCTTATCATACTCGACATTATCGGATGGTCGGATGACTCACCTCTGAGCTGTCTAGCCTGGGTTGGAATCCTGGCTCGGCTCTAAACTGCCATCAGGTGTTGGCAGGCATACTTATTCATTAGTGCGTGTGCCGTCCTCGGATGGACGTTAAACTGGGGGCGGTCCCTCCACCGGCATTGGTTGGTGGACGTAAACATCCCACGGTGTTCTTCGCAAAGAGGGGCGAGCTATCGCCGGCATCGTGGAACAAATACAAATTCCTTCTCCAACCTACTTGGTAAACGCCATTTCATGAAAGACTTGGGCCAAAAAGTTTTCCCCGGACAGCCCGACAAGAAGAATGGGAGTAATGGTCGTGGGTGGACCACGCCGGCGTGCGCTGCTGCAGTAAAGCACAAAGTTTAACTTTATATTTTTTTACTCGGAGCATGGACGTCACAACAAACGGCACGAAAAATAGTAACGTCATGTACGACTGTGTGACGATTGCGCAGATGCGGAGGCGCCAAACACAAACCCGAAAGCACCTGCTGTTAAATCTGTGGTCGGATGGTGGTGGTGGTGTGGGTGTGGTGGCCGTGGAGTGCGGGTTCCGTGCGCCGATGGTCACATAGTCACGGTCACGTTCGTCTCTGGAGTCCACATCAACTGCGCTGAGTGTATCTCTCTCTCCTTTCTCTCTCCTTTCTCTCGTCCCTCATGTGCAAGACACTTGGTACCCACGCCTCCCCCCTCGCCCCTCTCTCTCCGTCTCACACCGAGACATCGGAGCTCGGGGTTTGGTACTAGATCGCGGCCAATTCCCACACTGCCTCCGGTATTGGCGTCTCCAGCACACCGGCGGTGCCCCTCCCTATAGACACGTCATTCATGTCTTGCCACATTGCACGACGGATTCTCCAAAGTGATTCAAACTGCATAAAGCAATCACAAATTATATCTGATTAGCCATACCGTATCTCAGTATCGATACTGCGACTGAACGAACACCTTCTCATAAAAAAAAAATGTTGATCCAACTGCATGTTATGGAGAGATGTGTATAAAGCTTTCCAAAAAACCCATTAACTCAAATCCTGCAGAAAAACTCATTAAGAACTCTATTATGCGTAAAAACTCCCCCCCCCCCCCCGAACGATGCGCATATGCCTTTTATAAAACCTTCCAGCGGTAGTTAGGACAGGAATTTGTAATTTATTCCACGATGCCGGCGATAGCTCGCCTACTCTTTGCGAAGGACACCGTGGGATGTTTAAACGCCCATCCGAGGGACTGCACACGCATTGATGAAGCACCCCTACCGTGATTACACCAGTGCGGCAGTTTAGTGCTGGGTAGGATTCCAACCTGGACAGGACACCTGAACAGTGAGTTGCGTACCTCCGTCTCTGCTTGAGAGTGAGAGATCGGTGGTTCAAACCCA
>CM068963.1:103864887-103875460 GCA_035128595.1 Eptatretus atami
ACTTAGCATAGAGAACCGGATGAAATCACACATATTCCTCTAAACAATGGTGTGGACTAACTACACATGAACTTATCGATATATCTAACCTGAGGACCTTTCTGGTGTATTGCAATTTCCACAGCCGTAACAATATAACATTTTCCCACAGCACAAATATACATGAAACACAAAACATAAAGGGGGGAAGAAATAGAAAGAATTGATCCTGGTTGTGAATTTCTTTCATATGGTTCCACAAAATTAAGGATTGAAATGTCTTCTGAAACTCATTATGAAGGGGGAAATGAGCAATTGGATTTTGTGTTCCAGTTTGCACAGAGTTCATGTGAACACCAGTTGAGAGTCAGAAAAGTCCGTGGACATTCGAATCCTTTGGTAACTCGACAGCAATACAAGTACTGAAGTCAACTGGGGTTGGGGGGGGGGGGGAGGGGGGGGTTATAGACTACCCCCCACAATGTTAAAATATAATTCAACTGAAATAAAAAACAGTTATTTAAAGGTTGCATAAAATAATTCCAGAAGTTTAGTGCCATTAGCATCTTATACAACAATATATTAACATGTCCAAATACTGCAAAACTGGAGGTTTTTGGAAGCAAGGTCATTGTGTTCTACAGTGTTGAAGTATATAATTAAATTGAAATAAAAAAAGATGTTAAGGTTGTATCAAAAATAATTTTAAGGAAGTTCAACCGCCATTGACGCAGTGGCTCTACAACACTTATTAACCATTTCATTAGTTATCCATGCTAGCTGTTTGTGTCCTTTATGACATCCTTAAGAACAGCAAATATTCTCTGAATGATTTCACTTTTGTTTGACTGCCAGACAGGCAGAGTAGAAAAAATATATATCTCGCTCCTCTCTGCGCATCCCCGATCGGGCCAAATTCAGAGCAAAATAACCGTTAAACTGCAAGTTTGTTTTCCGATTATGCTGCGTTCATGTTCAAAATATAAAATTCAATTTTAAATTAAGTTGTCCTCGATCATAAACTGACATTGTGGGCAGACGGACAGAGAGAAGTGACCTTACTAACCCTGCTTTTGCTTTGCGCCCTCTTGGGATGTGACAACACGCATGCAGCATTCCCACAGCAGTGTTGCGTGTACGTCCAGTAAAACCGACCATGCACAGATGCCAAATGGGTACAGCAGAGGCGTTCGAGTTTTTTTGACACGCAACGGGAATACAAGGAGACTAGACTGGGGATTTGTGGGTTTAATTACCTAACCCCCCCCCCCCAAAAGTACAATAACGCAGAAATTGCAACAATAAATAAAATAACCAAGTGCTCAACAATTATGTACAAGGAAGGAATCAAACAAAAGCAAATATAAGGCACCAAGAAACAAATAAATAAAGGCCAAATGGAGTGCTCCCACAATAGACACACTCAAACAACAAAGGGGTAGATACAAGACACCCAGAAAATCCCCCAGAGGCCAAGCTTATCTGTCCGGTGAACAGGCAACGGTCCTCCGAGCGAAAGGCAGGAAAAATGTCCACCGGCCTCAGCACGAAACGCTCGGCGCTGACCAAATCTCCTCAGATGCACCTCTCCGCGTCCAACGCCGTCCTCCTTTCTGCACCAAAGATCGCAAACGGAGGCGATGAAACCAGGGGACAGGCCGAAGTGGGGCACACGACCAGGAGATAGACACAACGAAGTCAGTGAGGAGAAGAGAGAGAGAAGAGAGAGAGAGAGAGAGAGAGAGAGAGAAGTGAGAAGAGAGAGATTGATGATGCCAGATAGAGCATGGAGGCAGAGCCGAGAGAGGAGCAGAGAGAGAGAGAGCGAGGCACGACCAGCGCAGGCTCGCCTCTTTTATAACCCGATAACGTGACCTTCTGAACATTCTTTTTAGTTCGTCCAGATATCATGGGCCCTACATTCTCCAACATCGTTCTCCCAGCCTGATACTCTCAAGCATCAAAGCTCACTTCCGACTCCCCGGTGCATTTTTCTTATGTTTTTATCCTGCACTTACTATAGTCTCCATTTTCCATCATGGCAGATGAGACAAACCACACAAAAGCCCGTCCTCATTTCCCAAACACAGGGATGGCTACAAGGGGTTGTTACGAACAGGGGATCTGACCATAATCCCTACGCTAATTATCACGAGCCCCTCCCCCTGTATGGGGGGGGATACACCTTCACACTGCAGGTTCCATGACAAAGTGATGTCATTGTCGCTCCTACCACTCACAGGGCCCATGCTAAGCTCTCCGTTTCTATCTCAGCTAAAATCATTTGACCTACCCCACAAACATAACAGTAGCATAACACAATAATAGCATCACAACAGGTGGCCATACACAAAACGGCCCATCTGCTACTACCCACAAGGCAAGAGCGCATCGGCGAACCAGGTGAGCACAGGTCCATATAAGGGACACAGATTAAGCAAATCCTGACTCAGCAGTCATCTCTTGCAGTATTATATTCACCAAGAACATCAGAAGTGCTCTACCTCAAGCTTCCACAGCAAGTACAATTTTCAATAAACCATCCAAACGTCCACGATGAGCGCTCCATGCTGATGCACATTTCTCATGCACACTTTCTCCCGCTTCTAGACACTTTTAGTGATCCAAATAAAATCAGTGAGAATGTCTTATTAGCTCATCCGAGGGCTTTGTCCATTTTGTCATTGTGGACTCGGCCAATGGATTTTGTTCCATTGTGGGACTGTTGTGCACCTGTAGGAAATTCTGTTGCTGCGCACTGAGGCAAATTTGTCATGATCACTGCATTGCCCCCAGCAATCTTCACTCACCCTCATCACCTCCATTTGTATCCATTTCCCCTATCCCTAATTCTCCAATCTTACACACATCTTTTCTCTTCTCCCACTCCTCCCCAATGCATGCCACACTCCTTTCTCTTCTTACTCCTTCCCTTCTCTTCTTTTCACAATTATCATTTTCTCAGCTCAGCCGCTGAGTGCAGCAATTCACGATTGAAAAAAGTGCAGTTCTTTTTTTGGCCACATGCTACGTCAATGATCTGTTAACAATGGCACAAGGGTAGCTGATGCACCACTTTTTTTTCCAACACAAAACGTCATTGAAGTACAAAACGTTTTCAGCAATACATTTGTGAAGGCCTAGAGATATGAATGCCTTGCAGTCTGAAAGGAAATCATGGACTCACTATTAACCGTTATCCATCAATCGTGGTTTTAACAATGAGTGAGGCTCAGTCAGCAGTTCTGGCAAAATGTTGTCATGCAACAGATATTGATTTTCATGTAATTATTTCATGATTGCTTTAGGGAACCAAATAGCAATTGTGGGTAAAAAAGAAATTAAAAAAAAATTGGGAAGGAGGTAGTGCAGTGATGTATGTACAGCACTAGTGGGCTACAAATGTGCCTTAAAGTTCAACATATTCATCGTGACCGGTTTCAGAATAAACATTACTAGCCGTGACTACCTATTGCTTCACTGACTGGTTTAAACAAAAGAAACGTGTTGTATTTCCCAAACATATTGCATGTCTTGATGTCTATCTGTGAATCCAATGAAGAGGTAAAATAAGTGAAACACGTGAAAAAAAGGATCTTTATAACACGTTGTTGTTGTGGTTGTCATTGTGGCTGTGGTTTGTTGTTTATGTGCTCATTTTAAGCTCACCTGGACTTTAGTCAGGTTGAAAATGCAATCGAGCAGTGCAATAAGTGAGTCAGTCCAGTCAGTCCAGAAAACACTTCAGACATTATCGCTGAACCAACAAACATTTGATGAAACTTGGCCACAAACTTCATATCTGATGCTCAACGAAGGTGTATTGACCGCTTCAAAATCTGCGCTCATTGAAGGGGTCCACAAGGTTTTTTTGACCCCCCCCCCAAATAGGTATTTGTTTTCTTCTCCAAAACTACACACACGATTTCGATGAAACTTGACCACAACCTTGATCAAACCGTGATATATCAAAGTGTATCGACCGAGCATCAAAATCTACTCATAAAGGGGTCTACAGGAGGTGAGGATTGAACCCTCAAAATAGGTATTTTGCTCTCTATACTCTGAAACGACAAAAACAATTTTGATTAAACTTGACCAAACATTCTTCATCCATGATGGGCCAAAAAATCGACCGCTCAAAATCTGCGCTCATTGAGGGGGTCTACAGGGGAGTTTTTTGACCCCAAAATAGTATTTTTTTCTCTTCTCTGAAACTACACACACGATTTTGATGAACTTGACCACAACATTTCACCCCGTGATGTACCAAAGTGTATTGACTGCATCAAAATCTGCACTCATTAAGGAGTCGACAGTGGGGGTGGGGGGGGTTATTTCCCCCCAAATAGGTATTTCCTGTTCTCCAAACTACACACAGAATGTCAATGAAACTTGACCACTACCTTCATCACCCTTGATGTACCAAAGTCTGGTCCACAGCATTAATAAATTCAGGTCTAAAGGGGTCTCGAGGTGTTTGAGTGACTTTGCTCCTGATCGAGCTGAGCTTCAAGAAGGCAGTCCTATTTATTTACTTTTACATTTATTTCTATTCCTTAGAATGTAATTTCCATATATATTATTCCTGTGCTCCGTCGTGGATCGGCACATTTCCTCTTTAATGTTTTTGCTGTCATACCTTTGGATTGCTACATTTAAGTTCCACGTCCTGATTCTTCTTCTTTCATCAGGGAAACGGGCTTTCAAAACAGGCATTTTTGCATTAAATGGACACTTATTTTGTTCAAGTAAGTAGATTATTCGCTTTACAACGGTGCCATTTTATGATGATCTGACAGCAGAACCCTTTCTTGTTAACTAAAATGTCAGTGGTGTGTGTGTGTGTGTTATCCTGAGTTCAAATCCCACTCACTGTCGAATTAATACAGGTGGGGTTGACTCTGGCCCGTTCATCCTTCTGAGGTCGGCAAAATGAGTGCCAGCTTGCTGGTATACGATGTCGGAGTGTGACCTGTCCCGGATGTGCCAATAGCCAAGTAGACTGCTTAGGCAGCACAAAACGCTCTGCACAGAGTATGGTCCAATGGATGGATGATGTGTGTGCATATGTATGTTGTGTGTGTGTGTTGCGTGTGTGTGTCTGTGTCACCTCTTAACTCCAAAACATGAAACCTAGCAGCCTTAATACTTTGCAATGCAGACTAATGCGAATCCAAAGGGAGTGCAAGAGTGAAATTGGGTGTTTGTGGTTTAACTTTTGGAAGTAATTAATGGCCTATTTAATTAGATCTATCGGATCGATCCCGCACCCTCATGTCTGGGGTCTGAAGGCGTTTCCTGGTCACTCGCTGGGGTCTGAAGGCGTTTCCTGGGTAACCTCGCTGGGGTCTGAAGCCACTATGTTTTTTGGCCTGCTCAATCCATGCCTTGACTTGGAACAGGCCGCAACGATTTCTTGAAGATAAAAAATATTTTCCCACCCATCACACCAGCTGTTTATAAAGAATAACCTTTGTGAACAATCCCTGAAACATCGATATAAATTTCAACGTTATTTTCGGTGAAAGCTCCTTAAGGTTTCTGGATTGTCGACAGTAAGTACTGTGGTTGGAATCACACTCGATCCCCTGCCGATTCCCGAAAAATTGCCGATATCGGCAGTGTGTGCGTGTGGTGTGTGTGTGTGTGTGTGTGTGTGTGGGTGTGTGTGTGTGTGTGTGTGTGTGTGTGGTGTGTTGCATAAAGCAATAACATTCTCTCGGCTAACTTCCTAACCCATATCTATCTCTCTCCTCCTCTCTCTCTGTCCCAACCTGCTCTACCCCCTCCCAATACAATGCAGCACCCTCCCCACATCTTCTCTCTCTGTCCCCTCGTCTGTCTGTGTCGTTATGTCTGGACGGTGTTTGTCTCTGGACGTGTCCGGCAGGGCTTGTATCTGGGCGGTATTTAATGTCCACACGGGAGTTTGGCTCCGGACCGTGTTTAAGTAGACCGGTAGAAAACGGATTTCAACATATTTTGTTTCCATCTTCACTGTTATTCCATGCAGAAATCATTATAACGCTCCAAGCCCGTATGTCTTCCCTTCCCACACCCCTCCTCATCCTTTCCCTCCACCTCTTCACTCTCCACCACCTCTCTCCTCTTCCCCCTTTTTTTTCTCCCTTCCCCTTTAAGTATTACCGTCAGCGAAGCAACAGGATATTTGCTGGTTGTACAATAAAGCGTGACAGACACACGGACAGACACACAACGCTTTTCCTTTTAGTCATTGATTAAACGATGTTGCAAACGACACTGCAAATTAACAAGAATCAAATTTTATTTGAAGCAGTCTTGAAAAATAGAAGCTTAGAAAATTCCCCAAGATAATCAGTTCCTTTGTTAATTGGAAACGTTCTTCTCCCAGGCAGAATGATGTCGGTGGACTAAAAATGTACAATAGCGAAGTCGATGGAGTGCCATCGCAAATCCCTACGCTTCCCACCTAAAAGAAAGTGAAAGATGGCAAAAATTTCCACCAAGAATGACCCAATATCAAATTTCGAGTTAATTTTTTTCCCCCTTTTTGACCCCTGTGACCCAGGTCCCTTACCCCTGGGCCATGCACCCAGGAGTCAAATCAATAAATCATTACAGCGTTTCAGGTGTTCCCCCAATGTTTGAATTGCAGCACAAAGTTTCATTTAAAAATATTTTAAAATGTGCTTGTATTGCATTTTCAGGAGTTGGCCTTTGACCCACACCACTGGTAGGGCAAAATGAGACTCCTCTTGCACCTTCATACTATATGTTGATCATAACGATCCCGTTTGGTGAATTTCTGCACAACCACTTTGGACGACATAGTGTTCAGGACGTACGGACAGACAAAAGAGCTGATTACCTGTTTTTTTTCAAAAAAATTTGGAAATAGTAAGTATGAGCAGTAGCTGGGACCATCATGGTTTATGAGAGGCTGTAACAACAATCTTAATAGAATAGGGTAGGTTTTATAAATATAGTAAAGCACTTTGATTAACAATGTGCCTAGTAAGTAAAATATCGAGAGGCATCCAGCTGAAGGTTAACCGGGTTCAATACGCTGGAACAGCAGTATTCAGGATTTGAATCCAAAATTTCACAAAACAACAATCAAGTTTAGCAATTCTATGTCGCTGTCCAGATTGCAGTAAAACCAGTTATGCTGTTGAAATTCCTTCAGGGTGAGAAATAACCACCCTGTCCCCTTTTCCTCCCCACTCTATACTTCTTTCTTTTCTTCTTCTACATTTACTCCCTTTTTAACTCCACTTTGCCATAAGTAATAGGTAATTTTTTTCTGCACATGTCAACACAATCAGGACATTGAATTGACGTGAAATTATTTGTTAAAACGACTTAATGCGAATTGTCCTACAGATAATATTAACAGATCCCAGTCCCCTCCCAATTTCCAATAATCAAAGGTATAAAATAAATAGTCTTTTGTAAATAAATTAAAATGAGGGCAGGGAACCTGCAGCCATCTCTTGTAACAATAATGCTGCTTTTGGACCATCCAAAGTGCGAGAAAATACACCACTTGAATAGAGAGGTGTAAAAATGTGTGATTATATTGTGGGTCATAAGCATTGGAATGGGGGGGGGGGAGGGGGGGTTGAGGGTATAAGAGAACAAGTAAGAGCATGATTTTGGACAGAACAGAAGAAATGGAAAGGCGTTGGGAGGAATGGCAGAAGAAAAGGGGAAGGGGGTTTTGGGAGGAAGATGGGAGAAAAGGGGATGGGAGGGAAAGAGAAATCAAAATGTTTCAGTCTGAGAGGTGGTGGTGGAGGAAGGAGGGTTGGCGGTAAATGGGGCGTTTGCGCTAATTTAATATATTTGCGTAGTTAAATAGTAGCTCCAAGGGTGCGTCGGCTGTAGCCTCAAACGACACGCTGAAAGCAAACAGCCGAACTCATCATAGTTTAAACATTAATTTCACTGTTTTTCTGAAATCTATCATGTTTGTAGTAGCAAGGTTTAATACACATTTACAAGTCATATATAATTCTGATTCTGAATCGACGAATACTCTTACCGAAGAAGTTCATTGGCAAAGGTGCACTAGGGTGGGTTGCGCATTGCTTCCAGCATCGTTTGGTCGGTGCTCTATTCTGTAAATGCTGAGTGCAACCGAAGAAGCAAGCTCATACCATTAAAAAAAAAAAAAATGGGTTTGAAAACCACCGATCTCTCACTCTCAGAAGCAGATGACGGAGGTACGCACACTCAACGTTCAGTGTCCTGTCCAGGTTTGGGAATCCTACCCCACACTAAAACTGCCGCAACTGGTGTAATCACAGGTGGGTGCTTTCATCAATGCGTGTGCAGTCCCCTCGGATGGGCGTTAAACATCCAACGGTGTCCTTTCGCAAAGAGTGCGAGCTAAAATCGCGGCAATCGTGGAAATAAATTACAAAATTCCTGTCCTAACCCCGTGGGGAGGATTTTTATAAAAGGCATAATGCGCATCGTTCGGGGGAAGGGGGGGGAGTTTTTTTTACGAAATAAATATGAGTTCTTAAATGAGTTTTCTTCTGCAGGATTGAGTTCATCGTGGGTTTTTGGAAAGCTTTTATACACATCTCATCCATAACATGCAGTTGATCAACCATTTTTTTTTTATGAGAAGGTTTTCGTTCAGTCCGCCAGTATCGAATACATGAGATAACGGTATGGCTAATCAGATATAATTGTGATTGCTTTAATGCAAGTTTTTGAATCACTTTTGGAGAACCGTCGTGCAATGTCAAAGACATGAATGCGTGTCTATAGGGAGGGGCACCGCCGGTGTGCTGGAACGCGAGAGAGAGCGCGGAGGCAGTGTGGGAATTGGCCCGCGATCTATACCAAACCCGAACTCCGATTGCTCGTGTGAAGAACGGAGAGAAGAGGGGCGAGGGGGAGGCGGGGTACCAATGGGGTCTTGCACAATGAGGGACGAGAGAAGGGAGAGAGAAAGGAGTAGAGAAGATACACCAGCGCAGTTGATGTGGACTCCAGAGAGCGAACGGTGAACCGTGACTATGTGCACCATCGCGCACGGAACCGCCACTCCAAACGGCCCACCACCCCACCACACACACCACCGACCACCACCAACTGCCAAGGTATTAAAAGCAGGTGCTTCGGGTTTTGTTGTTTGGCGCCTCCGCATCTGCGCACTATCGTCACGTTTCGTAACATGAACGTTTAACTATTTTTTCGTGCCGTTTGTTGTGAACGTCATGCTCCGAGAAAAAAAAATATAAAGATTAAACTTTGTGCTTTAAACTGCAGCAAGCGCACGCCGGCGGTGGTCCACCCACGACCATTACTCCCTTCTTCTTGTCCGGGCTGTCCGGGGAAACTTTTGGCCCAAGTCCTTCATGAAATGGCCGTTTTACGAAGTAGGGTTGGAGCAGAATTTGTAATTTGTTCACGATGCCGGCGATAGCTTCCCTCCCTCTTTGCGAAGACAACCGGGGATGTTTAACGTCCACCAACGCAATGCCGGTGGACGGGACGCTCCAGTTAACGTCCCATCCGAGGAAACCTAAGCGGGCCCACACCGCACTTAATTGAAAAGATGCCTGCGCAAACACCCTGGATGGCAAGTTTAGAAGCCGAGCCAGGATCCCAACCCAGGCTAGACAGCTCAGAAGGTGAGTCATCCGACCCAATTCGATAATGTCGAGTATGAATAAGGGTAACCCGCTATATAAACAACACAATTTTAATTCCTTCAATTAATTATAAACACCTATTTAGTGACTTTTTAACAGCTCTACCGTCTATTTAAGTTAAACTAATCAAAAAAAATTAAAATATTCTGATAAAAAATGTCGAAAAAATCAAAAACCCCCATGTCCCTACTACAGACCCATCCAAACCCCAAACCCCCATGTCCTCGCTACAGACCATGACCAAACCCAAACCCCCCATGTCTTGCTACAGACCATCCAAACCCCAAACCCCCATGTCCGTCCAGACCATCGCCAAACCAAACCCCCACGTCTCGCTACAGACCACCAAACCCAAAACCCCCATGTCTCGCTACAGACCATCCAAACCCAAACCCCAATGTCTCGCTAACAGCCATCCAAAACCCAAACCCCCCAGTGTCGCCTAACAGACATTCAAACCACCACCCCATGTGTCCGCTACAGACCATCCAAACCCAAAAACCCATGTTCGCTACAAGACCAGTACCAAACCAAACCCCCATGTTCTTGCTACATGACCCCCAAACCCAAACCCCCGCACGTCTCGCTAATACCAGACCATCCCAAAACCTCAAACCCCCATGTCTGCGCTACAGCGCATACCCAAACCCAAAACCCCATGTTCCTCGCTACAGACCATCCAAAACCTTAAAACCCCATGTCTCGCTACAGACCATCCCAAACCTAACCCCCTGTCTCCGCCTAACACGACCAACTCCAACCCAAGCTTGTGAAAAAGCCATTTTTCTTTATCTATCATTATTTTGGACCAATCACCCCCCAACAACCAAACCACCACAGCAAACCCACCCACCACCTTCGCCTTTCTCCTTACACAACCATCAACCACACCACCTGTCAACACCGAACGTCGTGCTGTCCAGGGCCCGTTCGGTGAT
>CM068963.1:103883481-103901205 GCA_035128595.1 Eptatretus atami
AAGGGCTAGGTGGCGAGAGTTCTCCGGAGTCGGTGCGGTCCCAAGGCCCCGTAGTGGGACGGAGCATCCGCCATTCCCTCTCTTACCCCGAGCATCAACAATTCCCCCCATCCGCGCTGAGATAGGCCGGTACCCGTCCTTTCCCCACCCAACCTAGTGTCGACCGCCCAACACGTGCCTGCGCAACGCACGCCTAAAGGAGCTCACCGACCACGCGCAGGGGCACGGAGTCAGGCACATATGCTGATATTGCAGCTAGCCTGCCATACGCCACGAGGCGCGGGTAAACCCCTTCGGTCTCGTGGACCTGGCCTCACCCAGGTCCCACGTACATTTTGGTCCATGGACCTGTCTGCCCCTTGCTATGAGGGTGGCTTTTATTTGCTTTTTGTGTAAATGTGTGTGTGGCGCCAGTCTTTTAAGTAACCTGAATAAGTGCTTGTACATTGCTTTATTCGGTTGTAACTCTGCGTTGTGTGTTCTTGCTTTCACTGTATGGCTGTAAATCGTGCCTTGTTGCGTGTGTAATAAACTACTTGCTTGTTGAACTGTTTTCCCGTTTCGTTGCGTCCTTTCCTTCGTTTGAAAGTTCCATCTTGCATACGTAAGGGATTGGTATGGGTGTTAGACACCCAGTAAATAATCTGAACCGTCGAGGTCGGCATAACTCCCGTCGGTTATCCCCCCTGAGCACGGAACGAGCCGCTTAAGCGGTTCGTTCCGGAGCCGACTGCGGCGTGGTACAACCCTCGTAGCTACCGCGCGGGTACTTAGGTATATCGACATTCTGCGTTCACCCTATTTCGCGCGGGTAGAATGCGGACTGGGTTGTGGTGAGGTTAAACCCCACCCGTGACTGGCTCCTGGCGGTAGTTCCAGGAGGGTCATGACTGAATTGTCCGTTCAGGTGGGCGACGCGGTCGCGATTTGAGTTACGTGGCGATCGCACGCCGGGCGGACCGAAATTCGTAACAATATTGTAGATTTCTGAATTACAAATGCTCATTCATTCATTCCACATTTACTGAATGATGCCACTTGCTGTGTAGATGTGTACTAATCATCATAGCCAGTCCTTAAAAGTTTCTTCATTCAAGTTTTGCTCCAGTTCATCTTTCAGCAAATTAGATTCTAATTTGAACGGTCATTATTTTTGTGAATCGAATTCCAATGCGTCATTGCCTTACCTTCATTTCTGTCCAACTTGCTTGGAATATCAGACTGTCAAGGTTCAATATGAATTCTCTTAAATGGAACTTCAATGCAGGAGGAAGCCATTAGGCCATTGAGCCTGTGCAATGGTTACAAACCTATGGTTGTTGGTCATGATCTATCCTTTTCCTATTGTGTGTGTTAAGCGAGAAGAAGCACGTACCGTTTTTAAAGTCGTTTGTATGATCGGCCAGGGTCAGGTTCAACTGCTGACCTCAGAGATCAGAGCGGACCTTCGAACCATTACTCCAACGAGCTTTATAGATTTTGTTGAACATCAGACTCAGAATTGAGTATTTTGTACAATTTGCTTTTCTTCCTTTTGACTCACACATGTCACACATGTAAGGGCTAATCACAAGCCCTGATTAGAAACTAAGCTTATTTGGTGATTGAGGGCATTAAGGAGGCATAAACACCAACATTCTCGAGTAGTTTGTAACAATCCTGTCCATTGGACTTTAGAGGATGGATAAGCCCAAGCCTCAAAAACAGTAACAATGAGGAGCTCCACTGATTGGGCAACCTTAACACTGTTCATTACTGCAGTTGGTTGAGCCTCAATAAGAACCATCTTAAGAGTGATAAATGACATCACAGCTTGCCCAGCCTCCTGAATAAGTGAGGCCACAGGGTGACATCACACACCAGTACCCTCATGTTAGCAATGCATCACAGACTCGATTTTTCGAAGAATTTTCAAAAAAGAAAGAAATAGAACAAACTTATCAACCTTTTGGCAAAAAACTGAGTGATTAATAAATACAATCTGATTGGGAAATTTGATTGCCGCAGATGCAATGAATCCAAAAGAAGGGAATGAAATAGTTTATTGTTTACGCTATAAAGAACTTTTAAACATGCGGTGCTTATGCCTATTAACTTTACACACTTGAATGTATCTGATTTAGCAATACTTGGAAGTTAAGCATATTCAAATCAAATTGGAGACTGCTATAAAACACTAGATGTTTGGGTCAATGGACAAAGGCTGCTAGACTAGGCTATGAGAAGTGGCTCAAGGAGATATAACTTTTTACATTAAGAAAGGAGCAATTACGAAGGGATGTGATAGACATTTTTTTTAAGATTATGAAGGGTATAGATAAAATAAGTGCAGAATTTTTTTTAGCCCAATGGACACTGAAAAAAACAAGGGGCCACAGTCTCAGAGTAAAGAAGAGGAGAGTTAAGCAATAGTTTAAGGCAGGTGTCTTTTACTCAGAGATTATTAAATGCATGGAATAGTCTCCCTGCAAAGATAGTGACAGCAGAAGCAGTAGTCGGTATCGGTATTTTATGCAGGTATCGAGACGTAGTGGGGTTAGTGGGAGGGTATTTTTCGATATTGATTGCACAGGCTTGATGGGCCAAAATGACCTCCTCCTGCATTGAAGTCCTTGTCTACGATAGCTCAGTTGATGGGTGCTTGTCTTCGAGCTCTCCGATCCTGAACTTGCTCTCATTCAAGGTGAAATCCAATTAAAACTGCCATCCTTGTGGAGCAACTCAGGGGTGCCGCATCTCAAATATGCCTACTTTGGATGGAAATGTCAAAGATCCACGGTATCTTTCTAAAAGAATCAGCCATTGTGCGCTGGAGCCAAACTGCATTCCACATTCTTGGCCTGACTACCACCTGGAAGGCAATGGCAAATCACCACCCATATAATTTGCTGCTCATTAGCATGGGTAGCACCTGCAAATCTCCTATCAGGAAGGTGGTGAATTGCACATGGCAGTCACAGATAGATATGCAGGTACACATGATTGCAGAAATAGCAAAACACTTTAACTAATCATCCTTGCTGTGAAAAAAAAATCTGCCTTGGCAACCTGATCCTGATTAAAGGGTTCCTTGACAACCGCTGGATGCATCCTGGGGGTCAGAAAAGAATATGAATGATAAATTGGCAGCAGAGAATTGCAGTAAATACTTTGGCAGGAAATGAAAACACCAATGCATTATGATAGCTGAAGAATGCACGACATCTGCCTCTAATAGCTTTCTTTCACACATTGAAAATGGGAAAACATGACATATTTATTAAATGAAATAAGGCCTTTGTAATGTCCAAATATAAGATTTTCTTTCCGATAGTACAAAGGCGAAATCCACACATTGTACTCTGTTTAACTACAACATCAAAGAATTTGCTTGATTAAATATTGTAAGATGAAATCGTTTTACCAAGCTCACAGCAAAGCGTTATAAAATGGAGGAATCTCATGAACTTATGTGGCTGTTTCATTATTGCATATGCAAGTATGGCAGACGTGTTGCTAAAATGTCCTTGTGATATGAAGCTTATACCTCATTTCTATCAAAATATCTACTCCGTTCAACTTCATTATGTTGTAATTGCCCGAGTCTTCTTCACTCATTGTATAAGCATGTCCAATCAATGTATGTGTGTGGCGCAGATACAACGAGAAGGCACTCGGTAGAGCGCATAGCTCCGCCAGACTGATTGGTTTATGTTTTGTTAACTGATACTGAGTTTACCTCCGCCACTGATAGCAGGATCTGGATTCGGACCTGAACTAAAATTTAATCAGCTTCTTTTTGTCATCTACCAACTCATCCACCAAGTTTTGTCCGAATCTGTCCATAATTTTTTGAGATTCCTGCTGTATATCGTTTTAGCCCCATCACTCGATGGTGAAGGAATCGCTTGAAAAAATCTCGGACATCGGATCTTCACCAAAATCGAATCAATTCTGTCTAGTTACATACCCATTACCCACCTGCCACCAAGTTTCATCCGAATCCGTCCACAACTTTTTGAGATATTGTGATATTTGTCATTTTAGCCCGATAACTAATGTGAAAAATCACTCAAAAAATTATCGGATCCGGATCTGGATCTTCACCAAAATCTAATAATTTCTCGGTGTACGTACCCAAGCCCTCCACTAAATTTCATCCAAATTCATCTGCAACCTTTTGAGATCTGTTGTTCACAAACACAGACAGACAGACGGGTGAAACATAACCTCTATCCACCTCAACGGTGGAGGTAAATATGATATATTATTTAAATATGAGATTTAGCTCATTGAATGATGACGATAAATAGATGACAGAAAGTGAGACGTCACAACACTGATATTGATCAGAGGTTATCAGGTGAAGTGGCATTGAAGACAGACAAGATAGGTGTGGAGAGAGAAAACTGTTGGTGAGAAAGGGCAAGGGTCATCAATAATATGTATTTTCAAAATTATGGTATCCACCCTAAAATTATTGTGCACATGCGCAAAACCCAGGAAGCTGAAGAGTTTGTGGTGAAAAAATGTATTGTGTGTCTGGAATGATTGTCACTTGGAGTGGCTCACAAAGCTTTGGAAAAAAAAGCCAAAAATACTTGTAAAAGTTGGGAAAAGGGCTGTGCCTCTGAACAACAAAGCACTTCGAGACCTTTCTCAGTTCCTAATCAGGCAGCTGCTCGTCCTGCAACTCCGACAGGTGTGTCAGTGCAAGGCCTGAGTGGAGGGAGGTGTGTTTACATAAACCCCGACAGATCGCTACCAATGGACTGTGTATCTGGATAAGGTTCTTTTGAACACCGATGAGAGGCTATATCTGGGGCTTGTGCATGTACATTGCTGGGAAATTTGAAATGCTGATATTTACCATTATCATGTTGAGAGGAGGGGGCGGGGGAGCTGCAAGAGCTGTGAGGGCTGTTTAAATATATTGTATTTTGGTTCCGGAACCACAAGAGAATTGTACTAGATTTTTGCATCTTACTGTTAAAAGTGTGTGTGTGTGTGTGTGTGTGGTGTGTGTTGTGTGTGGTGTGTGTGTGTGTCAGTCAGCAGCTGATACAAGAATGTACCAACAGTAAATGGTACGAACCGACATCTCTCAATCGGGAGATATTCTCGATTTTCCTATATTTCCGTGAGTCCGATTTGCATTCAGGAACACAGCAAATATGGTGAACCATTTTGAAATTGCCACTCTTTCGTTTAAATGCTGAAAATTATGTTTAAAAGACGAATTGACTTTCACATTTCATAGCAGCAACGGAGGTTCAAAGTTTCAGGCAAGTCGAATCAAGTTAATGTAACACACTCACAGTGCATGTGTGAAAGCTTAATTTAACATTAGTACGTCATTTGGAAAGTCTCGTATTCAAGAGATCATGCGTGGTTTGGTACGATTGTGGACAAAATTTTGAAGGATGTGAGTTAATAATAGGACTATGACTGGACAAATGCATTGAGGAAATTCTGCAGACTAAAGAAAATGAAGACAAAGGATGGAGGGTAAAGTTATTTTTCATTTATGAATGAAGGAACGTTGTCACATTTTCACAGGCTACATGAATGTCTTGATGCAAAAGAGGTGATAACGGATTTTTGAAGGATGTATTATGAATCTTTTACGTTTCCACCCACATTTAGATGGCAGGTATTTGTCACTCCGATATATTCCTTTTTGAGATGACACACTTTGGCAACTAATCTTGTTCCAAGTATTTAGTGTCGAAATTCATCGCTGTGGGCCTCCAGACACATTCACATAGGAATAATGTTCAAACACCGGTGTAACTGTCGAGTGGTTACGGAATATACCGAGCCCAAGAGATGCTCAAGGAAACTCAGCATTCTGGACTTTGTCATCGGAAATTCAAAAGCAAAATTTCTTCAAACAAACTTCAGTGGGTGTCTGTTTTAGAAGTGTTACAGAGACTGGTTGCCACAAACCATTGTTGCTTGTCTTGTTTGTGTATATGAGCAAGTGTTTCATTAACAACTAACGGGTTACTCGGTAGAGCGTATACCTCCGCCAGGCTGAAGAGTTTACGTTTTATATCCCACTGATGGCCGCCAACAGGCAAAAAACAGATAAACAGACAGGAGTGAAACATAACTTCCACCCACCTTCAGTGGTGACGGTAATAATGAATGAAATTAAACCACTGAAATTTTTTTTTCTATTAATGATGCGTTTTCTTTTTGCAGGCATCGAGGCTCATGGAAGAGCAGAACAAAAAGGGGCAATGGATCAACAGACAAAATTGTGGGACACAACAAGCAGATGCAGCATGACACAGGAGAGGGGGATTGTACGAGAATTGTGGAAGCAGGTTCTCAGTGGGTGTACTGAAGTTCAGTAATGGATGCAACATTTTTTTTAATGCCTTTTAACCTATAATCAACAGCAAAATTCTCCACTACCCTAATCGATGCAAAGAACAAAAGTTTGCTTGAATGAACATTTTTCACGTATTTGGCACAATGTCTTGACCAATCTTGCCATTTGACACACTGTTATGTCTTGATGCCATGATAAATCCTGCGTAATTCATCCACACAAAGCGCTCATCACAAGGCATATTAACAAAGTGAAGAAGGTATCTGTGGCAGGCTCTTTAAGTCATTCCAATACATCCACAGTCACTAGATAGGATGTAGCTCAGAGCATTCAGAGGGCCAGCGAGGTGTAGTTACTGTTCGTTTGTTTATCAATCTTGCACACTTTATTCTCACCGGAATCCAGCATTGTCATTTTTTCACTAATGAGTGTTTATGCAAAGGTGACCTGCTACAAAGCTCATCCTCATAATGCATATTTCCCAGGTGTGGCTACAGAGGAACATGTTGACTTTCCCACGTTTAAAGGCTTCTGTGATTTGGTCACGTCGGATGGTTTTCACATGCCACAACATAATGCTTGTCCTTTTCGTGACATCTCGCACTGGAGGTTTGCTTTTTCTGTGATCTTGAAAAATTGCCGTGACAGGAGCACTAAGGAGGCTGGACATGTTATGAAACACGCCATTACTTTGATGGACAACATGGTTGCAAGTGTACGAAGCATCGTGCTCTTGTGAAGTCACTGAGAGTTTTCAGATTTCACAAGATTGTTGTGAACTATTACTACATTTCCATGATTCTTGTTCGTAAATTATATAGCCAATGGTGTGGTGGATTCACATGACCAACTAAAACAGCTCTAGGTAGAGGGAATACCTCCACCAGGCTGAATCGTTTACATTTTGTATCCCACTGATAGGCCGGATCTGCATCCGGACTTTGACAAAAATCGAATCGGCTTGTTCTTGTCAACGAACCAACTCTCCACCAAGTTTTGTCATAACTCGTCCCACTTTTTGAAATATCATGCTATATGTAATTTTGACGCCATCTTTCAATTATAAAGATCATTTTAGAATGAAAAAAATTCTTGTATCTGTCTCTGGATCCGGATCTTCACCAAATCGAATCAATTCGTCCTTGGGCACACTCCCACTCGTCCACGGGTTTCGTCCGAATCCACCCATAACTGTTTTTTGAGATACCCTTCTCACAGACAGACAAACGGACACGCGTGAAAACATAACCTCCGTCCACATTGTGGCGGAGGTAATTACATTTTTTATTTCTATTGATGAGATTTTCTTTTTTAGGGAATGATGAGGAAAAGAGGAGAAATGGGTAAGGGACACAGTAACCTGCAAGTATGAAGATTGGGTTGGGTGGGGTTAATGTGAATAAATAATATTGTGGGTAAGGCTGGGGGATGAGATTAAATATTTGGGACCACTTGTTGGATGCCTGGAGAGAAAAATGGATGAGACGCTCAGGAAGGTGGTCCATTTAAATGTGAGAGCCTGGACAAAGAGTGGATGTGTTCAGTGAGTCTAGATGTGATGTTTCATGAGGAGAGGCTTACTGAAGACATATGAATCCTGGAGGAGCTGGGAAGGATCACAGTGTTGAGGGAATAGAGCATGCAGAGGGGATTAGACTGGAGGAGAGGTGGAAAACAACAGAGATCACCAACTTGTTTGTGAAGTGAGAGCAAGGTCACCTTGATCGGATCACCAACTTGCCAAGTTCAAATCTGTGAGTCACGTTTGCGTGACCGAAGGTGCAGTCGACCCTGCGTCTCCTCGGCAAAAGCGTTAAGGCCTATGTGCCGCCCTGCCACCTGGTGGAGATACTGGTTTGAGCGGGACTCTGCCAAGTCACCACATGACAATCCAATTAAGAAGACCAAGCTTATCTAGTCACGTGATGAACTTTGACACACAAATTGAGCTATAAACCTTCGTACGACCATATGCCGCCGCTGGGACAAACAGAATGCACCACCTTGTAGAGACCAAGCAGTTGTATGTACACACACAAATGTGCACATCACTACTGTCATCAAGCCAAACATTACCCTTACCGAAAACCAGCACCCATGGAGCGGATATGCAATGAACAATCATCACAGTCGTAATGTTAACTGGGTGTACATGCATACTGACAGCAAGAAGCAGTTGGGAGTGCATGAGACAGTATATGGCTGACCTGCACGACGAACCATGATGGGACGTTGTGTCCCTTCTGGTGGGTGCATAACACGAAGTGTCATGGCACCTGGGGAGGGAGGCACTTCCCCATGACTGCTTGCGGGGGATTCGCTCGGCTTTATGATTCATACTCTTTAGAAACTCCTCACAAGAGTGCTGTGGGTTCAGCATCAGCGACCCCTGACACATTCAACAGGAGTCCGGTCAGACCAGATACCAGCGGCACAAACTGGCCATGATGCCCGGTGCAGAAATGATCCTCGGGCAGTTACCCATGCCCAGCACGCAGCGACAATGACGAGCGTGACGATCTGCCCAGAGGCCCAGAAAAGATTCAGAGTGACAGCCGGCAACAACGATACAAGGACAGAATGTGATGTGAGTGGATTCTTTTCCGCACCCTTTTATAGTGTCGGTAAAGCATTAGTCCTGCCAACAGGGCTTTTTCATCCATAATTTTTCATGTTGAGCCAGCACCTTATTGGCGCTGGCTCAAGGGGCGTATACAGAGACATGACAGATAAATAGACCCCTTAAATTCTTCATTTCATCTGTTTTACGCAGTTTTACTCAGTGATTTATACTAATATTCGAATATTTATTTGCAGAAATGAGTTCCTCGGTCTTGTATTGACAATAAACTATGCCTAAACCGGAGCACACAAACTTTCCGATTTTCAGAGACAAATTGTTGGCCGTTTGGAAGGTGGAGTCAGCCAGCATCAGATAGCTCAGATTTGCATTCCGGTTTCTACGGTCAACAAGTGATTGTGCAATTCACCAGCGAAGGCGAGGAATCCACAGCTTCCCATTCTGGTTGATCTGGGCCCTCAGAAAGGTGTATCTGAGCTGTCAAGCGGTCCATTATGAAAACTCCCCGTTGCAAGGCAGCAGATGTTGCAGTGGAGGTCAAGTTAGCCACAGAACTGCCGTGCGGTACCTTCATCAACTGGGCTACAATGGGAGAGCAGCTTGGAGAAACCTCTTCTTAAAACAGCAACATTCAAAGGAGAAGAAGTGGGCTGACGATGGCAACAGACCTTGGAGTTTTGGCAAACTGTATTTTTTCAGGTGAGTCTCAATTTTCTGACAGTGGATGCGTATGGGTCTGGAGACTTCCCAGTCAAGAGTTTTCCTTGAACCGATTGCAGCCAACTGTCAAACACGGTGGTTTTTCAGTGATGTGTGGGGAGCAATCTGGAGCACTGGTCGGTCAGAGCTTTGTAAGTGTGTTGGCAACATCAACACACCGACAACATTTCTATCCTTGAGGATGGATGTCTCCCTGTCTTCTCCAGCGTCAGATGGTCAAAACAACACTCTGTTCATGGAAGATGGAGCTTCTGCCGTATGCAAAAAAGACCAAAGAATGGCAGGACAGAAATGGGATCAAGCAACTTCCATGGCCAAGTCGGTCTCCTGACGATGAACCCCATTGAACCCTCTGGGGCATATTGGATCGAGCTGTGCGGAAAAAGTCCAGGAAACCCAACATTCATGAGCAGAATTCCAAACCATTTGCATGAAGCCTGGGCAGACAATCCCACAAGAGAAATTTTCAGAACTCATTAGTTCTATGCCTGAAGAGTAAAAGCATTAAATCTGCAAATGGCGAGTCTACAAACATTAGTTATGTATTAAATAGATCAAATATACTTCAAATGTTCAATAATATATTCTTTTAAAATCATGGTGTCTATTTACTTCTGGTCTGTTCTCTGTACTTGTTGCATACTTGCGATTGGCCTTGTTCTAGGGCGTGTATATTTGTTACACTAGCACCGACTGGTTCTGAATTTGGGGGTGTGGAGCAATATTGATCTCTTTTAATCCACTTGGTGCTCTGGTAGAAGAAGTTCATCTTTGGCAATATAAGTATCCAGTGACTTTTTGTGCTGCAATCTTTATTATAAAACAGGGTGTCTGTCTGTCTTGTCCCGGGCTACTCCTTCAGTTTTGGGCTCCCTTCTGTAGAACATTTGGCGGGGCTACCCCGCCAAACCTCTCTGGACCATTTTGGGGTCCCAGCCGTGTCTTAAAGTGGGGTGGAGGTTTCATAAATTTCTCAATACAAATTATGATTTTGAGTTTTGATCCGTACGAAGCTACTCCCTTTCTGGATATAACCTCAGAATGGCGTTCTCTAAATTGTGATGTATTTGTCATTTTGTCATGTTTGTCATTTGGTATTTTGTTACATTTATGTACAGTATTTTTGTGATTGGAATGATGATGTTTGTAATGAAATATTGGAGATTCATTTTAAAGTAGAATGAGGAAATTACGTGGAGGTTCTACCGTGACATTCGCGGATTCGTCATTGTGACATCATAGAAACATTGTTACGGATTTGGAAGCCTTCTCCCCACAGACAGTCAGCAGTTCCGCAGTTCAGTTTTTTCGATAAGTATGTGTTTATAGTTAGGGCCCCGTCCCTTATGTCTAATGGAATTTCATGTGTGCGCTGCGGGTATATTTTTAGTCAGGGTTTTTTTACAATAACAATAACAGCGGCACCATCCTCGCTCAACCTGGTCGCCATTACACACGCGTGTCCGCACGCACGTGGGCAGAGATTTCCATCGCCTCAGATCGAGACTACGCCAGAAAGGCAGGGCGTGCCCCTTGTCCAATCACGCACAGAGGGCGACTTTCATACACCCCGGCCAATGAGGGTTGAGATTGCCACAGAGGTGATTTCCACGACACCCGGCCAATGAGGGTTGAGTTCCACAGAGGTGCTTTCACGACCCGGCCAATGAGGGTTGAGATTGCCACAGAGGGTGACTTTCCCACGCACCCCGGCCAATGAGGGTTGAGATTGCACAGAGGGTGCTCTCCCACGACACCCCGGCCAATGAGGGTTGAGATTGCCACAGAGGGACCTTTCCCATGACACCCCGCCAATGGGTTGAGATTGCACAGAGGGCGACTTCCATGACACCCCGGCCAATGAGGTTGAGATTGCCACAGAGGCGACTTTCCCATGACACCCCGGCCATGAGGGTTGAGTTGCCACAGAGGGCGACTTTCCCACGACACCCCAGCCAATGAGGTTGAGATTGCGCAGAGGGCGACTTCCCTGACACCCGGCAATGAGGTTGGATTGCCGCAGAGACGACTTTCCCACTACACTCCGGCCAAGAGGGTTGAGATTGCCACGAGGGCGCTTTCCACGACACCCCGGCCAATGAGGGTTGAGATTGCGCACAGAGGGCATTTCCCATGACACCCCGGCCAATGAGGGTTGAGGATTGCACCAGAGGTGACTTTCCAGGACACCCTGGCCAATGCGGGTTGAGATTGACACAGAGGGTGACTTCCAGACCACCCGGCCAATGAGGGTTGAGATTGCCACAGAGGGTGACTTTCCCACGACACCCCGGCCAATGAGGGTTGAGATTTCCAAGAGGGGACTTTCCCACGACACCTCGGCCAATGAGGGTTGAGATTGCCACAGAGGGTGACTTTCCCACGACACCCTGGCCAATGAGGGTTGAGATGACACAGAGGGCGGACTTCCCATACACCCGGCCAATGAGGGTTGAGATTGCACAGAGGGGACTTTCCCGACACCCCGGCAATGAGGGTTGAGATTTCCACAGAGGGTGACTTTCCCCGACACTCGGCAATGAGGTTTGAGATTGCCACAGAGGGGATTTCCACGAACCCCGGCCAATGAGGGTGAGATTCCACAGAGGGCGACTTTCCACTACACCCCGGCCAATGAGGGTTGAGATTTCCACAGAGGGCGACTTTCCTACGACACCCGGCCAATGAGGGTGAGATTGCCACGAGGCGACTTTCCACGACACCCCGGCCATGAGGGTTGAGATGGCCTCAGATGGCGATTTTCTCACCTCACACAAGAAATGATAAAGGAACGCAGGTCTTGGGGTCGCCGCTGGTCTTGGGGGTCGCGGGTCTTTGGTGCTGGCTGGTTCGTCTGGTTCCTGGGTCATCGTCGTCTGTGTTTTCTCTTGGTCTGGTTCGTTGGTGGGGCTGGTTGGAGAGCAGGGCCTTGGTGCTTGGTGCGACGACGAAGGTGTGGTTCCAGTCCCCCCGATCCAGCTCGTCTCGACCAGACCGCACGAGGTGGAAAGGTGCCCAACGGCCATTTATTTTGGGTGTGTGTGTGTGTATGTGTGTGTTGGTGGCGCCGTCTGTAAGTAGAAATTGTTTAAGTTGCGTTGCACATGATTGCATTTCTGATAGTCGGTTTAATCTTGCTCTTTTTGTGCTCCCTGCCCCATTTATAAATAACCCTCCAATTGTTCAATTACAGCTGATTGTTGTCTTTCTATTATTGACCAGCACGGTTCGTGCTTGAGAACCAGTAAGCTGATTGGCTGTAAGTTGTCGTTTGGACGCGGACTTTGGTAATTCCGCCGTTACCCGGACTGAGGTCGCTAGAGCGAGCGTTCGCAGAGTCCGTTGAGGGTGTGACTTCCTGGTTAATGACGACGTGGGATTTAGGTATATTGAAATTGGATTTAACCCACCCCACGCCCTCAGAGAATTGGTAAGCACGGTTCCTTAAATGACCATGACCTTCGGAGTTGTCTGACGTTACGACTGTAATTCGGGTGTTCAGTGAGAGACGGCTCTACTGCTCACCTGGCGGCCGTTCCTCGCCACCGACCCCGGCCCAAACAATATTACCCACCTGACTTTTGTTGGGGTTAGCTGCTGTATTTTTTTATTTTTATTATTATTATCTTTTTGGGGGGGGGGGGGGGGGGGGGGCGTTGCCAGGTTTCACGACCAGCTGCCAGTCCTCTCCTGTACATAGCACGGGTACCTTGCTAGTATGCAAATAGCGGTAAAGGCAACACGAACAAGTGGAGACGATCATTGTTTTTTTTCCTCTGATTTTAATGCAGCAGGCCACCGTTTACAGTTTCAAATTGACAGTGTAGAGACTCAGACCAATGGAACATTCATGTTTCACTTTACAAAAAGAATGCAATGCCACAACGATAGCGCTGCTTTCTACACTGCACTCAGCAAGGATTTCGTCAACCAGACTCGGGTAGTGGTATGGTTTTGAGCAACACACGAGTTCTGGAGGTCGGTGGTTCAAACCCCAGCAAGTCATTTCAAAGACTTTCAAATGGTACGTGCTACTTCCTTGGATACATTCAGCATTTAAAAGGATGAGAGCATGGCATCCCTATGGTAGGCATCCATGGGAGGAGGAGGAAATTCTCCTTCGAAATGCCCGCCGATGAGATGAGAAAGCGCCCATTGTTGGTGACGTCACTGGTACCAGAGTGTCACACTTCCACAAAGCTCAATGGCTGTATTTGTCTCATCCTGCAGTCTTTGTGTGTCTCGTGTATTATCTGTACATCAGTGTGTGAGATGTGTGTGTTGCAGCTTCACACAAGCTAAATCTAAAAGAGAACAAGGCTGGCGGTAATATTGATATTTTGCTCTGAGGAAGGGTTAATCCCGAAACGTCAGCTGCGCCTCACCTCCCACGAGATAAAACATACTTGTATCTCACATTTAGTTGACAAAATCCATTATGTATGTGCAGATGCAGCCTTGACAGAGGACTGTTACTGTATTTAATTTGGTAGAGCTGTCAAAACAGGATACAAGGATAAATAACACTTTATTCAAAAAAAGCAATATTTCGGTTTTTGAGCAGTTTTGATAAATACTGAAATGCATCAGATGACAAATCTATTCCTCCCAACATGCTATCTCAACACTGTTGGCAAAGATGTCCCAATTTCACTGGATATGGGAATTGCAATTGAGATGAACAAGTTTGTTGAGCAAAATAGTCACAAGCATGTCATTAACCATACAAAGCACATGACAAATGATATTGCAAGGGACAACTGTTAAATGTAAGTGATCCCGAAGAAAATAATTCGATCCAAACATTTTTGAATTAAATACGCATTCAACAACATCGTCCAGCTATGTAGGTGGGTGACTACAAAGACAATAGACAGAGCAGCTACAGAATGGGAAAAGATTCTCTTCTCTCTCTCTCCTCTCTCTCTCCTCTCTCTCTCTCTCTCTCTCTCTCTCTCTCTCTCTCTCTCTCTTCCCTTTCTCTCTTTTCTGCTCTCACCCAGTGTTTGCTTTATTCGATTTATCTTGTCTGTCTTACCACTGGTGCAGAAATAACTATGAAGAGTTACCATTTTACTCAATCCAAAATAAACTAAAATCAAGTTTAAAAAAGCGAATCCCATAATGTTATTCCACAAATCATCCCACGTGTACTCTGCCTCTCAGAGCGATCCTATAAAATACTGCACAGACGTGGCTCTCACTAACAAGGGATGTTGTCTGTGAGTGGAATAACGGCTTTACTTGATGATATGACATTAATCATAAGACGGTCAATCGAGGGTCATGGCGAACTGTTTCAGTGAGTTTCCTCCTTGAAGATGATGGCACTGTCAACCCACAGAAATAATTGAAATGTAGGAGCTTACAACCACATGGTATCATTTGTAGCAGCCTATGGTTTGCTGGTTGCATCGTTGCTGGGAGTGTTGGGCTGTTGCTGCTGATGCGAAGTGACCCCCTGTTTCCAAGCTTGGTACTCTTTTGACGACCTGTGAGGATTGACAGGCTGGTGTCACCCACCTGGGTGATTTATGGAAACGAAAGGGCTCAAACTCAAGACCTTGAGACTTAAGGAAGCCACCTTAACCGTTAAGCCACCAAGCTTTAATAGGTAGTTTATTTACAAGTTTGAAGGATAGAATAGTTTGTTTGGGATGGCAGCGAGCAGAAATGGAGAATGGAAAAAAAGAAGGAATGAATCGTGCCATTGAGTCTTTTAGAAAAACCTGACCGGTAAGAAGTCACATAACTGCATATAAGGCATTTGGACACAGGGAATTTGTCTTTTCTGTTGTATGACAGTTACAACAAGCAGACACGAATGTATCCGATCCGGAAAGAAAAACAAACATAAAGAGCAAATCTGCCTGGAACTGGAAACGGATTCCCCAAGCTTACAATATTGATGAGGTTACGGAACAAACTTGACCTGTTGTCAATGTAACAGATTCTCAGATTGTGTGTCATCGGTGGTGTCCGGCTTCTCTGAAGTATTAAGATATGATGTTTACATTCCAATGAGGTCGAAATTAAGGAAGTCACTGAGCTGATGCTTCTCCACCTACCCATTCTCGATCAGGTTATGTTTGTTTGAATTGGGGGTCACATCAACCTGTGAAAGCCATTTCCACCTTCTCGGATATATCAGCGTTATTGCCCATCAGTCTAATGCTCTCCGCCGTACAATTACCCCTGCAAATGGATTAGTATTTATATACAAATGAACAAGAACCTCTTTCATCCAGATGTACAAGCTATCGTTTACGCAATCATAACACAAGGCTTGCCAAAATAATTTCCTTTTCGGTTCCAGGTCTGTTGCACATGACGTTTGGATCAGCAGTTCGCCTCCAGTCCATTGAAGCTCGGTTTCTGGTCGGATCTGTCGTGTTTCTTTGTAATTTTCCTCATTGTGATTGCTGTTTGGTTTTTGTCAGATTTTCTGTGCTGAACCAACCTTTTTAAATTCGTTGTGCTGTGTTCTCGATTCGTGTCTGTGTAGTCGGGCCTAGTGCCGAGCCTCAGCTCGCGCGGCATGCGATTCTTGTCTCTGGCTCTGCGGCAACGTTCCTCGTTCCGTCTTCGTGTTTTTTTCCCCAATATTGTCCTTTTTTTTCAGCCTCCGAACTTCATCTTCTTACCCCTCCTCCTTTCCAAAAAGATATATCAAACAAACAAATAAAAAACTATTTCTTTCACTCAAAAATAAATAAATAAATATATATATATTTGAATCTTCACTGCAAATGCTTCGTTCCTTTAAAAGCTTTTAATTACATTGTAAAAAGCTCCACTTTCCTTATTTGTCTGTTAGGAAACTTCACATCTTCTTCATCACAATTAATCTCCTCTCTTTTCTTTCTTCTTCTTTTCTTCGTCTTCTTCTTCTTCTTCTTTAGTCGGTTATGTTTTTCAACCTGTCTTGCTCTGAAAACTTGCTCCATCGACCATTCCATACCGACAACACCGACTTTCCTCCGTTGGCCCTTTAAATCTTCTTCATCGTCCCCGAAGTCTCTGTATATCCAGATTGGAAAATCTTTGAGAATCCGTTGGCGAGTTGTCCATATGACAATATTTCCTTCACAACTGGTGATGTGTCAAACCCCTCCTGTCAGTGCACTCCTCCCAATCCTGCATGCCAACGTCCTGCCACCCACTGCTTCTGTTTACCCCGCTTCAGCATCCTCCACTTCATATTCAATCTTTCTGCATTCCCTTCACCACTCCCCATCAAAGGCTTCCTCCTCGCCCCCGACCCCTCCATCTTCCCCCACCTCTCCCATCTTTCCCCTTTCCCCAATCCTCCCATATCCCTCGCATCTTACCTTGTCCCACCCCTCTCCGCTTCCCCCCCCCATCGCCCCTCACGGCTTACCCACCTCCCAGCCCTCCCAGCTCCCTCCCTCATCACAAATGTGGCATCTCAAATCTGAGACATGTGCTCCAACCTGCAGGTCTCTCATCTCTGGCCACTGCTGATAAACTGGACATCATTTGTATTGTGTCCTCCTATTTGAGAGCCATCCTGGCAGTGGAAATCGCATCCTTACTATAATTCACGGGCCGGCGTTTGTTGTTTGTTGTACTTACGAAATCTAAAGATTTCGGTAGTATATTGATACTTCTGTCCTTCGTTTGTGTGTTTGTGTGTGTGTTGTAGGCACGATAACTTAAACGGAAGAGCTACCAATGTCAAATTACACACATTGTCAGGGGGTTGAGGTAGTGCTGATTTAGATTTTGGTCAAATCGGTCAAGGTCAAGGTCACAGTGAGGTCAAATAATCCGTAAATTCATGTGGAGAAATGGAGTCATTTTTGCTTCGGTCGACGTTACGATTTCGTTTTAACTTCATTTTAATTTTGTCTTCGGTTTTTCGATCGTAGGACGCTTAAAACTCGGTTTTCGAAATTCTGTAAAACTCGATGTTTGGAGACGTTTAAGTTGTATATAAATTTTCACTCGCTGGCGATCTCTCTCTTTTTAGCATCAACAATTCCCCCCATCCGCGCTGAGATAGCGCCGGTAACCCCGTCCGTTCCCCACCCCAACCGTAGTGTCGACCGCCCAACACGTGCCTGCGCAACGCACGCCTAAA
>CM068963.1:103901215-103913411 GCA_035128595.1 Eptatretus atami
GACCACGCCAGGGGCACGGAGTCAGGCACATTATGCTGATATTGCAGCTAGCCTGCCATCACGCCACGAGGGCGCGGGTAAGACCCCTTCGGTCTCGTGGACCTGGCCGCTCACCCAGTCCACGTTACATTTGGGCCATGGACCTGTCTGCCCCCTTGCCTATGAGGGTGGCTTTTATTTGCTTTTTGTGTAAATGTGTGTGTGGCGCCAGTCTTTAAGTAAACCTGAATAAGTGCTTGTACATTGCTTTATTCGGTTGTAACTCTGCGTTGTGTTCTTGCTTTCACTGTATGGCTGTAAATACGTGCCTTGTCTGCGTGTGTAATAAACTACTTGCTTGTTGAACTGTTTTCCCGTTTCGTTGCGTCCTTTCCTTCGTTTGAAAGTTCCATCTTGCATACGTAAGGGATTGGTAGTGGGTTTAGACACCCAGTAAATAATCTGAACCGTCGAGGTCGGCGATAACTCCGCTCGTTATCCCCCTGAGCACGAACGAGCCGCTTAAGCGGTTCGTGTCGGAGCCGACCTGCGGCGTGGTACAACTCCTCGGTACGCTACCGCGCGGGTACTTAGGTATATCGACATTCGGCGATTCACCCTATTTCGCGCGGGTAGAATGCGGACTGGGTTGTGGTGAGGTTAAACCCCACCCGTGACTGGCTCCTGGCGGTAGTTCCAGGAGGGTCATGACTGAATTGTCCGTTCAGGTGGGCGACGCGGTCGCGATTTGAGTACGTGGCGATCGGCACGCCGGGCGGACCGAAATTCGTAACAATATTGTAGATTTCTGAATTACAAATGCTCATTCATTCATTCCACATTTACTGAATGATGCCACTTGCTGTGTAGATGTGTACTAATCATCATAGCACAGTCCCTTAAAAGTTTCTTCATTCAAGTTTTGCTCCAGTTCATCTTTCAGCTAAATCTAGATTCTAATTTGAACGGTCATTTATTTTAGTGGAATCGAAATTCCAATGCGTCATTGCTTACCTTCTATTCTGTCCAACTTGCTTGGAATATCAGACTGTCAAGGTTCAATATGAATTCTCTTAAATGGAACTTCAATGCAGGAGGAAGCCATTAGGCCATTGAGCCTGTGCAATGGTTACAAACCTATGGTTGTTGGTCCATGATCTATCCTTTTCCTATTGCTGTGTGTTAAGCGAGGAAGAAGCACGTACCGTTTTTAAAGTCGTTTGTATGACTCGGCCAGGGTCAGGTTCAAACTGCTGACCTCAGAGATTCAGAGCGGACCTTCGAACCATTACTCCAACGAGCTTTATAGATTTTGTTGAACATCAGACTCAGAATTGAGATATTTTGAACAATTTGCTTGTTCTTCCTTTTGACTCACACATGTCACACATGTAAGGGCTAATCACCACAGCCATGATTAGAAACTAAGCTTATTTGGTGATTGAGAGCATTAAGGAGGCATAAACACCCAACATTCTCGAGTAGTTTGTAACAATCCTGTCCATTGGACTTTAGAGGAATGGATAAAAGGCCCAAGCCTCAAAAACAGTAACAATGAGAGAGCTCCACTGATTGGGCAACCTTAACACTGTTCATTACTGCAGTTGGTTGAGCCTCAATAAGAACCATCTTAAGAGTGATAAATGACATCACAGCTTGCCCAGCCTCCTGAATAAGTGAGGCCACAGGGTGACATCACACACCAGTACCCTCATGTTAGCAATGCATCACAGACTCGATTTTTCGAAGAATTTTCAAAAAAAGAAAGAAATAGAACAAACTTATCAACCTTGTTGGCAAAAAAACTGAGTGATTAATAAATACAATCTGATTGGGAAATTTGATTGCCGCAGACTGCCAATGAATACCAAAAGAAGGGAATGAAATAGTTTATTGTTTACGCTATAAATGAACTTTAAAACATGCGGTGCTTATGCCTATTAACTTTACACACTTGAATGTATCTGATTTAGCAATATCTTGGAAGTTAAGCATATTCAAATCAAATTGGAGACTGCTATAAAACGCTAGATGTTTGGGTCAATGGACAAAGGCCTAGCTAGACTAGGCTATGAGAAGTGGCTCAAGGAGATATAACTTTTTACATTACAGAAAGGAGGCAATTACGAAGGGATGTGATAGACATTTTTTTTAAGATTATGAAGGGTATAGATAAAATAAGTGCAGAAGTTTTTTTTAGCCCAATGGACACTGAAAGAAACAAGGGGCCACAGTCTCAGAGTAAAGAAGAGGAGAGTTAAGACAATAGTTTAAGGCAGGTGTCTTTTACTCAGAGATTATTAAATGCATGGAATAGTCTCCCTGCAAAGATAGTGACAGCAGAAGCAGTAGTCGGTATCGGTATTTTATGCAGGTATCGAGACGTAGTGGGGTTAGTGGGAGGGTATTTTTCGATATTGGCACGATTGCACAGGCTTGATGGGCCAAAATGACCTCCTCCTGCATTGAAGTCCCTTGTCTGTACGATAGCTCAGTTGATAGGGTGCTTGTCTTCGAGCTCTCCGATCCTGAACTTGCTCTCATTCAAGGTGAAATCCAATTAAAACTGCCATCCTTGTGGAGCAACCTCAGGGGCTGCCGCATCTCAAATATGCCTACTTTGGATGGAAATGTCAAAGATCCCACGGTATCTTTCTAAAAGAATCAGCCATTGTGCGCTGGGAGCCAAACTGCATTCCACATTCTTGGCCTGACTACCACCTGGAAGGCAATGGCAAATCACCACCCATATAATTTGCTGCTCATTAGCATGGGTAGCACCTGCAAATCTCCTATCAGGAAGGTGGTGAATTGCACATGGCAGTCACAGATAGATATGCAGGTACACATGATTGCAGAAAATAGCAAAACACTTTAACTAATCATCCCGTGCTGTGAAAAAAAAAAATCTGCCTTGGCAACCTGATCCTGATTTAAAGGGTTCCTTGACAACCGCTGGATGCATCCTGGGTGTCAGAAAAGAATATGAAATGATAAAATTGGCAGCAGAGAATTGCAGTAAATACTTTGGCAGGAAAATGAAAACACCAATGCATTATGATAGCTGAAGAATGCACGACATCTGCCTCTAATAGCTTTCTTTCACACATTGAAAATGGGAAAACATGACATATTTATTAAATGAAGTAAGGCCTTTGTAATGTCCAAATATAAGATTTTCTTTCCCGATAGTACAAAGGCAGAAATCCACACATTGTACTCTGTTTAACTACAACATCAAAAGAATTTGCTTGATTTAAATATTGTAAGATGAAATCGTTTTACCAAGCTCACAGCAAAAGTCGTTATAGAAATGGAGGAACTCTCATGAACTTATGTGGCTGTTTCATTATTGCATATGCAAGTATGGCAGACGTGTTGCTAAAATGTCCCTTGTGATATGAAGCTTATACCTCATTTCTATCAAAATATCTACTCCGTTCAACTTCAGCTTATGTTGTAATTGCCCGAGTCTCTATCACTCATTGTATAAGCAATGTCCAATCAATGTATGTGTGTGGCGCAGATACAACGAGAAGGGCACTCGGTAGAGCGCATAGCTCCGCCAAGCTGATTGGTTTATGTTTTGTTAACTGATACTGAGTTTACCTCCGCCCACTGATAGGCAGGATCTGGATTCGGACCTGAACTAAAATTTAATCAGCTTCTTTTTGTCATCTAACCAACTCATCCACCAAGTTTTGTCCGAATCTGTCCATAACTTTTTGAGATATCCTGCTGTATATCGTTTTAGCCCCATCACTCGATGGTGAAGAATCGCTTGAAAAAATCTCGGATCCGGATCTTCACCAAAATCGAATCAATTCTGTCTAGTTACATACCCATTACCCAACCTGCCCACCAAGTTTCATCCGAATCCGTCCACAACTTTTTGAGATATTGTGATATTTGTCATTTTAGCCCGATAACTCAATGGTGAAAAATCACTCAAAAAATTATCGGATCCGGATCTGGATCTTCACCAAAATCTAATAATTTCCTCGGTGTCACGTACCCAAGCCCTCCACTAAATTTCATCCAAATTCATCTGCAACCTTTTGAGATCTGTTGTTCACAAACACAGACAGACAGACGGGTGAAAACATAACCTCTATCCACCTTCAACGGTGGAGGTAAATATGATATATTATTTAAATATGAGATTTAGCTCATTGAATGATGACAGATAAATAGATGACAGAAAGTGAGACGTCAACACACTGATATTGATCAGAGGTTATCAGGTGAAGTGGCATTGAAGACAGACAAGATAGGTGTGGAGAGAGAAAACTGTTGGTGGAGAAAGGGCAAGGGTCATCAATAATATGGTATTTTCAAAATTATGGTAATCCACCCTAAAATTATTGGTGCACATGCGCAGAAACCCCAGGAAGCTGAAGAGTTTGTGGTGAAATAAAATGTATTGTGTGTCTGGAATGATTGTCACTTGGAGTGGCTCACAAAGCTTTGGAAAAAAAAAAGCCAAAAATACTTGTAAAAGTACTTGGGAGAAAGGGCTGTGCCTCTGAACAACAAAGCACTTCGAGACCTTTCTCAGTTCCCTAATCAGGCAGCTGCTCGTCCTGCAAACTCCCGACCAGGTGTGTCAGTGCAAGGCCTGAGTGGAGGGATGTGTGTTACATAAACCCCCGACAGATCGCTACCAATGGACTGTGTATCTGGATAAGGTTCTTTTGAACACCGATGAGAGGGCTATATCTGGGGCTTGTGCATGTACATTGTGCTGGGAAAGTTTGAAATGCTGATATTTACCATTAATCATGTTGAGAGGAGGGAGGCGGGGGAGCTGCAAGAGCTGTGAGGGCTGTTAAAATATATTGTATTTTTGGTTCCGGAAACCACAAGAGAAATTGTACTAGATTTTTGCATCTACTGTTAAAAGTGTGTGTGTGTGTGTGTGTGTGTGTGTGTGTCAGTCAGCAGCTGATACAAGAATGTACCAACAGTAAATGGTACGAACCCGACATCTCTCAATCGGAGATATTTCTCGTATTTCCTATATTTCCGTGAGTCCGATTTGCATTCAGGAACACAGCAATTATGGTGAACCATTTTGAAATTGCCACTCTTTCGTTTAAATGCTGAAAATTATGTTTAAAAGACGAATTGACTTTCACATTTCATAGCAGCAACGGCAGGTTCAAAGTTTCAGGCAAGTCGAATCAAGTTAATGTAAGCACACTCACAGTGCATGTGTGAAAGCTTAATTTAACATTAGTACGTCATTTGGAAAGTCTCGTATTCAAGAGATCATGCGTGGTTTGGTACGATTGGTGGACAAACATTTTGAAGGATGTGAGTTAATAATAGGACTATGACTGGACAAACGCATTGAGGAAATTCTGCAGACTAAAGAAAATGAAGACAAAAGGATGGAGGGTAAAGTTTATTTTCATTTATGAATGAAGGAACGTTGTCACATTTTCACAGGCTACATGAATGTCCTTGATGCAAAAGAGGTGAATGAACGGATTTTTGAAGGATGTATTATGAATCTTTTACCGTTTCCAACCTCACATTTAGATGGCAGGTATTTGTCACTCCGATATATTCCCTTTTTGAGATGACACATTCTTGGCAACTAATCTCTGTTTCAAGGTATTTAGTGTCGACAAATTCATCGCTGTGGCCTCCAGACACATTCACATAGGAATAATTGTTCAAACACCGGTGTGAACTGTCGAGTGGTTACGGAATATACCGAGCCCAAGAGATGCTCAAGGAAACTCAGCATTCTGGACTTTGTCATCGGAAATTCAAAAGCAAAATTTCTTCAAACAAACTTCAGTGGGTGTCTGTTTTAGAAGTGTTACAGAGACTGGCTTGCCACAAACCATTGTTGCTTGTCTTGTTTGTGTATATGAGCAAGTGTTTCATTAACAACTAGAACGGGTACTCGGTAGAGCGTATACCTCCGCCAGGCTGAAGAGTTTACGTTTTATATCCCACTGATGGGCCGCCAAACAGGCAAACAAACAGATAAACAGACAGGAGTGAAAACATAACTTCCACCCACCTTCAGTGGTGACGGTAATAATGAATGAAAATTAAAACCACTGAATTTTTTTTTTCTATTAATGATGCGTTTTCTTTTTTGCAGGCATCGAGGCTCATGGAAGAGCAGAACAAAAAGGGGCAATGGATCAACAGACAAAATTGTGGGACAACAACAAACAGATGCACCATGACACAAGGAGAGGGAATTGTACGAGAATTGTGGAAGCAGGTTCTCAGTGGGTGTACTGAAGTTCAGTAATGGATGCAACAATTTTTTTTAATGCCTTTTAACCTCATAATCAACAGCAAAATTCTCCACTACCCTAATCGATGCAAAAGAACAAAAGTTTGCTTGAATGAACATTTTTCACGTATTTGGCACAATGTCTTGACCCAATCTCTGCCATTTGACACACTGTTATGTCTTGATGCCATGATAAATCCTGCGTAATTCATCCACACAAAGGCATCATCACAAGGCATATTTAACAAAGTGAAGAAGGTATCTGTGGGCAGGCTCTGTTAAGTCATTCCAATACATCCCACAGTCACTAGATAGGATGTAGCTCAGAGCATTCAGAGGGCCAGCGAAGGTGTAGTTACTGTTCGTTTTGTTTATCAATCTTTCACACTTTATTCTCACCGGAATCCAGCATTGTCATTTTTTACACTAATGAGTGGTTTATGCAAAGGTGACCTGCTACAAAGCTCATCCTCATAATGCATATTTCCCCAGGTGTGGCTACAGAGGAAACATGTGACTTTCCCACTGTTAAAGGCTTCTGTGATTTGGGTCAATGTCGGATGGTTTTCACATGCCACAACATAATGCTTGTCTCTTTCGTGACATCCTCGCACTGGAGGTTTGCTTTTTCTGTGATCTGAAAACATTGCCGTGACAGGAGCACTAAGGAGGCTGGACATGTTATGAAACACAGCCATTACTTTGATGGACAACATGGTTGCAAGTGTACGAAGCATCATGCTCTTTGTGAAGTCACTGAGAGTTTTCAGATTTCACAAGATTGTTGTGAAACTATTACATACTTTTCCCATGATTCTTGTTCGATAATTATATAGCCAATGGTGTGGTGGATCACATGACCAACTAAAACAGCTCTAGGTAGAGGGAATACCTCCACCAGGCTGAATCGTTTACATTTTGTATCCCACTGATAGGCCGGATCTGCATCCGGACTTGAACCAAAATCGAATCGGCTTGTTCTTGTCACCGAACCAACTCATCCACCAAGTTTTGTCATAACTCGTCCCCAACTTTTTGAAATATCATGCTATATGTAATTTTTGACGCCATCTTTCAATTATAAAGAATCATTTTAGAATGAAAAAAATTCTTGTATCTGTCTCTGGATCCGGATCTTCACCAAAATCGAATCAATTCGTCCTTGGCACACTCCCAACTCGTCCACCGGGTTTCGTCCGAATCCACCCATAACTGTTTTTTTGAGATACCCTTCTCACAGACAGACAAACGGACACGCGTGAAAACATAACCTCCGTCCACATTGGGTGGCGGAGGTAATTACATTTTTTATATCTATTGATGAGATTTTCTTTTTTAGGGGAATGATGAGGAAAAGAGGGTGAAGGGAACACAGTAACCTGCAAGTATGAAGATTGCATTGGGTGGGGTTAATGTGAATAAATAATATTGTGGGTAAGGCTGGGGGATGAGATTAAATATTTGTGCACCACTTGTTGGATGCCCTGGAGAGAAAAATGGGATGAGACGCCTCAGGAAGGTGGTTTCATAAATGTGAGAGCCTGGACAAAAGAGTGGATGTGTGCAGTGAGTCTAGATTTTGGATGTTTCATGAGGAGAGGCTTACTGGAAGAGCATATGAATCCTGGAGGAGCTGGGAAGGATCACAGTGTTGAGGGAATAGAGCATGCAGAGGGGATTAGACTGGAGGAGAGGTGGAAAACAACAGAGATCACCAACTTGTTTGTGAAGTGAGAGCAAGGTCACCTTGATCGGATCACCCAACTGCCAAGTTCAAATCTGTGAGTCACGTTTGCGTGACCGAAGGTGCCAGTCGACCCTGCGTCTCCTCGGCAAAGCGTTAAGGCCTATGTGCCGCCCTGCCACCTGGTGGAGATACTGGTTTGAGCGGGACCTCTGCCAAGTCACCACATGACCAATACCAATTAAGAAGACCAAGCTTATCTAGTCACGTGATGAACTTTGACACACAAATTGAGCTATAAACCTTCGTACGACCATATGCCGCCGCTTGGACAAACAGAATGCACCACCTTGTAGAGACCAAGCAGTTGTATGTACACACACAAATGTGCACATCACTACTGTCATCAAGCCAAACATTACCCTTACCGAAAACCAGCACCCATGGAGCGGATATGCAATGAAACAATCATCACAGTCGTAATGTTAACTGGGTGTACATGCATACTGACAGCAAGAAGCAGTTGGGGAGTGCATGAGACAGTATATGGCTGACCTGCACGACGAACCATGATGGGACCGTTGTGTCCCTTCTGGGTGGGTGCATAACACGAAGTGTCATGGCACCTGGGGGAGGGAGGCACTTCCCCCATGACTGCTTGCGGGGGGATTCGCTCGGCTTTATTGATTCATACTCTTTAGAAACTCCTCACAAGAGTGCTGTGGGTTCAGCATCAGCGACCCCTGACACATTCAACAGGAGTCCGGTCAGACCAGATACCAGCGGCACAAACTGCCATGATGCCCGGGTGCAGAATGATCCCTCGGGCAGTTACCCATGCCAGCACGCAGCGACAATGACGAGCGTGACGATCTGCCCCAGAGGCCCAGAAAAGATTCAGAGTGACAGCCGGCCAACAACGATACAAGGACAGAAGTGATGTGAGAGTGGATCTTTTCCGCACCCTTTTATAGGTGTCGGTAAAGCATTAGTCCTGCCAACAGGGCTTTTTCATCCATAATTTTTCATGTTGAGCCAGCACCTTATTGGCGCCTGGCTCAAGGGGCGTATACAGAGACATGACAGAAGTAAATAGACCCCTTAAATTTCTTCATTTCATCTGTTTTACGCAGTTTTACTCAGTGATTTATACTAATATTCGAATATTTATTTGCAGAAATGAGTTCCTCGGTCTTGTATGACAATAAACTATGCCTCAAACCCAGGGAGCACACAAACTTTCCGATTTTCAGAGGACAAATTGTTGGCCGTTTGGAAGGTTTCAGTCAGCCAGCATCAGATAGCTCAGAACCTTGGCATTCCGGTTTCTACGGTCAATCAAGTGATTGTGCAATTCACCAGCGAAGGCGAGGAATCCACAGCTTCCCATTCTGGTTGATCTGGGCCCTCAGAAAGGTGTATCTGAGCTGTCAAGCGGTCCATTGAGAAAACTCCCCGTTGCAAGGCAGCAGATGTTGCAGTGGAGGTCCAAGTTAGCTCAAGAACTGCCGTGCGGTACCTTCATCAACTGGGCTACAATGGGAGAGCAGCTTGGAGAAAACCTCTTCTTAAAACAGCCAACATTCAAAGGAGAAAGAAGTGGGCTGACGAGATGGCCAACAGACCCTTGGAGTTTTGGCAAACTGTATTTTTTTCAGGTGAGTCTCAATTTTCTGACAGTGGATGCGTATGGGTCTGGAGACTTCCCAGTCAAGAGTTTTCCTTGAACCGATTGCAGCCAACTGTCAAACACGGTGGTTTTTCAGTGATGGTGTGGGGAGCAATCTGGAGCACTGGTCGGTCAGAGCTTGTGAAGTGTGTTGGCAACATCAACACACCGACACACATTTCTATCCTTGAGGATGGATGTCTCCCTGTCTTCTCCACTGGTCAGATGGTCAAAAACAACACTCTGTTCATGGAAGATGGAGCTTCCTGCCGTACTGCAAAAAAGACCAAAGAATGGCAGGACAGAAATGGGATCAAGCAACTTCCATGGCCAAGTCGGTCTCCTGACATGAACCCCATTGAACACCTCTGGGGCATATTGAATCGAGCTGTGCGGAAAAAGTCCAGGAAACCAACATCATGAGCAGAATTCCAAACCCATTTGCATGAAGCCTGGGCAGAAATCCCACAAGAGAAATTTTCAGAACTCATTAGTTCTATGCCTGAAAGAGTAAAAGCATTGAAATCTGCAAATGGCGAGTCTACAAAACATTAGTGTATGTATTAAAATAGATCAAATATACTTCAAATGTTCAATAAATATATTCTTTTAAAATCATGGTGTCTATTTACTTCTGTCCTGTCTCTGTACTTGTTGCATACTTGCGATTGGCCCTTGTTCTAGGGGCGTGTATATTTGTTACACTAGCACCCGACTGGTTCTGAATTTTGGGGGTGTGGAGCAATATTGATCTCCTTTTAATTCCACTTGGTGCTCTGGTAGAAGAAGTTCATCTTTTGGCAATATAAGTATCCAGTGACTTTTTGTGCTGCAATCTTTATTATAAAACAGGAGTGTCTGTCTGTCTGTCCCCGGGCTACTCCTTCAGTTTTGGGGCTCCCTTCTGTAGAACATTTGGCGGGGGCTACCCCGCCAAACCTTCTCTGGACCATTTTGGGGTCCCAGCCGGTGTCTTAAAGTGGGTGGGAGGTTTCATAAATTTCTCAATACAATTATGATTTTGAGTTTTGATCCGTACGAAGCTACTCCCTTTCTGGATATAACCTCAGAATGGCGTTTCTCTAAATTGTGATGTATTTTGTCATTTTGTCATGTTTGTCATATTGTATTTTGTTACATTAATTGTACAGTATTATTTTGTGATTGGAATGATGATGTTTGTAATTGAAATATGGAGATTCATTTTAAAGTAGAATGAGGAAATTACGTGAAGGTTTCTACCCGTGACATTCGCGGATTCGTCATTGTGACATCATAGAAACATTGTTACGGATTTGGAAGCCTTCTGCCCACAGACAGTCAGCAGTTCCCGCAGTTCAGTTATTTCGATAAGTATGTGTTTATAGTTAGGGCCCCGTCCCTTATGTCTAATGGGAATTTCATGTGTGCGCTGCGGGTATATTTTTTAGTCAGGGTTTTTTTACAATAACAATAACAGCGGCACCATCCCTCGCTCAACCTGGTCGCCATTACACACGCGTGTCCAGCCACGCACGTGGGCAGAGATTTCCATCGCCTCAGATCGAGACTACGCCCAGAAAGGCAGGGGCGTGCCCCTTGTCCAATCACGCACAGAGGGCGACTTTCCAATGACACCCCGGCCAATGAGGGTTGAGATTGCCACAGAGGGTGACTTTCCCACGACACCCCGGCCAATGAGCGGGTTGAGATTGCCACAGAGGGTGACTCTCCACGACACCCCGGCCAATGAAGGTTGAGATTGCCACAGAGGGCGACTTTCCCATGACACCCCGGCCAATGAGGGTTGAGATTGCCACAGAGGGCGACTTTCCCATGACACCCCGGCCAATGAGGTTGAGATTGCCACAGAGGGCGACTTTCCCATGACACCCGGCCAATGAGGGTTGAGATTGCCACAGAGGCGACTTTCCCACGACACCCGCCAATGAGGTTGAGATTGCCGCAGAGGGCGACTTTCCCATGACACCCCGGCCAATGAGGGTTGAGATTTCCGCCAGAGGACGACTTTCCACGACACTCCGGCCAATGAGGGTTGAGATTGCCACAGAGGGCGACTTTCCCACGACACCCCGGCCAATGAGGTTGAGATTCCACAGAGGGCGACTTTCCCATGACACCCCGGCCAATGAGGGTTGAGATTGCCACAGAGGGTGACTTTCCCACGACACCCTGGCCAATGAGGGTTGAGATTGACACAGAGGCGACTTCCCACGACACCCCGGCCAATGAGGGTTGAGATTGCCACAGAGGGTGACTTTCCCACGACACCCGGCCAATGAGGGTTGAGATTTCCACAGAGGGTGACTTTCCCACGACACCTCGGCCAATGAGGGTTGAGATTGCCACAGAGGGTGACTTTCCCACGACACCCCGGCCAATGAGGGTTGAGATTACACAGAGGGCGACTTCCCACACACCCCGGCCAATGAGGTTGAGATTTCCACAGAGGGCGACTTTCCCACGACACCCCGGCCAATGAGGGTTGAGATGCCTCAGATGGCGATTTTCTCACCTCACACAAGAAATGAATAAAGGAACGCCAGGTCTTGGGGGTCGCGCTGGTCTTGGGGGTCGCGGGTCTTGGTGCTGGCTGGTTCGT
>CM068963.1:103913421-103929517 GCA_035128595.1 Eptatretus atami
GTCATCGTCGTCTCTGGTCTTCTCCTTGGTCTTGGTTCGTTGGTGGGTGGCTGGTTGGAGAGCACGGTCCTTGGTGCTTGGTGCGACGACGAAGGTGTGGGTTCCAGTCCCCCCCGATCCAGCTCGTCTCGACCAGACCGCACGAGGTGGAAAGGTGCCCAACCGGCCCCATTTATTTTGGGTGTGTGTGTGTGTATGTGTGTGTTGGTGGCGCCCGTCCTGTAAGTAGAAATTGTTTAAGTGCGTTGCACATGACTTGCATTTCTGATAGTCGGTTTAATTCTGCTCTTTTTGTGCTCCCCTGCCCCATTATAAATAACCCCCCCAATTGTTCAATGTACCAGCTCATTGTTGTGCTTTCTATTATTGACCCAGCACGGTTCGTGCTTGAGAACCAGTAAGCTGATTGGGCTGTAAGTTGTCGTTTGGACCGACGGACTTTGGTAATTCCGCTCGGTTACACCGGACTGAGGTCGCTAGAGCGACCCGGTTCGGCAGAGTCCGTTGAGGGTGTGACTTCCCTGGTAATTTGACGACGTGGGTATTTAGGTATATTGAAATTTGGCTATTAACCCTACCCCACGCCCTCAGAGAATTGGTAAGCACGGTCCTTAAATGACCCATGACCTTCGGAGTTGTCTGAACGTTACGACCTGTAATTCCGGGTGTTCAGTGAGAGACGGCTCTACTGCTCCACCTGGCGGCCGTTCCTCGCCACCGACCCCCGGCCCACAACAATATTACCCACCTGACTTTTGTTGGGGTTAGCTGCTGTAATTTTTTTATTATTATTATTATTATCTTTTTGGGGGGGGGGGAGGGGGGGCGTTGCCCAGGTTCTTCACGAACCAGCTGGCCAGTCCTCTCCTGTACATAGCACGGGTACCTTGCTAGTATGCAAATAGCGGTAAAGGCAACACGAACAAGTGGAGACGATTCATTGATTTTTTTTCCTCTGATTTTAAATGCAGCAGGCCACCGTTTACAGTTTCAAATTGACAGTGTAGCAGACTCAGACCCAATGAGGACACATTCATGTTTCCACTTTACAAAGAAGAATGCAATGCCACAACGATAGCGCTGCCTTTCACACTGCACTCAGCAAGGCATTTCGTCAACCAGACTCGGGTAGTGTAATGGTTTTGAGCAACCACCACGAGTCTGGGAGGTCGGTGGTTCAAACCCCAGCCAAGTCATTTCAAAGACTTTCAAATGGTACGTGCTACTTCCTTGGATAACATTCAGCATTTAAAAGGATGAGAGCATGGACAATCCCAATAGGTAGGCATCCATGAGGAGGAGGAGGAAATTCCTCCTTCAGAAATGCCCCGCCGAGTGAGATGAGAAAGGCGGCACCATTGTTGTGACGTCACTGGTACCCAGAGTGCTCACACTTCCACAAAGCTCAATGGCTGTATTTGTCTCATCCTGCAGTCCTGTGTTGTGTCTCGTGTATTCATCTGTACATCCAGGTGTGTGAGATGTGTGTGTTGCAGCTTCACCACAAGCCTAAGATCCTCGAAAACAAAACAGAAGAACAAGAGGCTGGGTAATATCTGATATTTTGCTCTGAGGAAGGGTTAATCCCCGAAACGTCAGCTGCGCCTCACCTCCCACAGAGATAAACATACTTGTATCTCACATTTAGTTGACAAAATCCATTGTTTATGTTATCTGCAGATGCAGCCTTGACAGAGACTGTTACTGTATTTAATTTGGTAGAAGCTGGTCGAAAACAGGATACAAAAGGATAAATAACACTTTATTCAAAAAAAGCAATATTTCGGTTTTTGAGCAGTTTTCTGATAAAATACTGAAATGCATCAGATGACAAAATCTATTCCTCCCAAACATGCTCATCTCAACACTGTTGGCAAAGATGTCCCAATGTTCACTGGATATGGGAATTGCAATTGAATGAACAAGTTGTGAAGCAATAAATAGTCACAGCATGTCATTAACCATACAAACACATGACAAATGATATTGCAAGAAACTGTAAATGTAAAGTGATCCCAGAAGAAAAATAATTCGATCCAAACCATGTTTGAATTAAAATACGCATTCAACAGACATCGTCCAGCTATGTAGGTGGGATGACTCACAAAGACAATAGACAGAGCAAGCTACAGAATGGGAAAAGATTCTCTCTCTCTCTCTCTCTCTCTCTCTCTCTCTCTCTCTCTCTCTCTCTCTCTCTGCTCTCCACCCAGTGTTTGCTCTTATGATTTATCTTGTCTGTTCTTACCACTGGTGGCAGAAATAACTATGAAGCAGTTACCATTTTACCTTCAATCCAAAATAAACCTACAAATCAAGTTTAAAAACGAAATTCCCATAATGTTATTCCACAAAATCATCCACAACGTTGTCTCTTGCCTCTCAAGAGCGCATCCCTATAAAATACTGCACAAGACGTGGCTCTCACTAAACAAGGGTGTTGCGTGAGTGAAGTAACAGGGTTTACATGATGATACTGACATTAATCATAAGGACGGTCAATACGAGGGTCATGGCAGAACTGTTTACAGTGAAGTTTTCCTCCTTGGAAATGATGGCACTGTCCAAACCCACAGAAATATATGAAGATGTAAGGAGCTACAACACAATGGGTATCATTTCGTATGCAGCCTATGGTTGCTGGTTGCATCGTTGCTGGGAGTGTGGCTGTGCTGCTGATGCAGTGCCCCCTGTTTCCAAGCTGGTACTCATTTTGACGACCTGTGAAGGATGACAGGCTGGGTCAACCCACCTGGTGTGATTTATGGAAACGAAAGGGGCTCAAACTCAAGACCCTTAAGAACTTAAGGAAGCCACCTTAACCGTTAAGCCAACACCAAGCTTAATAGGTAGTGTTTTTACAATGTTTGAAGGAATGAATAGTTGTCTGGGAATGGCAGCGAGCAGAAATGGAGATGGAAAAATGAAAGAAGGAATGAATCGATGCCATTGAGTCTTTGAGAAAAACACTGACCGGTAAGAAGTCACATAACTGCATATAAAGGCATTTGGACAACAGGGAAATTTAGTCTCTTCCTGTTGTAATGACAGTTACAACAAGCAGACACGAAATGTAATCCATCCGGAAAAACAAAAATAAAAGGCAAATCTGCCCTGGAACTGGAAACGGAATTCCCCCAAGCTTTACAATATTGATGAGGTTACGAACAAACTTGAACCTGTTGTCAATGTAACAGACTTCTCAGATTGTGATGTCATCGGTGGTGTCCGCTTCCTCTGAAGATTTGCAAGATATATGGTTATACATTCACAATGAGGTCGAATTAAGGGAAGTCACTGCTGATGCTCTCTCCACCCTTACCCATTCTCGATACAGGTTATGTTGTCGTGAATTGGGGGTCACATCCAACCCTGAAAATCCATTTCACCTTCTCGGATATCCAGCGTTATTGCCCATCAGTCTGAATCGCCTCTCCCCGTACAAATACCCCTGCAAATGGATTAGTATTTATATACAAATGAACAAGAAACCCTCTTCACATCCAGATGTACAAGCTTCGTTTACGCAATTCATAACACAAAGGCTTGCAAAAATAAACTTTCCTTTTCTGGTTCCAGGTCTGTTGCACATGGACGTTTGGATCAGCAGTTCGTCCTTCCAGTCCATTGAAGCTCGGTTTTCTGGTCCGGATCTGTCGTGTTTCTGTTGTATTTTCCTCATTGTGTTGCTGTTTGTGTTTTTGTCAGATTTTCTGTGCTGAACCAAACCTTTAAATCGTTGTGCTGTGTTCTCGAATTCGTGTCTGTGTAGCTCAGGCCTAGTCGCCCAGGCCTCAGCTCGCCGGCATGCAGATTCTGTCTCTGCTCTGCGGCAACGTTCCTCGTTCCGCTTCTGTTGTCCCAATTATTGTCCTTTCAGCCTCCTGAACTTCATCTTCTACCCCCTCCTCCTTTCCAAAAATATATCAAACAAACAAATAAAAAAACTATTTCTTTCACTCAAAAATAAATAAATAAATATATATATATTTGAATCTTCACTGCATGAAATGCTTCGTTCCTTTAAAAGCTTTTAAATACATTGTAAAATGCTCCACTTTCCTTATTTGTCTGTTAGGAACACTTCACATCTTCTTCATCACAATTTAATCCTCCTCTTCTTTTCTTCTTCTTCTTCTTCTTCTTCTTCTTCTTTAGTCGGTTTATTTTCAAACCTGTCTGCTCTGAAACACTTGCTCCATCGACCCATCTCCCATACCGACAACACCACTTTCCTCCGTGCCTTCAACAATCATTCTTTCCATCGCTTCCGAAGTCTCTGTATATCCAGATTGGAAATCTTGAGAAGTCCAGTTGGCAGAGGTTGTCCAATCATGACAATCGATTTCCTTTCACAACTGGTGAATGTGTCAAACCCCTCCATGTCAGTGCACTCCTCCACAACTCCTGCATGCCAACGTCCTTCCAACCCCACTGCTTCTGTTAACCCCTTTCAGCATCCTTCCACTTCATATTCAATCTTTCTGCATTCCCTCACCACTCCCCATCAAAGCTTCCTCCTCACCCCACCCCTCCCATCTTCCCCACCTCCTCCATCTTCCCCCTTCCCCCACTCCTCCATCATCCCCTTCAGCATCTTACCCCTTGTCCACCCCCTCTCCGCTTCCCCCCCCATCCCGGCCCCTCACAGCTTACCCACCTCCCCAGCCCCTCCCAGCTCCCTCCCTCATCACTAAATGTGTGCATCTCAAACATCTGAGACATGTGCTCCAACTGACAGGTCTCTCAATCTTGGCCACTGCTGATAAACTGGACATCATTTGTTATTGTGTCCTCCAATTTGAGAGGCCCATCCTGGCAGTGGAAATGCATCCTTACTATAATTCACGGCCGGCGTTTGTGTGTTTGTTACTTACGAAATCTAAAGATTTCGTAAGTATATTGATCACTTCTGTCCTCTGTTTGTGTGTTTGTGTGTTGTTTGTAGGCACGATAACTTAGAACGGAAGAAGCTACCAATGTCAAATTACACCACATGATTCAGGAGGGTGATGGCTAGTGCTGATTAGATTTTGGTCAAAATCGGTCAAAGGCTCAAGGTCACAGTGAGGTCAAATATAATCCGTAAATTCATGTGGAGAAATGGAGTATTTTTGCTTCGTCGACGTTACGAGTTCGTTTAAACTTCAATTAATTTTGTCTTCGGTTTTTTGCGATCGCTTAGGACGCTTAAAACTCGGTTGTCGAAATTCTGGTAAAACTCGGATGTTTTGGAGACGTTTAAAGATTGTAATAAAAATATTTCACTCGCTGCGTCACGGCTTGTCACGTGGTGCAGCGCGCTCGAGTAGACGCTCGTTGAGTCACGTCAAGTTTTGCGTGTGCGCGCTGACGGTGTTTTCGATAAAGATGGTGTTTAAAAGTCATTTTTTATCCCAATAAAGGTTATCGTCGCATGCCTGACTCGCTAAGCCGTCGGATTATGTAAAGATTGTTGGTGGATGGCCGAATATTACGGTTTTGTGACTTTGATAAAATAATATTAAATAATTGCGTGGAGAAATGGAGATTTTTGCTTCGGTCGACGTTACGAGTTCGTTTTAACTCGGATCGCAATTCTGTTTTCACTTTTGGTAATGGCTAAGTATGCTTAACACTGGGTTGTCGAAAATTCTGGTAAAAATCGGATGTTTTATGAGTTTTATGTCGGGTGTCGTATCTGAGGCTATAACTGAAGATTATGCTAATGAGGGGATTGTAACACACGGCATTACGCGCTCGTTTCAAAGTCAATTTCAATCCTGTCTTCAATTTTGGTAACGGTTAAGTATGCTTAACACTCGGTTGTCGAAATTCTGGTAAAATCGGATGTTTATGAGAGGTTTGGTCAGAATCATCGTAGAAACTTCTGGTTTGCGTCTCTACCTTCTCTAGAGACAGCTTTTATTAGAGAAGGTCAGAGGTCAAGTTGACGATTTCGTAAGTACCAGTCTATGACTGCTTGTTTGTGTGTTTGTTTGTAGGCATGATAACTCGAGAACGGAAGAAGCTACAATGTCAAATTACACCACGTATTCAGGAGGGTGATGGCTACGCTGATTAGATTTTGGTCAAAATCGGTCAACGGTCAAGGTCACAGTGAGGTCAAACATTCGATTTTTGATGGTTTGGTACAGAATCATCGTAGAAACTTCTGGTTTGCGTCGCCTTTCTCTAGAGACAGCTTTTATTAGACAAGGTCAGAGGTCAAGTTGACGTTTTCGTAAGTACCAGTCTATGACTGCTTGTTTGTTTGTTTGTGGTTTGATTGTCGTGCTACTCTACAGTTCTGGCCCAATTACATCCAGACTTGCTCCAGAAGATCAGCACGACTCCATTTAATGTATGGGGTGTTTTTATCTTTGCTGGTGGTCTTGGGGGGGGGGGGGTGAGAGGGGATTAACGGGCAAGATTATCTATGTAAATATGTGTATCGTGTAGTGCCACCTCTAGGTGGGGGAGGGTATTACAAGTCTCCACCATTTACACTACAGTATTGCTGTCCCCACGTTTTTCCAGTGCTGTGAGGTGTTTTAAATTATAAGCAGTAGGTGTGTTTATGCTTGATGTATGTAACCCAGGCTATATATTTTTCCTATACAGAGCTGTCACTTGCCTGTGCACCGCCCAAATAAAGGTATGTGTCAGAAGAACGTGTTGCATGCTTGGAACAAGATCGCCCAAAGGGCGGGTACTCTGCTAGTTCTATATCAATAACTCGATTTCTCACTGTCTGTGTACTGATATTACACATCTCAACCCCCAGGTGTACATTTGGCTGAGACCTCCCTTCCGATAATACCTCTTATCTGTCCATGTGTTGTATCGTCCTCCGAACAGTGACAACTCCATTTACGTCTCTCTGTCTCTCTCTGTCTCTCTCTGTCTCTCTCTGTCTCTCACAACATGGACTAACATTTAATCACTCATCCCAACTCTCTCTCATTCATATGTGCTGATTAGAATTTCCAATTAGCTGGGTGTTCATACATCTCTCACTAGCCATGGCACTTCAGCATATATCTTTTGTGACTCCATAGGACTGACACAATCTGTAAACTTTCCAACCTGGATTTGTCAAAATGGTAATTCCTCTCTTCTGTACTTGGTGATAACAAACTTCCCTGCAAATGTCTCCTGCTCTTCCTTTGCTCCAACTGTTTCATTTGATCATATGCTTGGGTGCTTGTGAGAGACAACAGCTCTCTGGATATTCTCAGAGCCCCCTCAGCGCCGGTGAGTCTGGCAGTTCACTCAAGCAGACTGGGAGGGACTGCAAACAGCCATCTCACTTCGGGACTGGTCTCCTATATCTACCACCCTTGATATTAGCTCAGCCTGGGAATTCTTCCACCGAAACATGCTCTCATGCACAGACCCATCCCATCTCATCTTCATTTATCCTACCCTTCTTCACACCCATGGTACATTGAATCCTGCGGTGAGGCAGTTGCTTTGAAACAATGTGCCTTGTTTTCCTGGAAAGCAAACATGACTGAAGGCAATCTCAGAACATTCCACAAAGCCCACAACAAGTGTGTGTCCACTCTCAGGTGAGTCAGGGAACAACCTCTGTCCAAACTCAAGAATTAACTTTCAAACTTGTCTCCCTCTTCTAAAACCTTGCAGCACCTTGTTAAGTGTATCTCTGGTGTAAGCTCCCATTCCATCCCATCCCTGTCTTCAAATGGTACCACAGCCGACTACGCTCATGAGAATGCCGAATGCCTCAATTGTTTGCTTCAAAATCTTGTGTCCCCAACCCCTCACTCTCTGTACCCACAAAACCCAGTCACACCCAACTACTCCTGGACCATTTCTTTTGCACTTGAGAATGTGAAGATGTTTCTGGCAACCCTCAACTCTGATTTCACAACTGGACCAGACGGCATCGGCTCACGTGTCCCAAAGATCTGCTCTGCTGCTCTTGCGCATCCTCTTTCTGCCCTTTTCACCCTATCATTTACCATAGGTCATCTTCCGTCTGCTTGGAAGTCAGCCAACATCACTGCATTACATTAACAAGGTGAAAAAAAACCTATCCCCTTAACCTCTTCTGAACCACATTGGAATCTCAAAGAGGAAGTGTTAGATTACACTATGCTGTACCAATCCATGTTGTAAAATGTTAATACACAAATATTATCGTGCGCCTGTATTACATTGTAGCAGTCTGTGTTGCACAATGCCGTATCATGCGAGAACTGTACATGTACGTTTAATACATATGTTCAAGGAGCAACAAAATTGGGAGTGGTCTTCTCCTTATTTTGCTGTCGTATAGAATGCAATGTCGACAAATATACTTGCCCGAGACTCATTCCAATTTATATTATTATTTCTGCAACTTAGCAGGCAATGTGTGACCTCCCCAAATAACAATTCTGGATACACTCTTGTATGTGTTCACAAAGACATCTTGGTTGCTCTTCACAAACATTGCATTGCCTGCAACTCACTTTTGGGGTTTTGAATTTTCAGCAGAGCCCCTTGCATTTTATCCAGCTCAGTGATTTCAGCGGCAAACAGCACCAAGCGCAGAGCGAACTGTGGAGTGCGGCAGCTAATTTAAAATCCATTCTCGCACTGCTCTCTCCATGCATGGAAATCTCTTACGGCGAATGCTTTTGATGGAAAAAAATATATACATGTGGAGAGAAGACTGTCAATGGGTCTGCCTATTGCAGAGCGGCGCATCGCCTTGCATTTAGTTTGATGTTCACACTTCCAAAGGAGGGGGGTCGGGGAGGGGTTCAAAAGGTTATTCTATAAACGAGATACAATTATATAAGTGTATACTCACAATTATAATGGAAATAAAATACAGCTCACAAAAAAAAATAATAATAAGCAGCAACTTTTAAATTTTTAAATGAACTTTCGAATCACAGTTCATAAATTTCTGAGTCATGTGTAGGCAAACCATGGCTGTTCAGGAAAGAAAACCAATCAGGAAACTAGACAGGCAACATGGAGTTTTATCATTATAGTCACCAAAACTGAGCGATCCTAAAAATTTGCGTGCAAATCACGTCTCCCGCAAAGTGTGTTTGTCCATGTCCACACGCAATGTGTGCCAACACCCTCTATAAATTGGCCATCCGTGTGGGCTGTCAGTTTCGGAATGATTAGGCATCATTTAACACCAGATGATTTAGCTCACACCATCGGTGTGGCTATGAAGGGGAATGGTTCATCTGAGACTGCAAGCTACTGCTCACCAGTACAAGGTTCATCGCAGTGTCTGATCTTGTCATGGTAGGTTTTTTTTATCAACTTAAAGTTGGCAAGCTAATTACCCAAGAAATTAATGGCACTTGTTCTGCGAAGAGTAGATACACCTTGTGAGGCAACAATTTTAACTCGACGTTCTTGGAAGCCAGTGAAAGATTCCAATTTTTAAGAAAACGTCACAAAGTGGTTAATATAGTGATTTCTGCTCGATCACCATCTCGCAAAGCACATCCGACCAGCTTGCCAGCGCACTCTAAACACCACACCGGTAACGAAGAAAGGAGTGCGTATCAACACGGTGCTCACCGGGAGGTGTGTGTGCCGGGGGGGGGGGAATGTTCACATAACAACACATGTATATCCATATAACACCAAGATCACCCAGTTGTGATTTAACAAAGAGCAGAACCCCAATGATTATGACGTCACTTGATCGTGACACTGAAAAATTCCACGCTTTCGCATGTGCCCGGAAATGAGCTATCAGTTGTCGTCTGCCAAAGCTGCAGTTTTGGCTTGAGGAAGTTCATGAATCACAAACGAAATGGCACCTGAGGCTAACTCTGCTCCTTCCTGTTTGATTCAAAAATCGTTAAGAGTAGGGCTTGGTATGGGAGATGTTGGTGTTGGTGGGCTGTGCAGTGTGCCTTTATATAAATATACATACACAGGAGGTTACAGGTAGGACGAGCACCCTGCGGTGCTCTACTGAACCAGCATTTTTTGGGTTTTTTCCCCCCCCCATAATAATACACAATGATTCACCAAGCTCATTACCGTGCTGCTGAATCATCCGATGTTTGGTTACCGGTGATATTCTCTCTCCAGAATCTGCAATATTATCTGTTGTTTCTATGGAAGACCATTTTAGTCACGGTATACTCCTTTATTGGAGATAAGTTATAACCAACACTGGTAACTTCAATTGTCAAGGTGTGTTTCAACACACTGATTTTGCAATGACTGATCCACTTGATTCTCGTAACAGTGGCATGAATGTTTCATGGCTGTGTTGTGTAACTTCAGCATTACTATGCCACCATAAAGCGGACATGCAAGAAATGTTTTACAGCTTAGCAGTCTTACACCCTTGCACCCCCCCTTTTTCCCAGTAAAATCCGTGTGTGTGTGTGTGTGTGTGTGTGTGTGTGTGTGTGTGTGTGTGTCGTTGTCATCTCCATTTGAGGGTTTCAGGAGGTGGAACTGAATCCTCCCAGGACTCAAAGCATCGACCTCCGCTTCGGTAAAGGATTACCGTTCGGGTACCAAGCTGTTGAATTTTTGTTGTTCTCGGAGTTTTGTTCTGAGAAGTCTTTTCAGGATCATCACCGAACCAAGCTGGTGGTGTCTAATCTGAAATGCTGTTTGATTGGGCGATTTCAATAGAATGGAAATGTTGGAAAAATAAAAAGCATTAAATCTAACTTACGTTTAATGGATATGAGAAACTGGATTGAATGAGACTCATCATTATTATTAGTGAAGAAAAAGAACATGAAAGAGGAAGAGTTTTTGCTTTTTTAAAAATGTAAATTGAAACCGGCCAATCAATCCTCACCTTTATCTCAACGACATCATACTGTTTGAAACCGGCCCATCTATCCTCACCTTACTCAACCACACCATACTGTTTGAAACCGGCCCATCTATCCTCACCTTACTCAACCACAACCATACTGTTTGAACCGGCCCATCGATCTCACCTTACTCAACTACACCATACTGTTTGAAACCGGCCCATCTATCCTCACCTTACTCAACTAACCCATACTGTTTGAAACCGGCCCATCTATCCTCACCTTACTCAACTAATACATACTGTTTGAAACCGGCCCATCTATCCTCACCTTACTCAACTATACATACTGTTTGAAACCGGCCCATCTATCCTCACCTTACTCAACTACACCATACTGTTTTGAAACGGCCCATCTATCCTCACCTTACTCAACTACACATACTGTTTGAAACCGGCCCATCTATCCTCACCTATCCAACTACACCATACTGTTTGAAACCGGCCCATCTATCCTCACCTTACTCACGATACCATACTGTTTAATACAGCCCATCTATCCTCAGCTTACTCAACTATATCATACTGTTTAAACCAGCCCATCTATCCTCACCTTACTCAACTATACCATACTGTTTGAACCCGGCCCATCTATCCTCACCTACTACTCAACTATACCATACGTTTGAAACCGGCCCATCTATCCTCACCTTACTCACTATATCATACTGTTTGAAACCGGCCAATCTATCCTCACTTACTCAACTATATCATACTGTTTGAAACCGGCCAATCTATCCTCACCTTACTCAACTATATCATACTGTTTGAAACCGCCCATCTATCCTCACCTTACTCAACTATACCATACTGTTTGAAACCGGCCAATCTATCCTCACCACGATATCATACTGTTTGAAACCGGCCAATCTATCCTCACCTCACTCAACTATATCATACTGTTTGAAACCGCCCATCTATCCTCACCTTACTCACTATACCGTACTGTTTGAAACCGGCCAATCTATCCTCACCTCACTCAACTATATCATACTGTTTGAAACGCGCCCATCTATCCTCACCTTACTCAACTATACCGTACTGTTTGAAACCGCCAATCTATCCTCACCTTACTCAACTATATCATACTGTTTGAAACCGGCCATCTATCCTCATCTTACTCAACTGTATCATACTGTTTGAAACCGGCCCCATCTATCCTCACCTTACTCAACTATAACATACTGTTTGAAACGGCCCATCTATCCTCATCTTACTCAACTGTATCATAGTTTTTAAACTGGCCCCATCGATCCTCACCTTACTCAACTATAACATACTGTTTGAAACGGCCCATCATCCTCACCTTACTCAACTATATCATACTGTTTGAAACCGGCCAATCTATCCTCACTAACTCAACTATATCATACTGTTTGAAACGGCCCACAATCCTCATCTTACTCAACTGTATCATAGTGTTTGAAACTGGCCCCATCGCCTCACCTTACTCAACTATAACATACTGTTTGAAACCGGCCCATCTATCCTCACCTTACTCAACTATATCATACTGTTTGAAACCGGCCAATCAATCCTCACTTACTCAACTATATCATAGTGTTTGAAACCGGCCCATCATCCTCACCTTACTCAACATAACATACTGTTTGAAACCGGCCCATCTATCCTCACCTTACTCAACTATATCATACTGTTTGAAACCGGCCCATCTATCCTCACCTTACTCAACTATATCATACTGTTTGAAACCGGCCATCTATCCTCACCTTACTCAACTATATCATACTGTTTGAACCGCCACCCATCTATCGTCACCTTACTCAACTATGTCATACTGTTTGAAACCGGCTCATCTATCCTCATCTACTCAACTAATATCATACTGTTTGAAACCGGCCCATCTATCCTCACCTTACTCTCACTATACCATACTGTTTGAAACCGGCCATCTATCCTCACCTTACTCAACTATATCATACTGTTTGAAACCGGCCCCATCTATCTCACCTTACTCAACTATCATACTGTTTGAAACCGGCTCATCTATCCTCACTTACTACTCAACTATATCATCCTGTTTGAAACGGCTCATCAATTCACATCTTACTCAACTATATCATACTGTTTGAAACCGGCCCATCTATCGTCACCTTACTCAACTATGTCATACTGTTTGAAACCGGCTCATCTATCCTCACCTTACTCAACTATATCATCCTGTTTGAAACCGGCTCATCAATCCTCATCTTACTCTCAACTATATCATACTGTTGTGAAACCGCCATCTATCCTCACACTTACTCAACTATATCATACTGTTTGAACCGGCCAATCTATCCTCACCTTACTCAACTATATCATACTGTTTGAAACCGGCCATCTATCTCACCTTACTCAACTATGTCATACTGTTTGAAACCGGCCATCTATCCTCACTTACTCAACTATATCATCTGTTTGAAACCGGCTCACAATCCTCATCTTCACTCAACTATATCATACTGTTTGAAACCGCCCCATCTATCCTCACCTACTCAACTATATCATACTGTTTGAAACCGGCCAATCTATCCTCACCTTACTTCAACTATATCATACTGTTTGAAACCGGCCCATCTATCGTCACCTTACTCAACTATGTCATACTGTTTGAAACCGGCTCATCTATCTCATCTTACTCAACTATATCATACTTGTTGAAACCGGCCCATCTATCCTCACCTTACTCAACTATATCATACTGTTTGAAACCGGCCAATCTATCCTCACCTTACTCAACTATATCATACTGTTTGAAACGGCCCATCTATCGTCACCTTACTCAACTATGTCATACTGTTTGAAACCGGCTCATCTATCTCACTTACCACTATATCATCCTGTTGAAACCGGCTCATCAATCCTCATCTTACTCAACTATATCATACTGTTTGAAACCGGCCCATCTATCGTCACTTACTCAACTAATTCATACTGTTTGAAACCGGCTCATCTATCCTCACCTATCTCAACTATATCATCCTGTTTGAAACCGGCTCATCAATCCTCATCTTACTCAACTATATCATACTGTTTGAAACCGGCCCATCTATCCTCACCTTACTCAACTAATCATACTGTTTGAAACCGGCCAATCTATCCTCACCTTACTCAACTATATCATACTGTTTGAAACCGGCCATCTATCGTCACCTTACTCAACTATGTCATACTGTTTGAAACCGGCTCATCTATCCTCACATTACTCAACTATATACATCTGTTTGAAACGGCTCATCAATCCTCATTTACTCAACTATATCATACTGTTTGAACGGCCCATCTATCGTCACCTTACTCAACTATGTCATACTGTTTGAAACCGGCTCATCTATCCTCACCTTACTCAACTATATCATCCTGTTTGAAACCGGCTCATCAATCCTCATCTTACTCAACTATATCATGATGTTTGAAACCGGCCCGTCTATACTCACTTACTCAACTACATCATACTGTTTGAAACCGGCCCCGTCATCCTCACCTTACCATATTGTTTGAAACCGCCCCGTCTATCCTCACCTTACTACTCACCTTACTTCTTCCATCTACCCCTCATCGTAACTATATATGTATTTCCTGTGTGTGTGTGTGTGTGTGCGTGCGTGCGTGTGTTGTGTGTGTGTGTTTGTGCGTGTGTGTCTGTGACTGCCGTTTCTCGACAACCGCCAGTCCGATCTGATTGAAACTTGCCAGGATATTGCCGGGACCTGCGGATGTGCCTTTTCAAGGTTTGATATTCATCGGACGAGCGGTTCCCACGTTAAGGCCATTTTATTCTTTTTTCAGTGTTGGAAAGGTGTATATATCGCAGCTGAAGTGTCGTTCCACCTTATCATGCCATTTTTTCCCCAAAGATATCACAGAATAATGATAACAGCAAATTAATAATAATAATAATAGCACAATAATTGGCAGTAATAAAAAGAATAACGTGATACAATGACCAATGTCTGTCAAGCAATAACGACCTATATATTGTCTGTCAACCAATAATGACCAATAACGTCTGTCACCAATGACAGGACACGGTGCTATGACATCACGAATGATGTCACAATTAGTTTATTTATTTTTTTTGCACGATTGACGTCACAATTCTTCTTCTTCTTCGTTTGGTATGACGTCACAATCGACGCTGGGACCTGAGTATGTGCCTTTTCAAGGTTTGATATTAATCGGACAAATGGTTCCCAAGTTACAGCCATTTATCTGTCAACCAATGACAGGACACGATGCTATGACGTGACGAATGACGTCACAATTAATGGTTTTTTATTTTTATTTTTGCATGATTGACGTCAATTCTTCTTCTTCTTCGTTTGGTATGATGTCACAATCGACGCTGGGGACCTGAGTATGTGCCTTTTCAAGGTTTTATATCATTCTTCATCCGTTTCAGCTGTTTCCCACTGTTTCCCAAGTTTTGAAATCTGTTTTTTCCAAGGTTTGAATTAATTGTTCAAATTATTAATTAATCCCAAAGTTTGAATTTTCCCAAGGAAAGAGCTGTTTCCCAAGGGTTTGAAAGCTGTTTTTTTCCCAAGGTTTGAATTAATTGTTGTGCTTGGTAGACATTTGTGAATACATTTACAGAGAGAGGGGGCGAGAGAGGGGGGGAGAGAGGAGGGAGAGAGGGGCGAGATGGGGGGGAGAGAGGAGGCGAGAGAGGGGAGGGAGAGAGGGGGGTGAGAGAGAGGGGCGTCACATTCAAGAGAGGGGGAGAGAGAGGGCGAGAGAGGAGGGGCGAGAGAGGGGGACGGGAGAGGGGGTGAGGGTGGGGGTAGAGAGAGGGGCGAGAGAGGAGGGGGAGAGAGGAGGGGCGAGACTAGGGGGGAGAGAGGGGGGCAAGAGAGGGGGAGAGAGAGAGGGGAGGGGCGAGAGAGGGGACGAGAGTGAGGAGGCGTCACAATTCTTCTTCTTCTTCGTTTGATATGACGTCACAATTGACGCTGGGGACCTGAGTATGTTTCCCAGGTGTTTCCCAAGTTATGACCATTGATGATATGGTTGGCCGATCTAATTGAAACAATGCCCCAATCCAGTCGTCGTTTACGAGAGCGAAGGAACGAAGCTGCACATAATGGCACGCACCTACAGGCATGTACCTACGGGCCCGCACTAGTATATATAATTCCAGCAATCTCTGTGTGTGTCTGTGTGTGTGTTTGTCTGTGTGTGTGTGTCTGTGACCGCTGTTTCTCGACAACCACTGGTCCGATATAATTGAAGCTTGCCAGGTATATTGCTGGGGCCCTGTGGATGTGCCTTTTCAAGGTTTGA
>CM068963.1:103930663-103945167 GCA_035128595.1 Eptatretus atami
CGGGCTGCAGATCAGTGGTAGCTGGCTACCTGGCCGTGAGCATGCGGCTGGGCGTCCCCTTCTTCTCAGAGCTCCGGTCACCGTAGGATGGACCAGCGCAGCTGGTCCCAACTAAGGCGAATCGAGGTCGTTGCCCAAGCTTGCGATCATTCGGAGGAGGAGGAGGCGGTGGTTGAGGACGAGGACCAGGGCTGACGGCGACGAGGGCGGTGAAGAAATCTCTCTTTTTTTGTTCAGCCGTCTGCGCTTTTATTTCTTTATCCCCCACAGAAGGGGTCTCCGCCCTCCCCGCTTCTCCACACCGGACGGCCTTCTGCGCAGATTCCCTCGTCACCCTGTCACTGGCCAGTTTTGGCGTGCAAAAATCCTCGCCGTCCCTCTCACTGGCCAAAACGGGTGGCAAACCCCTCGATTGGCCAGGTGGCATGGTGACATAACTTGGACAGAGTTGGACATAACCTTCACAGAGTCGGGGAAGTCCGATTCGCCGAGCGATGGTCACCCCACTCGTTGCACGCCGATTGGTCGAGGGCCGCCGTGTGGCGGCCTCCGCCTTCTTCCAAAGGACCGCCCCTCACACAGGAAGGTTGAGCAACATGTTTCTGCAGGGGCTCGCCCACCCCTGACGTCGGCCAGTGTGAGGTGAATGAAGCGAAGTGAAGGTGAGGGTGATGCGGTGTCGTCGGCGTTGATGTCGGTGGTGTAAAAATAAACGAAAAGAAAACCTGACTTAAAATAACTCCACAGCGCAGGAACATTTAATTACCCATTAGCGTAGGGTCGGGACCCTAACTGGCAACATGTTACCTTACCGATATAACTGATCTAAAGAACCTGTATGTTGTGTGCTCATGGCTTCCAGATTCGCAACAATATGTCTCATGGAAGACCTTGTACATCTATCATGTGCAGAACAAAGACATTAAGAAACATCATTGTACCTTTACATGAATTATAAGGTCATTAATAGACAATGGACAAATGTGTTGTATGGGATATGAACCTTATGAAACTCCTTCATGAGGCAGTGGTTCAGATGGGAATGCTAATAGCCAACTTTGCCATCCATTATGGAGAAATGAAACTAGACTTTTCCAACAGTTCTCTTGGAGGAGCCGTATTGCTTTTGTGGGTTCGTTATTGACTGATTTAACACATCAAGTGATTCGCAGCCAAGCGTGGGAAAACAATGGCAAGACAGAGGTGCCTTCTTCAAAATCACTGCAAAATTCACCAAGCTCCATTCGCCGATGAATGCTGTATTATTTTACACAACTATGCAAAGTGAAGTTTCTGAAGATGGATCTAATAATAAATTTAAAAAAACAATAATAATAATAATTTTAAAATACAGAAGGTCAAGTTCATGGATTTCATGGAAATTTGGAGTCAAGACTGCAGTCAAAAGTTCTTTATTTCTATGAAATGTAGTCTTACCACCTCTATATTGAATAATGTTTAAACAGTGGTTGCTGAAGGAAAAAATTTACAAAGGAAGCAATGGGGGAGAGAGAGGGTGGATCCATGCATCTTTTCCTTTTACCTCCCCCATCTTTCACCTTACACCGAGAGTCGCAGGACATGTTTGACTGAATCACATTTATATCTGTAACACAGTAATAAATTGAGGTGTGATAAAGTAGCACTTCCTGTGAATCATTGCAATGGTCCGGGCAGTGTAGGCAGTATCATGTTCAGCGGCTTGTTCGTCCATCTCACAATTTGAGTTGTGTGATCTCACATAGATTCGTAGAAAATGTGACAGCTGGGTAGTTTACTGTGCATTGCTCGGTTTATTTTCAGCTGAAGATGGTATGCGTTGGAACTGCAATGCTTACATGACATGTTGGATGCAAATTACCATCACCACACTTTCCCAGCAGCAACCTCTTGACTTGAGAGTACATTTTCATTGTGCAATGACTTAATTTGGATAGTTAGTGTTAACATTTTGTCAAAAAAAACAACAACTATATGTTGGAAAAATGTTCAAATGTCTCCTGATCTTCCTCTGCTTCAATGGGTTCATCTAATCATATTCTTGTGAGAGCAACATCTCTCTGGATATTCTCAAAGAGTTGCCTCAGCACCGGCGAGTCTGGCAGTTCCTTCAAGCAGATTGGCAGGAACTGCAAGCAGCCATCTCAGTTCAGGACTGGTCTCTTATATCTACTGCCCCTGATATTAACTCAGCCTGGGAATTCTTAAACAGAAACTTGCTCTCTCTTATGCACAGAGCTATCCATATTGTCCTCAGTTATCCTACCCTTCTTCCTGCCCATGGTACATTGAATGCCGTGGTAAGGCAGTTGCTCACAATCGGCTTGCCTTCTCTTCTTTGAAAGCAAACCCGACCGAAGGCAATCTCAGCTCATTCCACAATGCCCGCAACAAGTGTGTGTTCACTCTCAGGAGCCCCAAAAAACATCTGTCCAACCTCAAGAATGAACTTTCAAAATTGTCTCTTTCTTATAAAACCGGGTAGTGCATTATAAAGTCTGTCTCCGAGTATGCTCCCCTTCCATCCCCTCCCTGTCTTCACATGGCACAAGAGCCGACTCCGCTCGTGAGAAGCCCGAATGCCTCAATTTTGTGTTTGCTTCCAAATCGTATGTCCCCCAACCCCTCACTCTCTGTATTAACCTACCCAGTTGCACCAAACTCCTTCTGGACTGTCTTTTACACCTGAGAAGGCAGATAAGCTTCTGGAAACCCTCAACTCTGATTCTGCAACTGGACCGGATCAGCTCATGTATGCCATAAACACACTGCAACAACGAGACCGGATCAGCTCTGAATCTGCAACATCGGTTCACTTGTGCCATAAACCTGCTCCGCTGCTCTTTTCACCCTATCATTTGCCTGAGATCATCTTCCATCTGCTTGGAAGTCAGCCAACATCACCATATTACATTAACAAGGTGGAAACACTGATCCCCTGAACTACCGACATGGTAGCTTACTTCCAATCATCAGCAAGGTTATGGAATCCATCATGCCGGTTGATATGAAATCCTTCTCAAAAAAAAAATTCTGCTATTTTAACAGACTGCTCTCATTTCGACCTCTCCCTTCATTCCTTGCCTAAAAAATCCAACTGTTACAGCGTTTCTTCTCTCCATTCTCTGAATTCGCCTTTATTGCATCCATCCAGAATGTGTTAAATCGCATCTCTGACCTAAAACTTTTAAAAACCCAGTTTGCTATGAATGTTCGCTTTCCATCAACCTTTCTTTTTTTCCAACTTCAGTGCCAACTCCCCCCTCTCACCCCTCACTCTCACTCTCAAAGCAACCATCCCACTCTTCTCCCTCCAAGCCTCCCTCTCACCTCTCTCAAAAATTCCCCCTCACCTTTCTCCCACCTTTCATCCCCTCACTCATCTTCCTCAAAGTTGCCCCCCTCTCATCCACTAAGCTGCCTCCTTCCACTGCCCTCTCACCTCCATCTCTTCACTCCACCTCCTCAAATCCTCAACTGCCTTCTTCCCCCTCTCTTGTCCCCCTCTCCCCAGCACCACAGAGCCTTTTCTCCTCCTCATTCGCCCCCTCCCCTAGCTATTCTGCAATCCCCCACACTCTTTAACAACCCTCCTTACCTCCCCCCCTCGTTGTCCTACCCCCCCCCACCCCCTGCACCCAAAGCTTCTCCCCTACCTCTTCATTAAAAGTGTGACCTCAAATATCCGGGTCCTTCGCTCAAACCTTTCAGATCTTTCCATACAGGTTGCCACTGACAAACCAGACATAATCTGCCTAACAGAAACTTTCCTCTCCCAAGCGTGTCTGACTCCCAAGTATCTCTCCCGGTTACTCCCTCCTCCGGTATGACAGACCTGAGCCTCGTCCTGGTGGAGGTGTTGCTGTCTTCATCAAAGACTCTATTCCTCACTCTCCATACACTGCTCTCACTCCCCCACACCCCAGGAATACCTCTGGCTACGGCTTCCCCTCCACTCCACCTCATGTTTATATGTTTACTGTACGTCCACCTAACAGTGATGACTCCATCTACACCTCACTATCCGAAAACATGGACCATCTTCTATCTTCTCATCCAAACTCTCTCTTCCTCTTATGTGGTGACTTCAGTTGTCATCATGCCAGTTGGCTGGTGTGGGTACCTCTCTCACCTGTCATGGCACCTCAGCAAAAGCTTTCTGCAAGTCATTGGGACTGACTCAATCGGTCAACTTCCCGACCCGGATTCCAACCAATGGTACTCCATCTCTTCTGGATCTGATTTTGACAAATTTCCCTGACAATATCTGCTGCTCTTCCTCTGCTCCATCGGTTCTTCTGACCACGTCCTTGTCAAAGTGGACATCTCTCTGGCTGTAATCAGAGAACCACCTCACCGCTCTCGAGTCTGGAATTTCACTCAAGCTGACTGGAGGGTCTCCAAGCAGCCATCAACCTTATAGATGGTCTCCTACACTACTTTCTCAAACATCAACTCATCCTGGGAATTCTTTCAAAGAACTTGCTCTCCATCATGCACAGATTTATCCCCTCTAGTCTTCAGTTGTCCTACCTTCCTCCCGCCCTTGGTTTACTGAAGCTTGTGGGAGGCAGTTGTCCTGAAACAACTTGCCTTTGCCTCATGGAAAGCAAACCCAACTGAGGGCAATCTCAGTTCCTTCCAAAGCTCGGAAACAATGTGTATCTACCCTCAGGAGAGCCAGAAAACAACATCTTTCTCATCTCAAGTCTGATCTAAAAGCCCTCTCCTCCTCAAAATCCTGGTGGCATTTAATCAAATCTGTTTCTGGTGTATGTTCCCCCTCCATCCCCTCCCTTACCTCAAATGGCCGCACTGCTGATACCGCACGTGAAAAAGCTGAATGCCTAAACTCGGGGTTTGAAGCTAAATCTTGTGTCCTAAACCCATCACTTTCTCTACCCACCTTACCCAGTCGCACCCAACTGTCCCTGGACTCTGTGTCCTTTTCTCCTGACAAGGTGGAGAGCTTGCTTTCAAACACTCGACTCAGATTCTGCAACCGGTCAGACGGCATCAGCCCACGTGTCCTCAAAGCCTGCTCTTCTGCTCTTGCTCACCCTCTCTCTGTTCTATTCACCTTTCATTTGCTCAAGGTCATCTGCCATTTGCCTGGAAATCTGCAAACATCACTGCCCTGCATAAAAAGGTGCAAAAACAGATCCCTGCAACTACAGACCAATCAGCCTTCTCCCATCATCAGCAAGGTTATGGAATCCATCATCGCTTCAGACATGAAATCCTTCCTCTTCTCCAATGGCTTGATTTCCGATCATCAATTTGGTTTCAGACCAGGTCACTCTACCCTGGATATGCTGCTTCTGCTCTCCCATCAATGGATGGAGGTCCTCAATGCCAGACAGGAAATCCGAGCCGTATCCCTGGACATATCACGTGCTTTTGACACAGTCTGGCACCCTGCCCTACTCACCAAACTCTCTTCCATGGTATCCAAGGCCATCTCCACTCATGGCTCGCAGACTTCCTCTCCTGTCGCAGTCAACGTGTGGCCCTAAATGGAGTTCTTTCATCCCCCCTTCCTGTCCAGGCTGGATTTCCTCAAGGAAAGCTTCTGGGCCCTGTTCTTTTTCTGGTTTTCATCAATGATCTCTCCGACTCTCTGGAAAATCCTCTATATCTCTTTGCTGATGACTCCACCCTCTGCCGTCCATCGGTCATCCCTCAGACCGGCAAGCAGCAGCTTCTTCGCTCACTGCTGATCTGGATAAAACACAAACTGGTCCAACACGTGGAATGTCTTTCAATCCGGACAAATCTCACACTCTCACTATGTCTCTTCGAAAGGACCGTTTAGAAAACCCCCCCATCCACTTTCTCAATCAATCCTCTGGAAGAAGTCTTTTCTTTCAAGCTTCTGGGTCTCACTACCTGCCATACCTTTCCTGGGAAAGTCACATTTCCAACCTCGCCTCCAAAGCCAGTCGCCTACTGGGAATCCTCCGTCGTGCAAAGTCCTTCCTCGCCCTCTTGAGCTCCTTGACCACTTACAAAGCTTTTGTCCGTAGCCTGATGGAGTACTGCTCTCCCCTTCGGCTGGTGCTCCTGCCGCCCACCTTCTCGGCTTCACGCTGTCGAAACCAGGCATTTAGGATCATCGGCATCTCCGGCAATGAAGCTGAGTCTTTGGGCCTCTCACTCAATCACGCAGGTTGTTGGTGTCTTTCTGTCTTCTACCGTCTCCTCTCCAGCCTTGCCCCCTGCTCTCTCTGCGATTTGTCCCCACCACATTTCCACAGGGTGCTCATGGTCCGCCAACACCCCTTCTGGTAAAACTACCAAAATCACGAATCACTGCTCACCTTCACTCTTTCATTCCTCTTTTTTCCCGCCTTTTGAATAATCTCTCACTCTATTCTTTCATATTCTTCCCTCCAGGCTTTCAAAACAGCTGTTCACCACCACCTCTATCATCCCCATCCAAACCTCGATCTTTTCTACCCCCGATAATCCACCCAAGCCCACTTCCTTCAATTCCCTGCTTTCTTCTGAAAGTCCATGTAATGTCCATCTTCTTTCCCCATGTTCCCCGTCCATCCCTCTCCTTCCACAGATCTCCTAATGTGTCTGTTCCCCACTGTTTTGTCCTCTCCCCTCCGCCCTCTTGTCTCATGCCCCCTTTGCTGTGGCTTGTGTGTTAGCTCTCATACGAGCCTCGACAAGGTATACAAAAAAAAAATCCTTCCTTTTCTCCAGTGGCCTCATCCCAGATCACCAATTCAGATTCAGACCTGGTCACTCTACCTTGGACATGCTGATCCTACTCTCACAACAATGGATGGAAACCCTCAATGTCAGACATTAGATCAGGGCCATCTTTCTAGACATATCTCAAGCATTCAATGTACTCTGGCATCCTGTCTTGTTCTCCAAACTCTCTGCCTACGCCACCCAAGGCCAACTACACACATGGCTTACTGACTTCCTCTGCTCTCTTAGCCAACATGTGGCTCTCAACAGAATCCTTTAATCTCTTCTCCCTGTTAAGGCTGGAGTGCCATCAGGCAGTGTTCTGGGTCCAGTCCTATTCCTGATCTTCATCTGATCTCTGGCTCACAGAAGCGCTATTTTAATTATCATGCAACGTTGGTTGCTTACCACTCATGATTTCAAGGAATGGCATCGATAAATCCTGATTAAAAAGTTACAGCGGTCAAGAACTTGTCACACAACAAGATGGGGGCAAAGGATTGAGGTGCGAGTTTAACGTTCCAGCACAGCCAGCCATGCAGCGCACGATAGATCATGGACCGCCACTCAGAAACTGCGTTATAACGGGCACCTTCCGTGTTGTGCGAATAGTGTTCCCGAATAGAAAAACCGTGTTATAGCGAAATCGCGTTGTGTGAAACCATGTTAAGCGAGGAATCACTGTATATGTTTTACAGGATCTAACTTTGATATATACAGAGATAAACACTCATAAAATAGCTGTATGGGAAAAGTTTGGAAGGTCAACATACTTATAAATCATCAGCAAGGCCTGGTGTTGGTTTAACAGTTGAGGTGGCTGGCTTGAGATCTTCGTCTTGAGTTCAAGCCCCTGTTGTGCCGTTGATTAACACCAGGTGTGTTGACTCAGTCCGTCATCCTTCTGAGGATGGCAAAATGAGTACCAGCTGACTGGTAACAGGGGCACTGCATCAGCAGCACAGCTGTGCCCCCAGAAAATGATGCAGCCAAGCAGTCAAAGGCTGCATTTGAATGTATATCTATTCTATATACATACATACGCATGTGTAAAAAGATGAACGTGTTTCTGTGTGTTCATTGGTTCGCGGGCCCCAGCAGTGACCACTATTATTGTTGTGGTCTAGTGTTGTGTGTCTGTCTGTCTGTCTGTCTGTTCTGTCTGTTTTGTGACTCTCTCCAGAGCATAGCTCCGTGACGTTTGATGCGATCTTGATGAAACTTGGACACAAAGCTAGATATCATGGTCTAGTTGTGTCTTTGTGTATGAGGGGCGCCACACCCCTTGTGGGCGGAGCCACGCCCACTTGAACTTTTAATTTTTTCTATTTTTTTTCTCGATTTTTTTCTCGCAATTTCATTTCCTAGAAGCTGTGCGTAATGTCTATAAGTACAACATATAAAAAAATCCCATTTGATTTGGTCAATTTTGACGGAAGAGATAGGCTTTTACGGTAGGGCTTCCTCAATAATTCCCACAAACCATCGTCGCCTCCCGGCTTGTTGTAATCTTAGCTATAATAGGACTAATATACTGAAATCACCTCCATCAAGATCGAGATTAATGCACGGAGTATGCTTTCAGCAGGTTTACTCGAGGATATCGGTGAAGAAATGTCTCTTTTTGGGCCTTTGAAAACGGTCACGTGACACGTTTTTAAGGTAATCACGTGACACGTTTTAAGGTAATCACGTGACACGTTTTTAAGGTAATCACGTGACCCGGAAGTGGATTGATGTTGACCCGTCAAGAACAATTCTTCAGGGAAAGGTAAACGTTCATTTCACTTCGTCATTTTCTATTCCTACTATCAGGACGAATCATATTTTATTCCATTATTCTGATACTCATTTGGTGGTGTAGCATTACGGTGCAACCTTTTACTACAATTGTAGTTACAGCAGGCGCTTCCGACTTATCCACACAGACTGCTGTATAATTATCCACGTTCTTTAGCATACAAATTATTTATTTATTTATTAAAACTGTATACATTTGAACGAAATTGATTTTCGCTAAATTTACATTATGGTGTGTGTGTGTGTGTGTGTTTGTTCCATTTTGTATCCCTACCAGCATAATCAGGTATTGCGGAGACTCTGCTCAAAGGCGGTAGGATGGCACATTCTGCCTTCAAATTACCCCTCAATCTGGCAATGGTCGACAAAGCGATTTGCAATGTGAAAAATGATTCTGGACGAGGTATGCTCCTCAAACACTGTACCTTCATTGTGTGAGATGAATGTACCATGTCGCACGAGTAGGCATTCGAGGCACTTGACCGAACTCTCCAAGATATTTTTTTGTACTTCCATTTGTCGTGGTGGCATGATTTCATACTTTCAACTGGTTATGATCAACGGTGCATCGCCACTGCGACCGAGTACGGGGGCACCACTGATGCAATGCCCCATTACCAGTTCACTGGTGCTCATTTTACGGACCTCAGAAGGATGACAGGCTGAGTTAACCCCACCTGTTCTTAATTCAGTGGCTGACAGGGCTCAAACTCAGAACCCTAAGATCCCAAGCCAGCTACCCTTGTTCAACACCAGGCTTGTTCAACATTGGTGACGATAAAATTTAGCCTGATAGTGGTGACGGCCTCATCCTCCTTCACAAAAATCTGGCTGCAGTCGTGAGTTCCGACAACGATTTGATAAACAGCATTTTTTCTAATTTTTAGCTCACCTGGAACGTAGTTCTGGAGAGCTTATGAGATGGCACGCCGTCAGTCAGTCAATCGATCAGTCAGTCAGTCCGTCCATCCATAAACACTTGCAACTTCTCACAAACTACACACATGTTTTCAATGAAACTTAGCCACAACCTTCATCACCCAGTATGTACCAAAGTTTCTTCACGACATTAAAAATATCGGGGTCTAAAGGGTTATATGGTGGGGGGGGCTTGCCCCCAAAATATGTCTTTGCTTTCTTCTCCGGAACCACACATACAATTTTGATGAACTTGACCACGACCTTCATCAACCGTGATGTACGAAAGTACCAAAGTCTGTTCATGCTTTTTAACAAATCAAAGTTTCAGGAGGTTTACCTGTGTGTGGAGGGGGGGGGGGGTGCGGGGGGTTGCTCCTCAAATAGTTATTTTCCATAGCATTGGTTCATTTGGTACATTTTGCTCATTCTGTCCCACGTTGACTTCCTCCTTAGTATCATTATTCTACGAGGTGAGCACCCAGCGTATTGCCCAGGCTTCTTACCCTAAATACGATCAGTCTGAGTAAAGAAAGCTGCTGATAGACAAAGCTCAGGTATAAGAAGATGGTGTGTTGGTATGTTGGACAATATGAGATGGCAATAAACTGCTGTCCTGATGAAGGACTGGAGGGAAAACTGAGACTGGACAGGGAGACAATTCTACAGAGAGAGAGAAAAGTACAAATGCATAGAAATGAACAGAACGGAATGGGTTATGGGTTGAATGCTATCAACCTGGGAGTTGGAGGTTGGGTGGGAGGCATGTGGCAGAGGAAGGAGAGTGAAAATTTGGGGGGGAGGAAGGCGAAGTTTGGAAGAGCAGCTGGTTGACCCTCTACGCCTTGGTTGACCCCTCCATTGAGCCTCAACTTTCCTAATGTCTAAAAAACCCTCCAACTGCAAGTTTTCTCTTTTTATTTCCTGCCATCACAGCCGCACTGCCATTCTCCATTTCATGTCATGTCTTAGTTTTACATTTTTCACCAATTCGGAAATTATTTTTGTGGTCTTGAAGACATTTTCAGGTTATTCTTTGGTATTTTTGAGCAAGGATGATGATGATGTAACATTATGTTAGCATGTGAAAGGCCCAGCTTCTATTGCTCAATTGTTTTTGGAACTTCAAAATCTCATATACAGTACCAACACGGTAGTTAAACTCTTCAAAAAGATTTCCCCTACTTCAACCAAAACATACCCTCATAGTTTGTAACCAAATCAAACAATGCCTCACATTGTAGGTTCATTTATGGGAGAGGTTGTACTCACTTAGGCTTGGGGAACAAATCATAAGTTGAGTTGAATGCCTCTAAACTTTATTGATCTGTATAAAATGTGTAATAAAAACAATTGCAGTTATTTCATTGGACATACGAGGTATTCATTGCTGAAAATATTAGGGTGGCCTAAAAGTCGCTTTCGTCTTCCCCAGTAAAGCATTCCTTCTTAAACTCGTTTAATATACAGGTTTTTAATTGTGCAGTACTTACAATAACTAGAACGGCACGCGGTAGAGCGCATACCTCTGCCAGGCTGAACAGTTTACGATTTGTATCCCACCGATAGGTCGGATCTGGAGCCGGACCTGAACCAAAATCGAATTGGCTTATTCTTGTCACCTAATCAACTCATCCACCAAGTTTTGTCATAACTCGTCCACAACGTTTTGAGATATCATGATATGTATCGTTTTTGGTCCCATCTCTCAATGGTGAAGAATCAAGAAAATAATTCTCTGATTCGGATCTTCACCAAAATCGAATCCATTCTTCCTTGTCACACACCCAACGTGCCCACCAAGTTTCATCCGAATCTGTCTATAACTTTTTGAGAAATCCTGCTCACAGACAAGCAAACACAGACAGACGTGTAAACATAACCTCCGTCCACCTTTGGTGGCGGAGGTAATGAATCTGTCATTGTATCTGCTTGATGGAGCACACACAGATACAATGATTGAATGGTCATTGTAAGTATGTTCAATAAAACCTATATTTTTAAAAAAGTGTCAGAACAAATACTTTACCGGGGAGGAGGAAAGCGACTGTTTGGCCACCCTGTTCAGCCGTTTGAAGAGAAATCATCAAAAGCAATAGAAGTGCTTTCAGGTGAACACAACTCGTGTTGTGCCTCTTTGTTTATCCATCATTAAAGGACATTTTACAGTCCTCGTAAAGCACTCCATGTGTGGAACTCCTGGGGTGCTGCATCCCCTTTCACAATAAACCAAGCTTTGCTATTGTCGCTTTCCACAGCTTGAGGTGTCTCCTAATTGCCAACACCTAGAAATAGCCAAGCTCTTTGAATCACAGTTTTTCACTTGATTCCTAAAATGTACGTGAGAGAAATAATTAGTGAGGAAATGAGACATTCAGTTAAGCAATTAATATGTGAAAGTGAGGTTTTATTATCCAGCATTCACATTAGTGCCAATAATACATGCACCTGGAATTTAGAGTGTGGCGGGGCAAGATGCCCACCCCAGATACAATCTTGGGTCCTGGTTATATGTTCGATGTCGTGAACATCCACAGCACAGAGCTCTCTGGCTGAAGAAGGTGGAGCGAGAAATTATTTCAAACGAAAAAAGACACACGGAAAGTTAAGCGCACCTACAAAATAGTCGTGTTTGTGAAAAAATATATTGGATCAAACTCAAATTTTCTTTCAAACATTCATGAAAGAACCCTCGATGCATCGGCAGTGTTTTCCATTCATCACCAGACCAAGGTAATTTTACACACCCAGCACGAACAGCAAGCGCTGTAGGGGTATCAACTCGAAAAAAACACTTTCACCTGCTCATGGTGTGGAGAAGGTAACAATATCATTGCGTACGTCCATTGGCAGATTACATTATTTTGGCCCGTAGAAGAATTGGTGAAGCCCAAAGATGGCAAATTATTGGGAGGAACAATGCTGGGATGTTCTAGGGTGAAACTGGTATCAACCTGGTATACATCGAACTGTTATCAGAAGATTCCTCTGCAAACATCAGCAAACCAATGATGTTAAAATATTGACAGGTCAGGCCAGATTAGATCTGTGACTTGTTGAAGGTATCATGCAAACCTGTATTAACCTGTTTCATGGTCGGTTGTCGGCGACTAAACCGTTCCCCCTCCAGGTTTTCTGGTAAGGAGGGTGTATGGATATGCACACCCAGTAGAATTAAAAACAAAACCTGTCAAATGGCGGAGGAGCTCCTTGTGAGCCAACGGCCATCCATGGATGTCCTCCTGCAGTTGGGTTGCTTTTTTTTTTTAGGAGGTTGATGGCAGTGTTTACACTCTCACCAGCGTAAAACACTTCATTCCGCAAAACCCACAAATGCAAAGAAAATTGAAACCCACTCTGTGGGAAGTACGCTGGCTGTGCTGCTGCCCTTTGCAGGGCAGCTCACCGGATGATGGGATTGGGGCAAAGTCTTCAGGACCCCCATTCCTTGATGATGGGAGGAAAAGCATGGGGTAACATTCCCAGGTCAGATTGCGGTGGTGTGTGGCGGAGTGGTGCTGAGGTGTCGTGCACCAGACGGCGGTCTACTTGGGTTAACCTGAGGCGGTCCCTTCAGGTGGGTGCCTGGAATGTCATCCCTAAGAGAGGATGATCACCCATCTCTGTTATCACCTGAGCTCAAGCATTTGAACATCGGTATTGCAGCACTCTCTGGGCTTCGGACCAGATAGTGGCGAGATCATGGTGGGTGGTTGTACCTATTTTTTGAATTGGGCGCTCTGATGGTTACCATGTCCAAGGAGTTACTGGAGCTGTCTTCAATAAGCTGACTCCAATGATAATTGAGGTAACATCGGTCAACGAGCGTATTATGAGACGAAGGATTCGTCACTCCTTGGGTGTCATTTCCCTGGTCTCTGTAGATGCTCCGGCTGAGGCGAGTGATCTCATCGTGAAGGACGCATTCTGTACCACGCTCGAGTCTGTGGTTGATTAGTGCCCCAGGCGAGATAATCTCGAGTCTGGGGGTTTCAATGCATCGACTGGCATTGATAGGGATGGTTATGAGACATGTGTTGGTCCCCATGGGTCTGGAACTGTGAACCAGAATACATCAAGTTCCTTGACTTCGAAGAAGTCGTGGACTTAGGGTGGCTGGTTCATGGTTTCAGCGCCCACAAGCTCAATCGTGGACTTGGTATTCCAACGCTGGCGGTGTGGCAAAGGAGATTGACCATGTGTTCGTTGATGGTCGCTGGAGGATGATCCAGAACTGTAGGTCTACCGGAGTGCACAGTTGCTCAAGACGACCACAGGCTTGTCATAGCAATTCTGAAGTTGCAGCTTAAATCCGTGAGAATGGTACCATCCCAGCCTAGGCTGGATGTTGGCAAGCTCAAAGATGAGAGGGTAGCTGAGGAGTTTGCGAACAGGCTGAATGGAGACTTGTAGGGGTCTGGGTGCTTTGGGGAATCCTGAAGAGTTGTGGAGTGCCTTCAAGACCACCATCGTTGATCTTGCCGCTGGATGTCTTGGAACTCACAGGAGGGCGAAGAAGAATTTTGTGTCTCAAGGGACACTGGATACCCTTGATCAGAGTCGCAAGGGCCAGGCTTAATGGCAGAGTGAGCTCTTCGGGAGTTGAGGTATAAAACTGTATGTCTGCTGAGGGAGGACAAGGAGGCCTCTGTGCGAGGAATCTGTGAGGGGGTAGAGCATCACCTGTGGTCAAGTGATTCTCGTCCTGCTTACATGGGAATTTGCACATTGTGTTCCTCCAAGCCCGTCCCTGGGTGCATTGCAGTCAGAGCAGATGGTGGTGGGCTCTTCACAGAAGAGTCCGAAGTGAAAGCCCGCTGGGCCAGTTACTTTGAGCGGATGTACCAGGCTGACCCATCAGCTGTGGAGTTTGAAGTCAGAGATGTTACTATCCCTATTCCTGACCTTCCAATCAGCCGTGATCCACCTTTGTTTGTGAACAAGAAGCTGCAATGAACAGGTTGAAATGGTGTAAATCTACTGGGATCTGTGGCATCCATGCTGAACTTCTCAAGGCTCTTGGAAATGCTGTACTCATGTCATTGCATGCAGTTCTTTGCTCTGCCTGGAACACAGGC
>CM068963.1:103960455-104012343 GCA_035128595.1 Eptatretus atami
CAGACTCGACGGCACTGAGGTGGTTCTCTAATGAAAAGACATTTCGAATAAATAGACTTTGAGACATATCGAACCCAAATCCCTATTTTGCTGGTGATTCAGGATGCCACAGCTGAGAGTGTATTCCTATGCAGTCAGTACCTTTATATTTGACACTCAAATGAAAAACAAAGTTGAGTAAAATGTTCTCAGAATTTTAATAGGTAAGATATAAAATATTCCTATTTCCATTCTCTCTTTTAAGAGTGGTTGAAGGCACTACCGGATTTAGGGGTGGCCAGGTGGGGCCATGGCCCCGGGCCCCCCCATATTTAGGGGCCCCCCACAATTTCGATGACATTTTGAAAATCCCTTGAAAATGTGCTTCTAAAGTTTTAAATTGTCGGTGAATGAAGATTGCAAACTCTTTGTAAGGATATCTTTTTCAAAATTGTCCCTCATTGTGAGGGTCTTTTTCAAGCTTTGGCTTTTTCAAGCCGTTTCTTCCACGGTCCACAGAACGGATCCAACGTGGTCAAAAATTCCCGGGGCAAGCCTCGGGCATTGGGGGCCCGCATTCGGATCGATCATCGATGCTTCGGATGGTTGAGTGTGACCAACTAACTACGGCACTGCCCGCCAGAGCCCAGCAAGCACAGACGGAATACAGAGGTCCAGCCAGAGGAGAGGTGAAAAGTGAAAGTCGACGTGGGGTAAAACTAGGCCAGGCCAGCACAGCACACGGCCGGCAGGGGTAGTATTGTACACACTGAAACTGCGGTTGGCAGGGAACGCTGTCAGTACCCTGCTTAGGCCTAAGTCACATTTGACTCTACGAGCACGAGGATACGGCGGCCGTACGCCCTCTGAATTGACAGAAACGTGCGGCGTCCGCAGAGTTTCTGCGGTGGCCTCAGGGTGGCCCTACGCCGTTTGGCTATCTTTTACAGGCCTAGAGGTCGCCGTGGAATTATAACGCGGAGTTATAACTTTTTTCATTTCTACGTTCGCCGTAGCAATTCGACAAGCCGAAAAAAAAAAAATGGTAAAAAAAAAAAAAATAATTAACCCATTCGTTACCGTCCGTCTGGCCGCACGTTCGCCTTAGGGCCCCCTGCGGTCGCCTTGCGGGCACCTTGAAGGCTACCTTGTGTCTGCCTTGAAAATTCTATGGCCGCCGCAGGGCCCCTTAAGGTCACCGTGCGACATCAAATCAAAGACCGTACGGCACCCCACGTTTTCGGTCTCCACAATTTCTAAGACCTAGGCCTAAGTCACATTTGCTCTACAGCGAGGATACGGCGGCCGTACGCCCTCTGAATTGACGGAAACGTGCGGCGGCCGCAGAGTTTTCTGAGGTGGCCTCAGGGTGCCCTACGCCGTATGGCGATATTTACAGGCGGTAAGGTCGCCGTGGTATTATAACGCGGAGTTATAACTTTTTTCATTTCTACGTTCGCCGTAGCAATTCGACAAGCCGAAACAAAAGAACTGGTAAAAAAAAAAAAATTAACCCATTCGTTACCGTCCGTCTGGCCGCACGTTTGCCTTAGGGCCCCCTGCGGTCGCCTTGCGGGCACCTTGCGTCTGCCTTGAAAATGCTATGCCCGCCACAGGAACGCCCTAAGATCACCGGTGCGACATCAAATCAAAGACCGTATGGCAACCCACGTTTTCGGTCTCCACAATTTATAAATACGCCGTGCAGCTCCCAAAAAATAAAAACATATGTGACTGCTACATTGTGTGACCGTGGAAATACTGCGGCCGCCATATAATTGCTAGTGGCCGTAGATTTTGGAGACCCCACGGCCGCCGTGGCAAATGTGACCTAGGCCTTACGTGGCGCGCACAGCACAGTAACACGGTGTGACTTTCTATGTTCCAGTGTGTGTGAAAAAATACTTGTTGTTCGTGATTCTGGTACGTCCCACGTGCACTCTGACAATATCTCGGTTACTCGGTACCTACCAGCTGCAGAAACCACAATGAGCGGCTTCGGTGACGACAGGCACAACTCAGGGCTCCACAGAAATATGACAGTGGTGCTCAAAAGCGAAAACGTTCCAAGGAAAAAGATGAAAGACACAAGGCCGTCGTCGACAAGACCCAGAAAATCTCAGATTTTTCACTCCTGCACAAACAGGCGATTCGTCCATGACAGAGGCTGGAACACCAACAGAGACAGAACAAGCGGATTGGCAACGCAACCCCCTGCGTCAAGATTTCGCCCAACATCTCGGAAGGTTCCACCGATGAAGAACATGCATCAGATGAAGAAGCGTGAGATATGCTGACTGATCGTGACCTGCTTTGCGAATTGCATTGGATGTTGGCCTCCTACGCGACCGTCATCAGAACATGATCGACTCTGGCATCACAAGATTTGGAGCCCCTGCAGAATTCGACTGGTCCCTTTGATTCATATAAAGTTCGTGAAGGTAGGAAACGCTGCTGCTCCAATAATCTTTTTTTTACCGTAGACTACAAAACGGAGAGTCCGTGGAAAAGGTCCTGGCTTTGCTTCTCCACATCAACGCGGAAAACTGTACTGCATCGCTTGCAAGCTCTTTGGAGGCGCTACTGCCCTGGGCGGGGAAGGATTCAATGACTGGAAGCGTGCCAGTCGTTTCTATCGAGGTGCATGAGCGTTCGCATGTACATTGTGCGACTATCATCCGCTTGTCAACAGAGCAACAATCCGCAAGTCGTGTGGACACTGAACTCGTCAAACAGGTGAGTGAGATTGTGTCCTATTGAAGGGAGGTGCTAAACGAAGTGTGAGTGTGATATCATTTCTCGCTGAGTGTGGTCTAGCGTTCCGTGGATCGGATGAAATTGTTGGGTCACGGACGAATGGTAACTACCTTGGTTTAATGGAATTACTTGCGGAATATGATCCATTTTTGGCGCAGCACCTTCAGAAATATGCCAACCAAGGTAGTGGCTACACCAACTACTTATCATCTACGACATGTGAAGAGTTAGTCTCCATCACCGGAAAATCTGTTCTGCATAACATCGTCGCTCGTGTGAAAGAGGCAAAATACTTCTCTGTGTCAGTCGATTCTACTCCTGACATAAGCCACATCGACCAGCTCACAGTTATTCTGCGATACATCGAGAACGAGGCTCCAGTGGAGCGTTTCATGACCTTTCTGAGCAACACAGGACACACTGGACTCCAGCAAGCGACGGCATTACTGGATTTTTGAAAGCCACTGGATTGGACATCGTTAACTGCCGAGGACAATCTTACGATAACGCATCTAATATGAGTGGCCGATACAATGGGATGCAGGGAATGATCAAACAGGAGAACCCTCTCGCAATATTTGTGCCATGCGTGACACACTCAGTGAACTTAGTCGGTCAGATCGGCCGTGGGATGCTGTAGACCTGCAGCAGCATTCCTTGAATTCGTGGAACAAGTGTATGTATTTTTTACAGCTTCCACGTCGCGCTACGCCAGATTATTTGACGCCCTGAAAGCCAAAGGTCTGCAAGTACCAAAGCGCCTCAGCGACACTCGCTAGTCGGCTCATTCTGATGCAACCCGAGCTCTTGTAGATGGTTACACGCGAAATCATGGATGTCCTTGATGAAATCGCAAATGATAAACAACTGAATAGTGAAACAAGAACACCGCCGAGACACTTCACCAAACGATGTGCACGCTCGAGATAGGGTTCTATGCTGGTTTCTGGTCTACTGTCCTTGGTAGATTTGATCGTACGAGTAAAACCCTTCAGTCGCAAGCTACCGATCTCAACACAGCCGTGCAGCTCCTCAAGTCACTGGCGAGCTTCGTGCAGTCATACGTGATCCGTTTGATACATTTGTTGTTGACGGAGTGGAGCGCTCAGGAGGGAATTCACTCGCGGATCGCGTAGACGAAAGCGTAATGTCCGCCTCGCTCCCTTGGACTACGGACACACTCCAGAAGTAGAACGAGTCGCCAAGGAGTCCTTTCACATCAGTGGATACGTTGCAGTGATTGACGTACTGCTGTCGCAGTTGGAAAAGTGTACAAACGCTTACAGCGAGATGAGCGACAGATTTGGATTCCTGCGGTGCTCTTGTTCAACTCGAAGTGGAGCAGATTCGAGAGTCATGCTCGAAGCTCGTTGAGCTGTATCGGGAAGAATCTTCACCTGACCTCACAGAAGAAATTTCAGTTCCAAGCCATGATGTCAGAGCCAGACTCGGGCCGTACTGAACTCGAGATGTACAGTTTTCTCATCGAGCGAAAACTCACCGATACTTTCCCAAACGTGGAAGTGCTGCTTCAGATTTACCTCTCACTGATGGTGTCGAACTGCTCCGGGGAGCGCTCGTTTTCGAAACTCAAGCTTATCAAGAACCATCTTCGCTCCACGATGGGGCAGCAGAGAACTGTGTCAATCTGACCATCATTTCAACGAATCCGATGCTCAATTCCATTGCAGCGTGGACAGTATCATATCCGAGTTCGCTGCCGCGAAGTCACGCAGGAAGTTTGTCCATTGATTAAGGCACCGTGCGTATGTTCATTGATGTGGATGACACTGCCGTATATTTGTGGTCGCTGGAAGTTGGCTATTAATCACCATTTCGGATTTCTCTTGCCCAGAGGGTTTTTAGAAGTTAGAAGATTTTTAGTCGAAGTTCCTAGAATGATTAATGACAGTGCGTCGTTTGTTATTTTCTTATATTAGTCCATCTCTATCTCTTACTCTTGCAGCAACAGCATTTTTGTGATTTGATTTTAGAATGACCTCAGAGATAAGTCATCAGCTAATAGATAAGTCACCAGCCATATCAATAACAATCCGTCCATCTTGTCATATTGTCAGATTTAATTGTAATTTATGAACATATATGCCAAATCATTCCTGATCAGGATCTGCCATATCTATAGATTTAAGATCAGTTGTTGATGAAAAAGCAGTTATAATTTAAGTTGTTGATTAATCTCCAAATTTGGGGGGCCCCCACAATCATTGTGCCCACGGCCCCCCACATGGTAAATCCGGCCCTGGTTGAAGGGTCATGTGGAAACTTCCTGGCCTTGCATCCAAGTGGAGAAATAACAAAGTAGAGAAATAGTTTCAAAGTTGTCAGAAAAATTTAAAACTTTGGCCTGTCGAAAGTTTCCTGAAAATTCGTTGCACAAAAATGAATTTATAAAATAAGAATTTTGAAATGAAAGATTTGTATCTTTGTTTCTAATCTTTTCACTCTTTTGATAATCTTTTGAATATAATACAGATAATTATATTCCATCCCACATGCTTTTAAATAAAATTTTGGGAGGTGGGCGACTTGGAAGTGGTTGGACAAGTGTCTCAATGTACCATCCAGATATACACACCCAACCTTGCCGTGCACCCTCTCGCAAACAGCCTTGAACGCCAGTCGAAGTCTGGGAGGGCACCGAGATCATCTGTCGTGGGTTTAGACCCTGGTGCTGCGACACGGGCAGTTCCTCACACTTCATGAAACTGGTGACGTCCAGTGACCCACACGGTCCATCGGTGACTGACCCGCGCCTCACTTGTCGGTGACCAACCCGTGGCTCACTCATTGTCGTCGCTGCTCACACCCACACGCACACCACACGCTCGCATGCTCACTTGCGGGCTTGCACGCTTCCTCCTCCTTTTTCTCTCACTTCTCTCCCCTCAGAATGGACCTCCAATTCGTTTTATATCTGCGAGCCGTCTCGGCGGCGCAGAGTCCGCCCCAAGCTCACCCCGCCCCACTTGTGCACTGTTAGCGTGACGACCCGTGTGCTCGCAAAAAAGGCGGGCGTCTGCGCTCCCGAAAGAACGTTGCTGAGGAAAAATAAGGGCGGGCATCAGAGCTCGCAAAAGAAATGCTAAGGAAAAATAAGGGCGGGCATCAGAGCTCGCGAAAGAATGTTGCTGAGGAAAAATAAGGGCGCGCGTCAGAGCTCCCGAAAGAACGTTGCTGAGGATAAATAAGGGTGGGCGTCAGAGCTCGCGAAAGAAATGCTGAGCAAATGTGTCTGTCATAAAGAAAAAAGCTTCCCATAAGAGAGGGGATCTATCCTTTACCCTTCTCAACAACATACATTTAAGATCCCATTAGACATGGGGATGGGGCTAATCTGAACATGCATTTAAGGAAATAACTGTCTGAGGATCTGGATGTGTGGATGCATTCATCAGACCAGATTCTGAAATCCGTAACAATATATATATATATATATATATATATATATATATATATATATATATATATACTATACAAATATATATATTATATATATATACATATATACATATATATATATATATATTAATAATACATATATGTATACATATATTTTGTTTTTTAACATGAGTTGAAGTCATGTTTAATACATTAAGTAGGGATATTTACCTCCGCCACCACAAGTGCATGGAAATTTTGTGTTTTCACTCCTGTCTGATTGTCTGTCTGTCTGTGAGCAGGATATCTCAAAAAGTTATTGTTGGATTCGGACAAAACTTAGTGGTTAGGTTAGTTCTGCCAAGGACGAATTTATTCAACTTTGGTGAAGATCTGGATCCGGATCCGAGAATTAAAAAAAAATATTTTCAGTGATTCTCAGCATTGAGAGATGGGGCCAAAAACGGTATATAGCACAATATCTCAGAACATTGTGGATGGGTTTTGTTGGTGACAATTACAAGCCAATTCGATTTTGGCTTAGGACCAGATGCCGATCCAGCCTATCAATGGGATAGAAAACGTAAACTGTTCAGCCTGGTTGGGGTATGCACTCTACCGAGTGCCATTCTAGTTTCACCAGTTTATCTGTCTGTTTGTCTGTGAGCCTGATATCTCACAAAGTTATAGATGGATTCGGTTGAAACTTGGTGGACATTTTGGGTGTGTGATAAGGACGAATTTATTCGATTTTTGTTAAGATTCAGATTCGGACACAAATTTCTAAAGTCATTATTTACTATGAGTGGTGGGGCCAAAAACGATCGACAGGCATGATGTTTCAAAAAGTTGTGGATGGGTTAGGACAAAATTGGTGAATGAGTTGGGTCGTTGACAAGAACTAGCCAATTCGATTTTGGTTCACGTCTGGATTCAGATCCAGTCTATCAATGGGATACAAAACGTAAATTGTTCAATCTGGTGGAGGTATGCGCTCTACCAAGTGCCGTTTTCATATTATCTCTTTTTATTCACCTTATTATCTCCGTGAAATGGCAATCCCATCTGTGATTATGATATTCATTATATTACCCCTTCATTAAAACCTGTACTTGACTGCCTTAAATAATTCAGACGTATGAAGATACTGTGGAAGAAAAATAATTATATTCATGTATTCTCAATTAAATTCACTTGTTGCTGGTACTTTATAAATTTAATTTTTGTACTCTATTCAAAAGACTGTCAGTAAATATCAATGAATATATCAGTAAAGTGGCGTTGTATCTTACTAATTATTATGTGCTTTTATCTCACTGAAATACATTTAACCAAGACTGGTATCTGCAATGTTTCAATGAAACTGCCCAGCTGCTGAAGAGAAGAACGCCTTGCTTGTGCCTCATTATCTAGCAAAAAGTAAATAATTTTGGAATGCTACTGGAGCAAATGTCTATGAATTTAATAATCATTGGCTTTTTGTGTCCGAGGTCTTGCTCGCTGCATCAAAACAGGGTGACCTGGTTGATAACACTGCAAACTTTTGCCATGAGTGTGTTATTCTTTCTCTCCCACCCAAAGTGGCCACGTATTGCAGTTCTGAGTTATTTTGCCTAGTGCCTATCAGCTCATCCCATAGTTGAATTGCTTAATGTCTCACCCTCCCATTTTTTGGATGTCAAATTGTGTATAAGAGAGATTGCTTCGGGATTCTAGTTAGTGAAGTTCATTCGAATGTTTCAGTAAATCATTGAATGTTCTTGCTCCGTATATACGAAATTAAAGATTCTCTTTTGTATGCTGATCCATCGTATGGAAAATCGAGTTATTTTCCACGACAATAGCATCGTGGTGGAAACACAAGCAAGGTATCCCAGCGGTTGTGGGGTCAAATTCTGCTGAAAGCAGCTGTGACTAGAGCAGCATTCGGTGGAGCGCATACCCGGCTGAACAGTTTATGTTTTGTAGCCCATTGATAGGCAGAATCTGGTCCTTAACCAAAATCTAATCAGCTTGTTCTTGTCACCTATTCAACTCATCCACCAAGTTTTGTCAATTTTATTTCAATTTTTTAGACAATTTTAGAAATCCAGCCTATGTTGACCTGAAAAATAATTGGTGGTTGAATTCAGTATCCTGTTCAAATTTCTAGTCATTTGGATGAAAATTGAGGATTTTAGAAATTCGACAAATTTATTCTGCAACATGATTTTTACAAAACAAAAATTGGTTACAAAACAAATTTGGACAAAACCTTTGGCTTATGTTGACCTTTTGAACGTTTGACGTCAAAAACAATAGGCTTTTTGCTTATGACTAACTCTACCATGTAGTGAGGTTTCGTGAAGATCAGTTTAAAATTGTGATCTGTATGCGATTGACAGATAAACAAACAGACAGACAGACAGAATAATGCTCAAGACCAACCAGTATACTTGAAAAATCTCGATTTTTGCAAGTAACAGACAAACAGGGGTGAAAACATTACCTCCGTCCACCTTTGGTGGCAGAGGTAATAAGGGTTTGGATTATAAGCTTCTTGAGTCCTTGCCAGTCACTGTTGGCGTGTCAGTTATAAATGCAGAATATTGATTCTTTGGAAAGGAAGCAATTTGACTGTTCTGGTATTCAAGAGATCTAAACTTCAATGTTTCCCTCGTAACTTGGGAAGGATGTGGAAAAGCTACTTCTGAAAAGGTCGTGCTTCCCAAACCTAACAAAATGACTGGTAAAAGGCTCTACTGAACTCTCAATCCTTCTGGGATCACATGTCAGACAATGATCCACATAATTTGCATTTTGATAATAGAATAATAATACTGCTTTATTTGTTATAGTGGCCTGCAAAAGTATTCATCCCCCTCCAAAGTTTTCACATTTTGATGCCACCTGAGCTTATCTCATGATTCTTTCAAATCAAACTTCATATATAGTCTTCACAAACTACTCCAAAGTGATAAAGATTTTTAAAAATGTAGATAAAATGTGAATAAGTTAGATTAACAGAGAAAATCAGATGATTCTCAGTTGCATACTGTAAGTATTCTAACCCTTTGCCGAATTAACCCTAAATCACTTCAAGTGCAAATTATTTGTTAGAAAGGTTACAAAATAAGTGTAATAGGTTTAACCTGTTTATAAGCAGTGGTTTAATTTAAAAATTAAACTCCCCACTTATCGAAGGAGTTTTAAGGTGCAAATCACGAGGTCAACTAACAAGGCAAACATTAAGACCAATGAGCTTTCCAAAGAAGTCAGACATGAAGTGATAGAGAAGCACTGTTCAGGAGAGGGTTATAAGAAGATTGCAAAGATGCTCATTATCCCTTTGAGTACGGGAAATCCATCATTAGGAAGTAGAAGTTGTGTCATACCACCCAGACTCTACCCAGATCAGGTTGCTCATCCAAACTCAGCAGCCAGGCAAGCAGGAAACTGGTTCAGGATGTCACTTTTAAATCCAACAATGACTTTGAAAGATCTGCAAGGCTTTATGTTCGAGATTGGGGTCAGTGTTCATCAATCAACAATATCCCATTCCCTTCACAAAGCTGTCCTCTATGGACAGGTGACAAGAAAGAAGCCATTCCTGAAAAAGACGCATCTAAAAGCTCATATGGAATTTGTGAAAAAAAAGCATCTTAACGACATTGCAGGAATGTGGAGAAAAGCTTTGTGGTCAGACGAGTGAACAATTGAACTTGTTGGTCTAAATTCAAAGCGTTACGTTTGGTGCACGCCGAACACTGCACATCACCCAGTTAACACCATCCCTACTGTCAAGCATGATGGTAACAGTATCTTATTATGGAGCTACTTTTCATCAGCAGGGACTATCAAGCTTGTCAGGATAGAAGGGACAATGGACGTTGCAAAGTACAGAAGAATCCTTGATGAAAACCTGCTTGAAAGTCAGCCATGAATCTGAAAGTGTGTAGGAGATTCACATTTCAGCAGGACAATGATCCGAAGCACAAAGCTAAATGCACACTGGAATGACTGAATAAGAAGAAAATAAATGTTCTTGAGTGGCCCAGTCAAAGTCCTCACTTGAACCCCATTGAACATTTATGGTGAGACTTGAAGATTGCAGTGAATCGACAATCCCCGACAAACTTGGCAGAAGTAGAGCAATTTTCACGTGAAGAATGGACAAACATTTCACCATCTCACTGTGCAAAGCTTGTAGAGATCTACCTAAAAACACTCGTAGCAGTCATTGCTGTAAAAGGTTATTCCACCAAGTACTGATGTAAAGGGCTGAATACTTTTACAACCCGTGAATTTTGATTTGTACATGTTTTGGCAGGTATTCCTGACATGTAACCTCCTGTAACTATAAGTGTTCAGTTTGATCTCTTCAGTTATGAATAAAAAAGTTCATTTGGAAAAATGATATCTGCATAATTCGGAATTCATCTAAACATGGAATTATTGGAAGGGAGTGAATACTTTTCCAGGCCGGTGTAAGTTGAGGAAAAATCAGCAACTTTAGGCAGGTCTTTGTAAAGTGGCCAGGCATTCTAAAAAAAAGGATGAAGAACATTAATAACTATTTACAACTTGATAACCATCCAACTTAAAATCCCATGTTTACATGCCTTCAGGATATATTTTTCAAATATAAAGGTAGTTCAAGGTTGATGTAGAGCTTTTATTCTACAAAATAAAAATCTGTAGTTGTGGTGACGAAGCATCAGCAATTTTTTTTTTTGGTGTACAAGGTTTTTTTTGGCTCGTGGAAGATCTCGTCCACTGGATGCAATAGAACAAAACAGATCAGGATGCCATTGAACAAAAGCAACAGTTGAGAGAAGGGGAAACACCAACAGCAGGGTTGAAAGACAAAATAGAGGAAGAGTTCGACAAATAATGGGTGTGGGGAGGCATAGGGGTTTATGGGAGGATGCATGGTATGGACCAGATGGGTACAAAAACAAACTCTCAGGAAGGAAAAATTGGAAATTTGGAAGGAAGTGGGCATGTGGGAAGGGGTGGTTAACAGGGGTAAAAAATGTCATGGTTTTGGATGGGGGATTATCTGAGATGGTGATAAACTACTGTCTTGAAGACTTGGAGGGAGTAGGAGTAATGAGACTGAAGAGAATGTGAAAGGTGGTTTCATAGGTGGGAAAAAAAGAGAAGCAAAGGAGTGGAGTTGAACAGTGATTCTGTATTTTGGGGGTTTCACCAGAAGAAGGTTGATGATGGGCCATGTGCACCTCCCCTCGGGGAATGGGAGGCAGACAAAACATGAAAAGAGCAGAGGATGCAAGACCACAAAGGAGGTGTCAGAAGACAGGGAGTCCACCAACCTGACTGCGATGGGAAAGTGATAGACTGATAGATTTTCATCGCATCATTGCAGGATATTCCAATAATCTTGAAGGCCTTGGTTTCCACAGCATCAAGCTGAGCAAGGTGTGAGGCAGGGGTGCCAGCCCAGAGGGGAGAGCAGCACTCATTGAAGATGTAGATGTAGGCTTTGTAGTTGGATTGGAGTTCAGGTGTGCCAAGAAAGAACTCTGAATAATGAAGGATGCCCAATCAGCGACTGGCTTTGAGAGCCAACTTTGAATATGTGGCTTGCCCCAGAAAGATAATGGCTGATAGTGAGTCCCAGGAGTTTGAGTGACTGAACTTCAAAATGATTCGGAGAGAGAGAGTGAGTGAGAGTGTGCGATTTGTCAGGATTGAAAGACATATTCCAAGTTTTTGACTAGCTTGTGATTTTGGCAATGTCTGAAGAGCGGAAAGAGGCTACTGCCTGCCTGTCTGAAGGATGAGGGAGGGATGTCATGGCAAAAGGTGGAGTCATCAGCAAATATATAAATGGCGATTTTCCAGAGAGTTAGAGAGATCATTGATGAAGATTAGGAATAGGACTGGGCCCAGAACTGCCTTGGGGCACTCCAGCCTTAACAGGGAGAAGAGATTAATGGATTACGTTGAGAGCCACATGTTGGTGAAGACAGAAGAGGAAGTCAGTAAGTCATGTTTGGAGTTTTTTTTTTTGGTATACATTGTCGAGGCTCATATGAGAGCTAACACACAACGCACAGCAAGGTGGCATGAGCCAAGAGGGGTGGGAGAGGGAAGGACAAAACAGTGGGGAACAGAGACATTAGGAGATCTGTGGAAGGGAGAGGATGGGACGGGGAACATGGGGTATACCAGATGGACATTACAGGGACTTTCAGGAAGGAAAGCAGGGAATTTGAAGGAGGTGGGTTTGGGGTGGATTAATGGGGGTAGAAAAGATCATGGTTTTGGATGGGGGAAGATAAGAGGTGCTGGTGAACAACTGTTTTGAAGGCCTGGAGGGAAGAATGGGATTGAACAGAGTGAGGGAGTTTATTCCAAAGCCGCGGTGAAAAGAGGAATGAAAGTGTGAAGGTGAGCAGTGATTCGTGATTTTGGTTGTTTTACCAGAAGAGGGTTGTTGGCGGACCTTAAGCGCCCTGCACAAATATGGTGGGGACATATCGCAGACAAAGCAGGGGGGGCGAGAACAGAGAGGAGATGGAAGAAGACAGGAAGACCACCGATATGCCTGTGGTGAGAGAGTGAGAGGCCCAAAGACTCAGCCTCACCGTGGGAGATACCAATGATCCTAAATGCCTTGGTTTCCACAGCATGAAGCCGAGAAAGGTGAGAAGCAGGAGCATCAGGCCAGAGGGGAGAGCAGTACTCCATCAGGCTGCGGATGAAAGCTTTGTATGTGGTCAGGAGCCCAGGTGTGCCAAGGAAGGACTTTACACGATGGAGGATGTCCAGAGGGCGACTGGCTTTGGAGGCCAGGTTTGAAATGTGGCTTTCCCAGGAAAGATCATAGCAGATAGTGATAGAGTTGGTCTTGGATGCCATAGGCAGAGAGTTTAAGAAAAAAGGGGGATGCCAGACTATCGAAAGCTTGAGACATGTCCATGTCTGACATTGAGGGCCTCCATCCATTGTTGGTGAGGAAAAGCGGAATGGCTAAGATGGAGTGACCTGGTCTGAACCGAATTGGTAATCTGAAATCTGACCTTTTTATGTAATGCAGTGATGCTGATTAATTTCCCAGCAGTTAGAAGATGACTTAAGGCAAATGAGAGGATGAAAACAGAAATAACACGATGTGCTCGACTAGCAGAGCAGGTTTTTAGGACACTTGAGCTCAAGCCATCCTGTCCAGTTATTGAATCAGAGTCGAGGGTTGCCATAAACTTCTTCACCTGCTCAGATGCAAAAGACACAGAATCCAGGAGTAGTTGGGTGTGAATGGGCACAGAGAGTGAGGAGTTAAGGACACAAGATTTGGAAGGAAATATAGAATTGAAGCATTTGTCGGCCTTTACGTGTGGGGTCATCTATGGTGGCATTTGAAGAGAGGGAAGGGATAGAAGGGGAGCACACGCCAGAGACAGACTTAACAAGGCGTCACCAGGTTTTGGAGGAGGGAGTTGTTGGTAACTTGGGGGAATATTGTTTGTTGTTTATTGTGCATTGTTTACTGATGATTTGCTGTGGCTTTGATTTGAAAATCAATACATGAACTGTTACTCCTGCCTGGCCTCCATTGTTAACCTCCGCCATCGAAGATGGACGGAGGTTACTGTTTTCACCCGTCTGTTTGTTTGTTTGTTTGTTTGTGAACAGTATTACGGAAAAACTCCTGGACGGATTTCGACGAAACTTGGTGGGGGGATTAGGTATGGTCCAAGGACCATGCCATTAGATTTTGGACTTGGTCCAAAGTCCAATATGGCCGTTATGGCGGCCATTTTGAAAAAATATTTGAATTTTTGTTTTTGCATTTCTACATGTTTTAAGTGATTTCCAACCAAAAAAAAAAATTTGTTATAGAAAAAAAAAAAAATTTTGCAACTTTTTTTCAAAAAAATTTCGATTTTATTTGAAAAATATTTGAATTTTTTTTTTGCATCCTACATGTTTTAAGTGATTTCCAACCCCCCCCCCCAAAAAATTTGTTAGAGAATAAATTGAATTTTGCAACTTTTTTTTCAAAAAAATTTAGATTTTTTTTGGGGCATTTCTACATGCGCGTCATTAGTTTAGTTTATTCAATCGTGGTTCAGTAGAGTCTGATCCGTTTTGACCTACAGTGAATAGGATTCAGGTTCACTTAAGTGACCCAGCAGTATTGACGGCGGAGGTTTTGCACTCTACCGAGTGCTCCCCCTCTAGTTACTGTATGTGATTGATTTCTCACGATCGGTGCCCTTGAGGTGCATAATTGGGTGAAAGCGACTCACGCTCAATAAAGTAATGTTTGGTGCGTCATAACCAGCCGCTCGGTTATACATCTGACTGGTGTACTATGAGAGCACATAACCAATTCAGTGCGATTCGTGCCCTTTGATGAGGTATCGGGATTTAAGGCATAGAACCCTGGTTTGGGGCATTGAACCCGTCTGGCGGCCGTGGCTGGTTGACAGCCCATGTGAATTTGGTCATTCCTAGACTGGTCGCGTGGCTATCACAATATTATCCAGTTACTAATTTTTCAGTGATCTGTTGCATTTCATTTCTTTCAGAAGTATTTTTATTTATGACTGGCTCAACAAAGTTAGTGGTACATCTGAAAGTCAGTGTTACTGACTACCTAAGTAAGTTTCCAAAATGTTTTTTTTTTTGCTGTGCTCTAATGTCAATGATTTGATACCTCCAATTATTTTCTCCCCCTTCTATGTGTGCTAATTATGTTAGGAACTAAAAAAGGAATAACATGACACAACTACTGAGAAAAAAAGACAACAAAAGCTGTAATAAAAGTTACCAACATGTAACATACGTTACCATGATAAATGAAAACCAATAGCTTATTGCATTATGATAAGTTGATGAATAGAATGATAAAACAATCGATCAATCAAGAGAGGAATTAGAAGAAAATAAACATAAAACAGTAATTAAGAAGAAAGCAACAACGAGAACAGCACTCGGTAAAGCACATACCTCCGCCAAGCTGAACAGTTTACGTTTTGTATCACATTGATAGGCCGGATGTCGATCTGGACCTTCAAAATCTAATCGGCTTGTGCTTATCACCTTCCCAATTCACCCACCAAGTTTCGTCCAAATCCATCCACAAGTTTGTGAGATATCATGCTATACTGTATGTATATCGGTTTTGGCCCTATCTCTTAATGCTGAAGAATCATTCAAAAATTATCGTATCCCGATCCGGATATTCTCCAAAATGTAATCACTTTGTCCTTGTCACACACCCAACCTGCCCACCAAATTTCATCCGAATGTGTCAACAACTTTTTGAGATATCCTGCACACAAGCAAGCAAACAGACATGGGTGAAAACATAACTTCTGTCCATTGCAACACCAACTCAAAAGGTAACGACAACAACACAAAATCATGGGAATTTACCCATAATTCAACTTGTTTCCTTTTTGAACACTGCATTTTGTCTTGAAAAGAAATGCCAGATCTCTGCACTCAAGTGTTATCGCATCAGAGAGCCTGATCGACTCTAAGGATACAATTATCGCATACCTGGATAAGATGTCAGAGTGGCGACCCATCCAGGATTGTGCCCAATAGCCCAGGAGACTGCTTTGGCAGCACCGTACAGAGTACGATCCCAATGGATGGATGGAATGGGTAAGATACTTGAGGCCCTACCAGAAGATATCCAGCTTGTGTCGGTGGTGGTCGGATGGCACAACATCCCAACTCAAGAACCGTTTCATTGCAGCAGTATTTCCTGTTCTTGAGAAGAAGCATTCAATGAAAATGGAATTCAACTATTCTCCACTTCCTATGGGAAAGGGCCAGTGGATGGCATCGGAGGATCTCTGAAGCGCTCTGTCTGGCAGAATGTTAGAACACTGAAAACCATCGTGACAGATGCCGCAACATGTATGGCAGCCACTTCTGGAATGAAAAATGTGACCGTCACAGAGTTATCCTCATCCAACATTCAAAAGTGGAACGAGGCATTCCATGACAAAGCTGTTTTCAATGAGTTTGTGGCAATACAATGAATTGCCAAATATCACCTCTTGAAAGGAGTTGATGGGAAAGTGGCATCTTTCCCTTTCACAAAAGATGGCACTACACTGACTGTAAACAATGAACAAGACTATCAAAATGAAGAAAACTCTCAAATCAGACTTGGACACTGGTATGCCTTGGAGTATGATGGTGTGTTATTTCCATGTGAAGTGGTGGCCTTCGGTCATCAAAATGAGTACCACGTCTGAGTGATGGAACCAGCTGGGAGCAATTGTAAACGGCCCAATCCACATGAGAATATTTTCTATATGATACAAAAAATGATCAAGAAACTGGACACACCAGTCGTAGCCAATAATCATGGCCATTTTAAATTTGCAGAAAAAAAATTTAAAATGTAAATTGACAGAAATTATGCAATTCTGCTCGCATGTGCATGGACTTCAAGGTAATGACTGGGCCTGTAGATTTCTGCATTACAATGTCAGAGGCTAGAAACTTTTAGTCTGCATATTAGTTCACATTAACATGAAAACCCATGAATTTTAGGCATCAAATTAACTATGAAAGGTGCAAAAACGAGAGCAGGTAATGCACATGCATTTGATAACATACAAGCATTGGCATTGCCACCCTGCAGCGGGAGTGTTCATCTCGGCCCATCCTCGGTGGGCAATTTTAAATGGTGATATTTCCAGAGAGCGAGATTTTCTTCTGGAATACACTATACACTTCAAGAAAACATTGGTATATACTCTAACCATATTTGGCCTTGCTGGACCATGCAGTAATGTTTTTTTTTGCTATAAAATGCAACAAAAAATAGAATTTTTCACAAAGTGATATGTGTTTCTGGGACACACGAAACCTGTAAATTTATTGTTAGGACGTACTGTAATCATATTTTGCCTTGCTGAACTACACTGTAAAGTTTTTTTTGTGATGTAAAACACCAAGTGATCAATTTTGAAGGTTTTTTGTTTTATATATTTTGTTGTGGTTTTGTACCCCTGGGGAGAAACACACACACACACACACACACACACACACACACACACACACACACACACACACACACACACACACACACACACACACACACACACTCACACACACACACACTCACACACACACAATAAACCTAGTTATCTCAGAGTATTCTGTTTAGCTTTTAAGTATGCTTTATACATGTAGGCAGATAGTCATTGTAAGTGTGTTGCTGGAAATCCAATGTGTCATTTTCTTATTCTACACCTTTTTCAACACCCATTTCCTGCATTGTACACACATACACTCGCTCAAGGCTAGCACTGCCTCTGAGCCCACCATTTCCAACCCTCTTCGCAAGCATTACCTGAAACCACATCAGAAAGGTTTGGTAAGGATCTAAGGCTGGAATAGAACCACACACTAGATGACTCGTTCCATCATGGAGAAGTGACAGCGCACCGGATGCCTAAAAGCCAACATTAAGACGCCACTGGAGGTCGGAGCACCGATACACCAATCAAGTATGAGGGTAGGATCCTCCAGCTGCCACAACTCCAATGAACATTGAGGGGGGGGGCTTGAGCGAGGGGGAGGAAACAAAAAATCCTATATAAAATGAAGACAAACGGTCTTGAGAGCTTCTTGTGGTTTTACAGCTTCTGGCGGTTTTCCACCAAGGGTCAGCTTCTCATTACAGACTTCGCTTGTGAAGTCCCCTCTGTCTTTCCGGTTTCCCCTCTGTCTTTCCTTTCACATTTCTGTCTCGTTCTCATTCTTCTCGTTCACCACCTTTTATTCATTTTTACTCTCATTCTCACACCTTCTTGTCTCTCATTCACAAACATCCAACCCCTCTCTCCCTTTCGCACCTTTGCATTGAGCCCCACTCATCACACTGTGCCACCATGTCACATCACCGGCCCACTTCACCTCATATCTCCCACATTTTCCCACCAAAACTCTACATCAAGCTTGTGGCATGGACAGCCCATCGCGAAATGCATGGAGAGGTCAAGGCATTGGTGATGTTGAGGAGGAACCGACAGTGGAGCATGAGGGACCTGGATGCCAGACCATTGGACAGGACCATTGGGTGGCACGAGTTCAACCGGGAAAGGTGTGAATGGGCATGATACACAATCCCAACTTCTTCTTTCTCTCCTCTTATCTTGCCCCTTCCCCCATCTCTCTTTTCCCCGGATGCATGTGGTGCCAGGTTATCGTAAAGTTGATATGTGACTGATAAGCATCTGAGGGCATGCATGTCGATTCGGGGTCAAGTGGGAATGTATATGTGCTGTGAATAATTGTTTGTGACTCCTCTCTTGTACATATATGATTGTGGCTCTGCCTGATTTGTAAATATGTGCTTGTGTTGAAAAATGCTTGAATCCAGCTCATGTCTTGATTTATTCTGTCTGTTCTGATGATGACAGAAGGCAACTGAGGGTTAATTGGCCAATGTCGAATTGGGCTTATAGGTCATAAGAAGCGATTACACAATTTTTCTTACTCAGCCAAATTAATTAACATCTTTTGCGTGATTGCCGGCATGGCACTCGCTCATTTTCGGGTCTTCATTGTATGGAAACACAACATTGGAATTGGGATCCAGCGAGAAGTTCTGGGGCGACAAACTATCGTAACTTTTTAAGACGTGCCATCCTCTTGGAGTTCTATGGAAGCGACGTCCGTCACAATATATATATATATATATATATATATATATATATATATATACACACACACACACACACACACACACACACACACATGTATAGAGCGGATATAGCGCCACCTTTGGTGGTACCTGGTATTACAAATCATCTTCCTTCATCTTCTTTCATAATATAATGGAAGCTTCTCAAATTTATGATGTAGAGTATGATATGCTGTGATCAATAAAATTTCTTTCAAAAATGACAAAAATTATAAAGTGCATTTCCAAGAATGTACCGCGGCATATTGCCCACCAAAGGTGAACCGAGAATGGTACTCCTGCTCAGAGCTATATATGCATTACATATATACAGCCATATGCGCATTACCTCCATTATATCATGATAACTTAAATAGTTATATTATTAAAACAGGAGAAAAAAAAAGGGCTGGATTAATTTTTTCATAATCATCAATGAGTTTGCATGAATTACTTTACCAGAAAATACTGTATTTGCCAAAACATGTATGACATATATTACCTTCAACAAGGAGTGTCCTATATGAGGAGACTTTTGAATAAAAACCTAAAAAAAAAACAAAATGCACACGTCCTTTTTGTGTAACATAAGTTACCAAAGTTTAAACCATTGCCAACTAACCCTGTAAAATGTTTCGAAGTTATTAGTAACATGTTTAAACAGATTATGTAACAATGTAACAAAAAATAAAAAGGTTGACAGTTGAAAAAATTAATTGAGGTTTCAGACTCTTGAAATTGTGTGAATTTAGTTATGATTGTAACATAAGTTACCGTGGAATTGCCTTTAAAACTTTATCTGAAGAAGAAAGGGGAAAAATGGAAGGATTTACTTGATAAAGTTATGCTTGCCTACAATTGCGCATGACATGAGGCAACACATTAGTCTCCATTTTTCCTGCAATTTGAATGTTCACCGAGACTTCCGATCAACCTGTTGTTTGGGTTTCAGAACGATGCACCAACCAACAGTCATTCTCACTTTGTAACTGACTGGCAACGGTGTATGAAGCAAGCGTATGGCATGGCATCAAAGCATTAATATTGTTACGGTTGTGGAAATTCACAGAACACCAGTCAGGTTCCCCAGAGGTCAGTTTATAATTTTGGTTATATCGTTGTGTCTCCAGCGTTAAGTATTATCCCCACCGATGATTAAAGGGAATTATTCGTGTGCCGGGCTGTGCATCTTTGAGTTAGCCGTTATTCTTTCTCTATCTTTTATTTACAATAACAAGACAACCCACGTCCATTTGATGCGATTTCCAACGGTCCGCGTTTGATGGCGATTTCCAACACGTCCGCTTTGATCAGGGTGATTTCCAACACTCCGCGTTTGATGGCGATTTCAACCACGTCCGTGTGAAGCGGTGATTTCAACCCGTCCGCGTGAAGCCGGTGATTTCAACCCGTCCACGTGAAGCCGGTGATTTCAACGACGTCCACGTGAAGCCGGTGATTTCAACCATGTCCGCGTGCAAGCATGACTTGCAAAACGGATCAGAAAGGCCTTACCCTCTGAAGAAGCTGGCCCAATCGGAAGTGGAGAGGGCGGATCCAGATGGGTGAAGGTTCAAAGGTGAAAAGGGGGGGTGCTGATTGAGTGGCAAAGCCCACTGCGGCCCCTCCCCTTGGGGCTATAAAAAGCCGCCTTCACTCGCCAACAAGGCGGTTGAGCGTCGTTGTTGTTGGCTGGGTTGGAGAGTGGTTAGTTGAGAGCCGTTGGAGAGACGCCGAGCCACCGGCAGGAGTTGAGCCGCGTTGGAGTTCGGAGTGGAAGGGTTGCCAGTAGGAAGCCGGGGTCGAGACCCGTTCTCTCCTCCAGTGCGTTGTCGCTAGGCCAGGCCGCAGTGAAGGCCAGACGACTGAGGAGAACTGTACAAGCTGCTCATCAAGCCGCCCAAGCAACTGGCGCGTTCGCGACGCACCGGGCCGAACGGAGACACCAGGGGTCGCCGATAAAAAGGATCCATCGAGTCACCACGAGGGTGGTCAGAGTAGCCGGCCCGGTCTCTCGGGGCCTATTCCGGTCATCCGGCCCTGAGTGCATTAAGGCTCAAGAGCCCGGTTCTTTCTTTCTTGGGTTTTGCATGAAAGTCTGTGGCGCCTTGTCCTTAAGTAGAATTGTTGTTAAGTGCCTGTATGTGCATTGCATAATAGATATCGGCTGTTGGCTTTTGCTCGTGTCCTGTCCCCTATCCCCATTCATTCATTGCTTGCATGCCTGTGTTCAAATAAATGCCCCCCATTGTTGAATGTCACCTGCTCGTTGCGTCCCTCCTCCATTGACTGCCATGAGCGTTCGGGGAATTAACTGGCTAATTAAAGCCGATAACATAATAATCTCGTCCGACGGGACTTGGCGATATATAACTGCTCGGCATTCGCATACGGAACGAGCCCTGAAGCGGCTCGTTTTCATGCCGGTCCCGTCGAGGTATAACTCCCGGTATCTCTGTCCACGCGAATAATTAGGTACATCGACAATTCGGTGATCGACCCTGTAGCGCGTGGACAGAAGGATTGGCTAGTTTATGGTGTCTTAAAAACACCCGTAGCTGGGTTTCGGCGTTTGTCTGGAAGCTACGACTAGATTGCGCGTTCGTGGACGCGCGGCCTGGATTGGGCTGAAAAGGTCGTGCGCACGCCGAACGGGCGGAAATCTACAACAATATGCTTCAACAGCATAAATATGACAGAAAAGGATTTCGACAACTCTTCTTCCAGGAGACAGAATTCTGGTAAGGAACCTGACCCCTCGAGGTGGTCCAGGAAAACTTTGTTCTTAAGGGGAAGAACAGGTACATGTTGTTGTTAGACAATTGACTCTTCACCTAGTATTCAAAGTCAAAACAGAAAAAGGGTATGGTTGTGTCAGAGTCCTGCATAGAAACTTGTTGATGTGATGTGACCACTGACATGTTGATCCAGAGTCCACATCAGGAAAGAAGGTGGTGAAATGGAATGCTGTCGGATAGAGGGCAACTCCTGAGGACAACCATTCGACTGCCTCGGACTCTGATGATGAGGACATCATCACTGTCCACTACCCAACAGTGAATCATGCTGATAACCATCTCAACCCACTGACCCCAGAGTTCCATCTGCATTCAGTTAGTCTGCTTCTACCTCCAGGTTGGCACCTGTTGAGTTTGTTGCACGGTGCAGATCCTGAACCAACCAACCAGCATGTCTAGCTAAATGTTAGCATCTATGGCAGATATTACCACAGTCGACAGCGATGTCCACCTCCAAGACTTACCCTACAGTCGGTAACCCAGAACTTCACCGAATCCACTGTGTGTCAGTTGGGTAGAACTCTTAACACTGCTGTAATGTAAGCTGACTGATTGTGAATATTATGCTGTTATATATGCAGTTTCTTTTCTTTTTTTGTGGTGTGTATCTCCATTCCCATGTGAAGTAGATGTTCGATCTACATCATTTAACTGTATGAACTCTGAGATTCGAATGTTCAAGTGAGGACAGTCGTTTGTATTGGAAGAGTTTACACTGCAGTGTAATGTTATCATTAAGGAAGGACTTCTGATTTAGGCGCAGTATGTCAGACATCTAGACCGACTGGAGCTATTTTGGAGTCTTGTTTCCATGAAACATTGTTCTAGAGGGCCCCTGCAAACCGTGTTTTAGGGAATGCTACATTTGGGAGTAACAACCAGTGAAGTTCACCGAGGGAACATGGACTAATAAGCGACCTTCACCCTAAAGTAGTGTCTAAATGACTTTTGAGAAATAAAATGTCAAGGATCTTGTTATTTCAGGGGTGAGTGTGAGGTGTACAAAAGAGCACACTCACACAGTCACAATACCTGATGAAAACAGGGGCACTAATTTATTATTATTATTTTTTTAAATGTTGATTCCCTTCTCAAATTGTTTAATTCACTTGCAGACTATTTGCCTAGATGATGGGTGTGCGAGAACTTGAGATTGGGGAGCGGAAGTGCAGATGCATGCTGGGATCACTCACACGTTGTCGCGCATTGTGGCGATCACCTCGTAATTTCCCGCTCCATCCCATGGCCTCTTTCATTCCTTCACAGATAGATATTCTCCATGAACTTTTGGAAACAATGATTTGACAATAACGATATAATTGTTATCCTTAATAACTAAGAAAGCTTCAATATCTGTGACCTCATTGTTGTTATAGTGACAAAGAGTAAGGCCAGGATGGGGCCTTTTTGTATGTTATGCGCAGTACAGCACTGCATTCTATTTCTTGAACCGTTTACAAAAAGTCATGAAAACAACCTGGAACAAGATTCTTTGGATGACAAACTTTATTTATTTTTGACCTCTATTTCAATTTCTGTTATTGTTTGTACATTTATGTTTGGTAGTGTGCAAAACGGGGGTTCTGCCATAATACCTGTCAATTGATTACACCTAATTTGATCATTGGCAGGTGTATTTAATTAATTGATTTGATTGATAATAATTTTCCAATCTGTTACCTCTAATTATGAAGTGTGCATGTGTACGGAGTGCTGTTGGTGGGGGTCTCGTCAAGGGGTGTTATGTGGTTGATGTATGTTCTTTAACCAAGCCCACACCCCCTCCCCTGAGGGGGAAAAAAACCAATACAAAAACTATAAAAACTTCAAAAAAGCACAAAAACACTGTATTTTTTTAACAAAGAAATAAAAAATTTAAACATGCATTTTCTTCTTTGGATCCGGTGTTGATAAATTAGTGTGGTGTTGATGTGGCACAGGCATGATGAACTAAATGGCCTCCACCTGTGTCTGATTTCCTTGTAATTTTTTTTTCTGAAATTCAACAAAGCGAAGTGCAGCTGCATGCTGGGATTGTGCACAAGTTGCTGTATGTTGTGGTGATCACCTTGTGATTTTCCGCTCCGGCTAATGGCCTCTTTTTATTCCTTTACAGAAATAAAGTTGTTTGACCAACTACCCCAGTTGTTCGAGTGAGTTGGTGGCGTTATACCGCCATCCAAGACAAATACCAAATTGAAACTGCCAGAATGTGCAAGAGCACAGCATCAACAACATAGCCACACCTCAGTAATATTTCAACCAGTGGGCTGAATGTAGAATTGAATTCCAGTCCAACATGAATTTGCTAAAAACAACAACGTACTGTACGAACGGTCAAATATTCTTTATGCGTGAGTAGCTTTTTAGGCTGGTACCGATGGCAAATGCTACATGTATGTATGCTATGAATTTAAGTCTGTCACCTAACATATAAAATAAAAATTAATAAAAAAAACAAATATTCAATATTGATTTACATTTACATTTCTTTCCCAACAAACGTTGAACTGATTTTTTTTTCTCTCTCTCTCTCTTTCGTCCATTTACAACAATTTTCAACATTTAAACCAAAATGTTCACCCTTGTGATTGAACTAATCCACCTTTGTTTCAAATATAAGTTGGAAATGAATGCGTTTATTTCAAGTGACATTGGCTCAACTTTCCAAATGGCCTTTTCACTGAGTTTCTTGGTTGGCCAAGGTTGTCCATCATAGAGATGTATGAATTGCCAAGAATGTAACAATTGCACTGCATTTTCTCACTAACGACTGGAATTAGACAGAATTGATTGATATATCCTTCCTAAACAACTCCTTAAATCATTTATAATTTTTCATTATGTATAAGGCTCATGGAGGAGGGAAAACCATTGACAGTTTTCTAATCGACAAGATGAATAATAATCGATAAAATATTGTTGGAGAAAACGGATACGGCATGACTATTTATATGATTACAGGAAGATAAGACATGTTATACAATTCTCCACAATAGCCATTACTAACTAGTATAACTGCTGTTGTGTGATCACATTTCAGGTTTTTATTATATATTTATTTAATTAAGGCTTGTTTGCAGATGGCTAATGTTAAACAGATGGCGTTTGCACTTGTATTTTCGAGGATGGATCATGAGAGATATCTGTACAGCTTTGAATTTAGGAGTACGAATTTGTAACCCAGAACCAATGGCATAAACGCATCCTCTTCACGAGACCAGCTGTTCAGGAACCTTGGTAACCATGCAATGTCAAGTACAGTATGTACATTCTCTGTCTTTTTTAAAATCGTGTTTGTCACACTTTGTCAATGAATGAGCTATCATCAGCCTGCCAAAGAGCCATGGCTTAAGAATCATGTGCAAAATTTAGGAGTGCAACAAGAAATATCCGATACACATTTGCAGAAATTACCAACTTAATAATTCATTCATTTATTTTGTGTGCAGCTTGTGGCTGTTGCTTGCATTATTGCTGGGAATACGGCTGAGCCGCTGATGCAGGGCCCCCTATACGTTATGGCAGGGATTTGGAATTTCCCCAGGGTGCCGGCAATAGCTAGGCCACTATTCGTAACGTTTTTGTATACAGAGTCGAGGCTCGTGGAAGAGCTACAACACTGAATGGATCAGGACTCAACAAACCAAAAGGAACAGCAGAGAGAGAGAGAGAGAGAGAGAGAGAGAGAGAGAAGATATATATATATGTATATATAATATATATATATATATCTACACTAACAGCAGAGTTGAAGGACAAAATAGAGGGAGACTTTGACAAACAATAGGTGTGGAGAGGAATGGAGGTTGAGGGAAGGATGCATCAGGTGGACAAGATGGATACAGAAGCAAACTCTCAGGAAGGAAAAACTGGAAATTTAGGAGGGGGCTTGGGGATGTATTTGATGAGGGAAGAAAATATAACGAATTTAGATGGAATGACTTGAATGATGGTGAACAGCTGTCTTGAAGATCTGGAGGGAAGGATGAGATTGAAGAGATTATGCAAGTTGGTTCTACAGGCGGGAGAAAACGAGGAATGAGAATTCGTGGAGGTGAGCTGCGATTCTGGATTTTTGGGGTTTCCCCGAGAAGGGGGTTGATGATGGACCGTATGCGCCTCACAGAAACCTGGGATGGAGGGGAAGTAAAGGCATGGAAAGAGGAGAGGGTGCAAGACAGAAAGGAGAGGTAGAAGACAGAGACCACTGACATGTCTGCGATAAGAAAGTGATAGGTCCATAGACTCTGCTCAACATGGGAGATTCCAATAATCTTGAAGGCCTTGGTTTCCTCGGCATTAAGCTGAGCAAGGTGTGAGGCAGGGGCGCCAGCCGAGATGGAAGAGCAGTACTCCATCAAGCTGCAGATGAAGGCCCTGAAGGTGGATAAGAGTTTAAGTATGCCGAGGGAGGACTTTGTATGACGCAGGATTTCTAGTTGGCGACTGGCTTTGGAGGCCGAATTGTGGTTTAACCCGGAAAGATCATGGCTGATTGTGAGACCCAGGAGTTTGATTGAACTTCAAGAGGATTGTTAAGAAAGTTGTTAGGAGGGTGTGCCATACAGTCCTTCTGGACATATTCCAAGTGTTTGACCAGGTTGTAATTTTGTTGTGGTTGTGAATTGATGGAAGAGGCTGCTGCCTGATTATTTGAATAATGAGGGATATCACGGCAGAGTGTGGAGTCATCAGAAAAATCGATAAAAGGGATTTTCCAAAGAATCAAAGATATCGTTGATGAAGATTAGGAATAAGAATATGCCCAGAATACTGCCTTGGTGTGCTCAAGCCTTAACAGGGAGAGGAAAATTAAAGCATTCCATTGAGAGCCACACGTTGGTTATGAGAGTAGAGGAAGTCAGCAAGCCAGGTGTGGAGCTGCCCTTGGATGCCATAGGAAGAGAGTTTGGAGAGCAAGGCGGGATGCCAGACTGTAACGAAAGCAAAAAAATGTCTCGGGAGACGGCCCTCTCATTTTACTGCTGGTGCGGGTGGTGCGTTTGGTCTCGCCGTTTGTTTCTGCCATCTGAGTGGGAGGACCGGTCGGAGCTCTCCCTCTCGTCATCCCCCTGTCGAGCACCCCACGCAGCGCACAACAGCCTGGGTTTAGCATTCGCTTCTCCATCTTAGACCCCCACCCATCGCGAGGGGTTGTGGGTGCAGCGCTCGTCGTCCACGCATCTCATCGGGGGTCAAACGTGCAGCTTGGGTGGAGCTAGAGAAGCTTCAGCTGGTCACTTTTCTCTCACGGGTGCAGTCCCGTGATGGTGTGCACAATCGATCCCCACCCTTCCGCTCGCAGGCCCACGCCCTCTCACTGATGATTCGAAGCTGATAGGTCCCTCATGAAGGGGATCAGTTTTTGCACCTTTTTATGTAAGGCAGTGATATTCGCTCATTTCCAAGCAGATATAAGATGACCTCATGCAAATGGTATGTTGGAAAAACAGAAAGAGGATGTGCAAGAGCAGCACAGCAGGTTTTTACGATGCATGAGTTGATACCGAGCGGTCCAGTAGGAGAATCAGTGTCTCGGGTCGACAGAAACTTCTCCACATTCTCAGGTGTAAAAAGGACATGGTCTAAGAACAGTTGGTGCAACAGGGTAGTTTGTGGCTGGAGACACAGGATTTGGAAGCAAACACCGAATTAAAGCGTTCGGCCTTTTCAAGAGTGCAGCCGGCTGTTGTGCTATTTTAAGTGAGGGATGGGATGGAGAGGGAGCATACTCTGGAGATAGACTTACCACGGCACCAAAGGTTTTTAGAGGAGGGAGAAAAATTTGAAAGCTCAATCTTGAAGTTGGACAGATGTTGTTTTCTGGCTCTCCTGAGAGTGCAACACTTGTTTCAGGCTTTGTTGAATGAGCTGAGATTGCCTTCGGTCAGGTTTGTCAGATGTTTATCCGAAAGGTTGGTGCTTGGTGCAGACATAGCGCACACACCTAGTCTGGGTTAGATTCTCGGCCCAAATATAAACTGTCGGATTGGTGGATCGCAGACAGGGCTTGCATCATGAACTACATCATGCTGGGTGTCCCGTTGGTGGACATTATAGACACCTAAATGCCTTTCATGAAGAGTGAGTGTTATGGCAGGCACCCTGAACAGTTTACAAATTCCCACCACCTTCAGTCAAATGTCATCTTCTTCTTCAGACTATCCATCCATCCATTGGGACCACACTCCGTGCAGAGCATTGGTGCTGCCTAAGCAGTCTCCTTGGCTATTGGGCACAATCCTCGACAGGTCGCCACTCCGACACAGTATACCAGCATGCTGGCACTCATTTTGCCGACCTCGGAAGTATGACAGGCAGAGTCAACCCCACCTGGTATTAATTCAACAGCCGAGTGGGGTTTGAACTCAGGATCATCGGATCCCAAGCCCACCACCCTAACCATTAAGCCAACACCAGGCATGTACTATCATACCAAATGGAGGGGGGGGGGGGGGGGAATAAATACAAAGTTGAAAATCAAAATTCTGTTGATTTGACATTTTCATCACAAATTATCACAGAATATTCACGAATAGCAAAATCGAGAGAGTGCAAACACTACAATAGACAAATGAAGACAATTAAAGAAAACTTAGCTCATCATACCTGTACTGTGTCAATATAAAGTGCAACCCGCTATTTCAATCTTCAGTGAATACAGTAGATCCCAATTCAAATATTTCACCAGTTGGCCTGCACACAATGGCCTACTCTTTTCAAAAGACGTTACATAATAATCATTATCTTTCAAATTCCACATGAGACAGGACAACCAGATTTATTACATACCCCCATGCAAAGGATGACGTGCTCAAAGTTACAGCTCCCTCTTCTGCCATTAAAGCAGAACGACAGTTAATATTTAAAGGGAAATGAAACTTACCAAAAAAAAACAAACCAACAGGTCGTATCTCTTAAATATGTATAAAGTGCTATAAAGTTAATTCATGCAATCTGTTCCTTATAACTATGAAAATATCTAACAAGTGTTTGTGGAATTCAGTGTGCATGCCAATGCCATGTTCCCTGCTTTCGGCACCAGGAGCTGCCACTTCGGTCACAAGACTTCTCCTCTGGTGGTGTTTTCCACTGTATGTCAGCTTCGAGAGCTTTCTGACGTGTTAGTTTGCCTGCGAACAGAGTTTAACTTGTTAATGAAAGTTTGATGAACATTAAAAAAAAACATATTTGATGGCAATTTTGGCATGATCTCATATACATACGTACTTGTGCATTAGTCAGCTCTTGTGGGCTGGCAGGATAGCCTGAAGATATGCACACTCGCCTCTTCGCTGTCTAATCAGCTGGCTTCAAATTGGTTTCCACGGCATCAAGCTGAGCAAGGTGTGAGGCAAGGGCACCAGCCGCCAGGTGAGATCATTGGCTGAGGGCACGGCCGCGCCACTGATGCAGTGCCCTCTGCTGGTTAGGTTATGAATTTGTAATTTGTTCAGGGTGCCGGCCATAGCTTGCCTACTCTTTGCGAAGTACACCATGGGATCTTCAACGTCCACCAACTAATGTCGGCAGACGCCCAGTTTAACGTCCATCCGACTGACGGTGCACACATTGATGATCACCCTGCGTGTGAAACACCAGGATGACAATTTATAGCTGAGTCGTGATTAGAACCTGGGTTAGATAGCTTACAGTGGAGGTGAGTGTGCATACCTCAAGGTCTAGGCAATCCTATCAGCCCACCAAGGTGGTAACAGCACTCAACTGTAGTATCCGAATCCTGCAAAGGTTTAGTAATTTTCCCAAAGGCATAGCATGCCAAGAGCCAAGAAATCTATGTGAACTCGCTGCCGACAAATAAAAAAAACACTGGCGGGTGTTCCAGAAGCTATCTTGTATGTTAACACTTCACGTATCTTTGTTCCTAGGTTAACAAACTACTCATTATATCAAACCGATGAAAGCTGCCATATGGAGAAAAAATTGTGACTTGCAACTTGACCTGGACGTGACTACATTGATTTGAGACTCGGACTTGGAACTTAGTGTCTGAAGACTTGCCACTTGCCTGCAACTTACATGCGACTTGAGTTTAGAATGACTGTTCACAATGTTCAGAAAATAATGGTTGAATAAACATTGAATTAAAACAGGGTTTAAAATACATGGAAAATTATTTTCGGCCGTCGGTGTACGCAGTTCGGTCAATGACGCTATATACCGTGTACGTGTGTACTGTACATGTACAGCGTGCCAGCACTCTGCCACCGGATCACATACCGTCCTCCACTATTAGTGTCTACTCTCCAGACAGCACAGAACACACTCAGCATGTCTAAGTGGCAAGCATCAGTCTTCCCAACGGAAAAAATCACTTTATTCGATAAATCCCACAAAATGATTTTGTGATGATTTAAATGTAATTGACTTGGATTATATTAACTTAGTCAGTAGTTGTAAATTATATCACGACTGTCAATAATTGTCAATTATATGATGACAACAATTTAAGTTAATATCAGTTATGCGTTTCATTTGCCACAGTGTCCCGTCCCCTTCCTGATCCCCCATCTTCCTTCCCGAGTATACGTTTCATTTTAACGTACGTAATAAATATACAAGTAAATTATTAAAATCTCCTTTCCCGTTCCACATTGAACGCTTTGGTTCTACGTGTAAACCATTTCAACGTACGCTGAGGGTACTAACTAGTCTCATGCACATATGTTCAAGTGGGTACATGAGATGTGAGAAGTAAATTTAATATAAATTTATTTTTTACTGGGAACAAAGCAAAAAAATGCCCATTGTATGAAGTTGACAAATAAAAACTTGAGTTAAACAGCTTTTCAGAACATGTATTGCAATAAATGAAGCCTTTCGTCTTAATTCCTTGATAGCTTGTACTCCACAAGGTTTATAAGTAAATGTTGGAGTTTACACAAGTTGAAGTAATACTACGGTGACTTGAAACTTGACTAAAGTGACTTGTTGACATCGATGCTTGCAGTGCGTTCCTGATTCAGACATACTCGTTTGTCCGTGAATGAATCCGAGACATCAAGCAACTGCTTTAACAGTCATTGCGGTGGATGGTGAGGATGTATAACAAGGAGAAGGTGAGATGTGCGATCCCTGCGAGCAATCCTGGTCCTCTGCTGGCGTATCTCCGTCCCCACCATCCGCTATGATTTGGCCAGGGTAAGAGTCCAAAATGGCTTACTCTTTTCAAAAGGCAATGTTGAAGCTTTAACATCCACCAGTAAATGCTACGACATGAAACAACTAGTTTAATATTCCCATATAATAACAGCATACTCATTGATGTGACACGATTTCTGCAGAGCACCAAGATGTCAACAGATGGATAGTTTGAAAGATGAGTATGCTGCCTTTGAGCTAACCTATCGGCCCTTCATATTTCACTTTATTCAGGCATTAAGATGCATTTGAATCCCAAGAATGTAAAGAAAGTAAAGGAAAAGAGTAGAGCAAGAAAGGAGAAGGATGCAGAAGATGTAAGTGAAAAACAGGGGGAGGGTACGGGATGGTTAACAGATATAAGTACACAGCGTTAAACTGTAGGTTAATTTAACAAGGAGCTGAAACTCTAGGTCCCTCGCCTTTTGGGTAGTATTAGGCATAGATCTGTGTTAGATGAAAGATAAATCTTGAACGGCTTTTGAAATATCGCGAACACAAGCCAAACTAGAGGGGGAGCACTCGGGAGAGTGCAAAACCTCCGCCGCCAATACTGCTGGGTCACTCAAGTGAACCTTATATCTTATTCATTAAATATGATGTCAACAGTGCTGACAGTTATAGTTCTTTTCTCCAACATTTTTTTTTTGGGGGGGGGGGGGGGGGGGGGTTGGAAATCACTTAAAACATGTAGAAATGCAAAAAAAAAGAAATCGAAATTTTGTTGAAAAAAGTTGCAAAAATGTTTTTTATTTCTCTAACAATTTTTTTTTGGGGGGGGGGGGTTGAAATCACTTAAAACATGTAGAAATGCAAAAAAAAAAATTTTTTTTCTCTAACAATTTTTTTTTGGGGGGGGGGACCAAGTCCAAAATCTAATGGCATGATCCTTGGACCATACCTAACCCCCCCACCAAGTTTCGTCGAAATCCGTCGAGGAATTTTTCCGTAATACTGTTCACAAACAAACAAACAAACAAACAAGAAAATCCAATGTCACCCGCAGGTGACCCGTATCTTGCCAAAAGGTGACCACGTGTGACTTCTTTAAGGTCACACTGAGGTGAACAGAGCTGCTATCCACCAGGAGCGACTCCTTGAGGATATCTGCCTACGAGAGATTCCGATGAGAATCGTTCTACAGAGTAACCATGAAAAATATGTGTTTGCCTCATAACGTCACCAAATGACGTCATAATGTCTCAAGCTTGACATATCTAGAAAGCACTCATCGAGGTGTTCAATTTGAGGTACTACACGTTATGGTTCCTAAAACTTGAAAATTTGACCTTGGGGTCAAATATGTTTGACCTCAGGCGCTAACCATGAAGGTCAATGCCAATCGCCACCAAAAACTAATCAGCTGAGCGCAGACCATATACTACATTCCCATAAAGTTTGGAGACGATTCGATTAAATTACTCAAAAAATAAGGGTTTCGTCGACTCCCCTGATTTGCGACAAGTGACCTTGACCTTTGACCTTGACCTTCAAAATTTTATGCGCTGAAAGGGACCTCTATAGGCCTCTGATATGCGAAGTTACAAAAATTTCCAATGATAACTGTGCTCTGCAGAGTGATTTATACGTGATTACAGACAAAAAAAAAAACACATGAAGGTCAAGGCCAACGCCACCAAAAATTAATCAGCTGAGCGCCAGACCATGAACTATATTCCCATGAAGTTTGAAGACGATCCGATCAAAATTACTCAAAAATAAGGGTTTCGTCGACTCCCCTGATTTGCGACAAAGTGACCTTGAACTTTGACCTTGACCTTCAAAATTTTGTGCGCTGAAAGGAACCTCTATAGGCCTCTGATATGCGAAGTTACAAAAATTTCCAATGAAAACTGTGCTCTGCAGAATTTTTATACGTGATTACAGACAAACAAAAAAACAAACAAAAAAAAAAAACATACAAGCTGACTAACATATCTGTGCAAAAACTTCGTTTTGGCAAGATAACAAACAGAAAGGGGTGAAAACAGTAACCTCGATCTTCGATGGCGGAGGTTAATTACTGACATGGTTGCCATGGCAACACAATTCAGCAAATCACAGCCGTGATCTAATCAGGTTGAGATAACGTCGTGAGCAATAGATATGTGCAATATGAAAGCGAAATGTTCAATGGTTTTTGAATATCGCGTACACAAAAGTACATGGAAGGATGATCGGTTGGTCGGTCGGATGCAGACCATTTTAATGCCTCTGACCTTGTCGGAGGGGCAGGGGGACAACAATTATAAACTGGTGTGTTTATAAACAATTATAAACATAGAAAGGTGTGTTCCATGAGACTTTACTCCAGGTTTGGTAAGTACCTTCAAAGTATGTGAGCATATATTTTAAAAAAAATACATATGAGGACATTTCAATGCTCATTACAACTTAACAGTTCTGTCAAGCTGTCTCACAGAAAGTGAGAGCAAATGTTCCAGGCTCTTCCGCTAACCAGTCAAGCACGTATATGTGGAACAGAGACACAAGCCACGCATGGAACTATACCCTTCACTTGCATTTGCAACTTGCCAAAAGCTATGGAAAGAACTGCTCTCCCGGAATTCAATCGCCGTTTGTGCTGCCCACACAGAAACCTCAAAACAGTTATTTCTTAGATGCATTCGAATATTATAATGAGTTCATTTGTGGGTGAACAACTGGTGAAAATCAGAATAATTAAAATGGAAGTACAACAAACTTCGAAAGTGGTACATGACTGACCATTGAATATGATGTCATCACTGGGATTGCAGCATCTGCACAGTTTGGTGGTGGTTTCTTTTGTTGTTACCTCTTCATAGGATAACATGAGAGGTTTTCCCTCAAAGTTTTAATTTTCTGAATGTTCACCTCAATTCTATGTAAAACATTTTCCTTCATTTGATTCAGAAGCTCCCAGATGATGAAACAAAAGCACCAGTTTATAGAGCAATCACACATAGAAAGATAGAGTGGCTTTAGAGGGCATCGAAGTATGTTGTCTGCACATGTGAGGAGTGTACACAAATGTCAATGAGGAATGAGAGGATACAAAGGAAAACTGGGACACGGAAATGCTTCTCAGAGAGAAAAAAAATTATTAAGTAAAAGTCCCTTGAAATTAATCCAAACCGACGTGAAAATTATAATTTTTTCAGTCAAGACGAAAAATTGAACCCGGGTGGTGAATAAGGCAACAGACTGCTGCCTTGATCTCTCCCAAAAATTGTGTTTTATTTGCTAAGAATTATGCCGCAATATCTTTGCTGTTAACAGCCTGATGTTGGCTTAGCGGCTAGGGCAGCTGGCATCGGATCCTAGAGTCCTGAGTTCGAGCTCCGTTGGCTGCTGAATTAACACCAGGTGGGGTTGACTCAGCCTGTCATCCTTCTGAGGTTGGCAAAATGAGTACCAGTGTACTAGTACTGAGAACTTCTCCGGTATATGGATTGTATGTGGTGGGGCAGTCTCCTGACCTCCACGTTCTACCGCTGTGATGCCCTTCCACTTATTCTTGTGGGGGGTATGTCAAGGATTGTTTGCCAAACCTGTTGCTGACATTGAAACACTTTGTGCATGGATAAACAATTTCATCCGCAGTGTGACAAGAGACATGTTTGCCAACATGTGAATTGAAGTGGATTATCGCTTGGATGTGCTACCTGCCACTAAACGTGCACATGATGTCGTGTACTGAAGAACACAAGAAACGTTATGAATTATGTGACAAAATTAAAATAAAACCTCATCATTGTATCTCTTTTGGTTTGGTTGAAAATGAAATTTAAAACCGGAACAAGATTTTGCGGACAGCCTGTACTTCGTCCCTAACCCTAAACTGATCTCCATATAATCCATGGTAAGTTTACCCAATCAAAGTTTTTGAATAAATCAATAAGTTGTTAATATCATTTTGCTCTCTTCTTGTATTTAAGCACTCGGTGCATTCAACAACTCAAGACATTCCTTATTGAAGCTCCAGTGTTTTTTTTTTTTGAACCTCTTTCAACCAGCACAAGAATAAAAGTCTGAATTTTTTTTCTTTTTCCATCGTGGTAATTTTACTTACCACGGACTTCTGCTCGCTCCATGCCATTTCTTCATTACCATCTCCTAAAAATGGTGGAATATGTACCTCTTTCCCCTCCACTCTACACCTTAATATGATGCCATTGCCAAGTTCACCAACCTCATAACCTGCTTTCTTACCTTCGCAACTTCTCCTTTCACCCTTCTGGCTCCACATTCACAATCTCACGAGATATGAACCACAGAAATTCCGTAGAATTGCTATTCTTAAGTGATTGTGAGTCGGCTCATTGTGTTGATAAATGATGTCAGATTCATTATCTTCTTTCTGATGCATCAATACGATGTTAAATTAAACGACAAAACATTTAATTATTTTGTCGTTATTTAAAAAACTTTTGTTTTTTTTCAATAAACTTCCCCTGCAGGGAGATTCCTTTCATAAACACATATGAATAAAAAAAATAAGACGTTACAAATGTTTTTACAAATCCAACCGCAACATTTAATGTATTAAATTTCATCAAAATGATTAAATAAATTATATGATCACAATGAATAAAAAATGTTTTCAGTTGTTTCCACATCGAAGTAATTAATCACCACATCATGGCCGGAATCACCACATCATCTCAATACAATTATGATTTTGAGTTTCGATCCGTTCAAAGCTGCTCCCGATCCAAATGTAACGTCAGAACGGTGTTTCTCTTCGTTTACTTCACGAGTGTTTGTAATGTTGTACTTTGTTATATTAATGATATAGATTGGAATGATGCTGTGTGGAATGAAAATATAGAGAGAGATTGAGTTTAAAGGAGATTGAGGATATAATGTGTTTCCACCCGTGACATTCGCGGATTCGGCATTTGTAGTTTGGCCATTTTTTTCCAAGTCCTTGACGAACCGGCTGTCCAGCCCCTCCCTTGCATAGCACGGGTACCTCGCTAATTACAGCATATTATAAGTAAGAAAATGATTCAGGGTTGTACAGGTGACGATGTGAGCGCCAAATAAACTCTTCTTCGATTCAGTTTCGCATTGAGAACCGTGAGATGATGTTCACCACGCCACAAAAATATGACGTCACAATGGGAGATGCTGGGATGCTGCTCCTCCCATCTATGCTGGACATTTACACCAGTTTTTATTTATTTATATAATTTTTTTACCTCACTCACCAAAACGAACAGCGGGGTAAAACGATTTGCTCACTTTGTCTGTGTCCGTCCATCTACAAAGGTCAGTTGATGATTGAGGAACAACTTAATTTCAATTGAATGTTATATTTTGAACATGAATCGGAAAACGAACCTGTAGTTTTGCAATACTTTTGCTCTGAATTCTGAAATATATACATATATGTATATATATATATATACATATATATATATGTATATATATATATATATTGTTGCGGGCCGGGGGTCAGTGGCGAGAACGACCACCAGGTGGGGAAAGCTACGTCATCTCCACCAGACTCTCCGGAATTGTAGGCCGTCGCTCGAATAACTCCGCGAGCCGGCGGGTCGTTTAACCGACCATGGTCGCCAATATCTCAACCGCGTAGCGTAGGGTCTATTTGTCTATAACCAATTTATCTAATTAACTTCGCGATTTCGACTACCGGGGAAACCACGCCCTCGGCACGTCTTGCTCGAACCGGGTCACTCTACCAACTGCGGTAGAGTTCCAACTACGACTACCAACTCCGGTTTGGTGCAGCCGAGCGGAAACTGCCAAAGCCGTGCCGGCTGGAATGAACGGATTATCGGGGATAAAACCCCGCCTAAACTCAGATCCGAACCATGCTGGACCAATTCAAGAAGGGACGGAAACAGACTGGGAACATTTCTAACAAGTTTTATTTACAGTAAATGAAGACACAAAGCAAGACTTAACGCGAATATGCAATAAGTATTTACAATGATCCCAAAACACTTATTCAGTTCTACTTCAAGACGGGCCCACACGCAGACACACACACAAATGAAAAGAAACCCAGAGTTCTTTATTGGACCCTCGCAGCCGAGGAGAGAGACAAGCTGGGGGTCAGAGTTCGGTTGGGTACCTGGCCGTCGGAGAAAGGGGGTACTCCGTGCTGCGGCACCTGACAATGGTCGCTGTTCATCCCCAGTCACACATGTGGGACTCGAGGTTCGTGGCGGAGCACGGGTGGTGAATGGCCGGGGTCCACGGAGGGGGCGTCGGCGTCGCCCTTTCCTTCCTTGTAGAGGACCAGCAGAGACACGTTCGCTGCCTCGACCACCCCTTCGTAACAGCAAAAACCCTTTCGTGACAGCTAAAACCCACCAAAAATTCTTCATGACAGCCAAAACCCACCAAAAACTCTTCGTGACAGCCAAAACCCAGCAAAAATTCTTCGTGACAGCCAAAACCCACCAAAAACTCTTCGTGACAGCCAAAACCCACCAAAACTCCGCAAGACCCCAAAAAGACCCCTGCCTCAGAGAGTGCTCGGGAATTTTTGGACCTCCCTCAGCGGGGAGGGGCCTTGGTGAACACACCTCGCTGTCCGCCTTTGATTGGACAGGGTCCCAAGGCATACCTTTCCGGGGCGGGGCCTTGGCCCCTGCCGGGAAACCTCAGCCACTCTTCCACGCGGGTTCATACTTGACGAGTAATAGTATCAATGTTGCAAAGGTTGTCGTGAAAGAGTTACAACGTTCGTGGGAGCTGAGAAACCGGAACCGCGAGATCTTGCCTTGGCACGTCAGGGTGCGAGAAGGCAGCTGGTTGGTGGTGGATCGTGATGGGCCGAGGGGTCATGCAGATGGGATGGTTGTTAGATGGCTTGTTGGAGGGTTTGTTGGATGTAAAGATTTAATAACCTAACTAAGAAGAAATCGCAATGCACGCCTTTGATTCTCCCACTAGACAAAAGGAAGGGGATCTGACTACACACATACTTAACGACAGAACTGACTTTTGGGACATCTGTATGTTGAATGCAAATGGTTTCCAGATCCGTAACAATATTATACTCTGCCTACCTGGCAGTCAAACAAAATTGAAAATCACTTCAAACTAAAAACCTACCGTAATGTCGTGATGTACAAACAATCAGACCGATAACGATGCATTCAACTTCACGAAGGTTTTATTGACAACATTATTGACAGACAACACAGTACAGGTATTGACAACAACGTTCCATTACTCATCCCGTGTGCGCATGCACGACACACGGCACTCACGTCAAACCCAAGGAAAGGCGATACATCACACCTACTGTTTTAAGAACGTCATAAAGAACACAAATAGGCACAAATAACTGCTGTTGTTTCATATGCAGCCTGTGGCTGCTGGTTGTATCATTTTCTGTGCTGCTGATGCAGTGGCCCTATTACCAGTAAGCTGGTACTCATTTTGCCAACTTCAGGTGTTAATTCAATCATATAATCCCACCTGGCATTAATTCAACAGAACAACAGGGGCTTGAACTCAAGACCCTAAGATCTTAAGCCAGTCACCTTAACTGTTAAGCCAACACCAGGTTTACTACAAATCCATTATGTATCGTGTTAAATAAGGTGGTGTGGCAGTAAACTTCTGGAATAATTTTTTTATATGACCTTTAAAATCATTTTATTTCAATTGAATTATACACCTGAACACTGCATGGGTTAAGGTGTCCTATGAACTCTCTAGTTCATCTTCTGAAATGGGAATGGGGATGACCCTCTCATGGACAGGCCCTCACTGCTCCGATGGTTGGCAGTAAGTGTGCCAGAAGAAGCGGGGAAAGAGAGTGGCATCTCTGTATGTGGGACAATTGCGTGTCCAGCTGTTGGGTCGCCCAGATGACAAAGCACTGGTATAGTTCACCAGAGGACCTGGGTTTGATTCCTGGTCTGGGTGTGTAATGTTTCCACATATCCAAATGGCTATAAGTTGTGCACTGGTTTCCTTGAGTAATCCTCCTTTACGGTAATTCACAGATCAGTGTTTGTGTGTCTGTGGGTTTGTTTGTTTGACACGCTACTCCTCCTACAGTTCTGGACCAATTACATCCAGACTTGCTACGGAGGATCAGCATGACCCCGATTGATGTTTCGGGTGTTTTTAATATTTGCCTGTGGTCTTGAAGGTTGAGGGAGGGGATGCAAATTCTCGATGTAAATGTGTATCATGTAGCGCTGCCTCTAGGTAGGGAGGGTATTACAAGTCTCCACTATTTCCCTACAGTATTCCTGTCCCCACGTTGTTTTCCAGTGCAGTGAGGTGTTTTGAATGAGAAGTGGTCGGTTATTTTTTGCTTCATGCACTTAACCTGGGGGGGGGGGGGTCGGTTGCCTACACAGATCTGTCAGTTGCCTATACACCCCGAAATACAGGTGTGCATCAGAAGAACGTGTTGCACGCTTGGAACAAGATCGCCCGTAAGGCGGTTACTCCGCCAGTGCACATTAATTGTGCTTCATCATGCCCCGTCTTCGGGTCTCAATTGCATCGCTTACACAAACAACCAAGAGAAATGGCCTCCCGTGATTGTGCCAATCCAATTGGCAATGATAAGCAGGTACGGCACCTCAATAATTCGATCATCGGTGCATCCACTCTGTTGGGAATTCCAGGATCGCAGGGCCAGCAATGAGTCATAAATGATGAACTTTTCTTAATCCATCATTTAACCATTCCATCAGCATTTAAGTACCATATAGTCGTGGCCAAAAATATTGGCACCCTTGCACTTTTTATTTTTTTAATCAAATAATGAACCATTTCTTCCAGAAAATTGTTGAAATTACAAAAATCTTTTGGTATCCACAGATGTTTTTCTTTGACTTGCAGTGGAGCAAAACAAACAAAGCTGAAAAAATGACCAAATCTTAGCTAAATCTTTGCTAAATCTTTGCTAAATCTTTGCTAAATCTTTGCTAAATCTTTGCTAAATCTTTGCGAAATCTTTGCTAAATCTTTGCGAAATCTTAGCGAAATCTTTGCTAAGTCTTTGCTAAATCTTTGCGAAATCTTTGCTAAATCTTTGCGAAATCTTTGCTAAATCTTTGCGAAATCTTTGCGAAATCTTTGCTAAATCTTTGCGAAATCTTTGCGAAATCTTTGCTAAATCTTTGCTAAATCTTAGCGAAATCTTTGCGAAATCTTTGTGAAATCTTTGCTAAATCTGAGTTAAATCTGAGCACATTTACATGAAAATGGCCCTGACAACATTTATTGACACCTTTTAGAAGTTGTTCGAAATCATTAGATTTCAAGCAGGTGTTTCTCCTTTACTGTGGAATTTGGAACTTTGTAAGGTTCGCACACTCGCCTTTAAGTTGTCTGTCGTGGGGTTCTAATCCTGATCCAGCTATAAACTGCCATCCTGGTTTATCACAGGCAGGGTGATTCAGCAATGCGTGTGCCGTCCCTCGGATGGATGTTAAAACTGGGTGTCCCGTCTCCCGGCATTCGTTGATGGACGTTAAAGCTCCCCACGGTGTCCTTTGCGAAGAGTCGGCGAGCTATCGCCGGCATCATCGAACAAATTACAAATTCTTGCCCTATTACTACTGCTGGGAAGGCAATGTCAAACCACCTAGGACAAGAAACTGCTTCGGCAGCACCGACGCTCTGTGACAAGTGCACCATAATGGTTCCTCACAATCAGGATCATGTCATCATGATCCGAACCATCTGACCGTTCGCTCTTCTTCAATTTGGTGACGGCTTCTTCTTCTTCTTTTTTTTTTCTTCCACCAAAAAAGCTTCTTCTTTATATTTTTTCATCCCCATCCTCTTGCAAAGAATACGTTGATAAATACTCCCCACCACTTTTCCATTTACCTCCACGATCTCCGGACGTCACGTCGTACCAGTTTTATCCGAGGAAATCCATATTCGGTGAAGCCTTCCGCTTCGTCCTCACAACGCAACTTTGCCGCCTCTCGTCCCGAGCTTCCTCTCCTTTACAATTCCCCTTTCCTTTCCCCATTCTGCGTTCCCCGCTTCCCCAAAATTAAAGACGCTCACCACACCGTTCCCATAAAAGGTGTTTATAGATCTCCGTAGATCTACGAAACGTCAACGTTGTGACAAGAGAGGATGAGCCAATGGGAGGCTCTGATACTAAAGTCCTTCAAAGGGATCTCGTGGCGAATGAACCAATGAACGGAGGCGTTTTTACACGGTGCGTTGTGTCGGTTTGACAGCGTGCTTGTTGGTCACCGTTGTTTGCCTAGTTTTAGGCCTTTCATCGAGATATTTCCGTAAGAACCTCATCATGAGCAAAGCGCACCCTCCAGAACTGAAAAAGTAAGTGTACATATTCGTCCTCAGGTTTGGAGCTTCAAGTAAATTCGAACTTGCGCACGTTTTACTCCGTGTTCATCGGGTTCGCTTTATTTTAAAAAAAATTCACCGTTGTTTTGCAGGTTCATGGACAAAAAGTTGTGTCGTAAGTATCCTTTTGCTCCCTCACATTTGCACAACTGTTCGTAAATTTTGCGACATGTAAGATCGTCGTTGAACATTTACTGTGGGAAAAACAAACGTACGTTGAAAGAGGACGTTTGATCCAACTCGTCCGTGTCATATCCCCGTTTCGTTCATCCGACCTCGAATGATAAATAATCCCACCTATCCTTCAGATAATTCATTCACACGAGACAAAAGAACGTTGGACGTGTTCGTACCGTGTGCTGATGGAGGATCATAGATAGGATGAGGCACACCTTGGTACTCATCATCACCCAGAGGATTCACCATTGAATCGTTCTTGCTGGTTGGGTTGGCACCTCCGTGTAATTACCTCCACCACCGACTTATTCACCCCTGGTGGTCGTATGGAAGCTTAGTTGCCGGGGTAGCTATCATTTCTTGAAGCGCGACTGTGTCGCTGATGCAGTGCCCCTCTACCAGTACACACACTGGAACTGGTACTCATTTTGCCGACCTCGGAAGGATGACAGGCTGATTCAACCCCACCTGGTATTAATTCTGCGGCCGGCGGGGTTTGAACTCAGGACCCTAGGATCCCAAGCCGCCACCCGAACCACTGAGCCAACACCAGGCTATTCACCCCTGTTTGGAAGGCTGTCTGTCTATCTGTGAGCAGGATATCTCAAACAATTATGGACATGTTGGGTGTGTGACGAGGAAGAATTGATTCGATTTTGGTGAAGATCCGAATCCGGATCTGGATATTATTTAATTTTTAAAGTGATTCTTCACCATTGAGATATGGGGCCAAAAACGATGTAGTGCTGTGTTAGCATGATATTTTGTTGGCCCCGATATGTTCTCGTGGATCAGGCATTACGTGGCGGAGGTATGTGCTCTACCAAGTGCCCTTCCAGTTATTGTTTATTTTACTTTTTGATCCTTGCAATGCTTGAAGCATTGAAGTCCAGAATATCATTCATAACTGACAATCTCCGCTGCCCAGGCTTTTCTGTGTGATTGTTGTGTGATCGCTCCTCGTGCCCAAAAATTTCAAAAATGTGCATTTTTAGCGATAATTGCACAAGTGTGATTATGAAAGAATTTCCAAAATTGGTTTAAAAACAAAAAAAATATTTGGCTTGCCTTGCCTCTGTTTTTCAACCAATCCAGACCACAGACTTAATAGTTCGACATTGATTCTGTTTTTCTTTGGATTCCATATGTCAAAGGTAGGGCTGTCGTTATTTTATTTTTTTCAGAAATTTCAAGGGGCTAACCCGAATTTAGGTTGATATTTATGAGAAAAAAAAATGAACCAGAAAAATTTTTAGGGGTTGTCCATGAGAATTTGAAAAAAAAAGAAATTCATTTTATATTTTCTTTTTTTAATCTTTGCCAAATGACCATTAACATGTATGTATGTGTTTTGTGCATTAGAATCTGAACTACTGCAGAAAATATTGTTGACTTGGCAAGATTTTTTCCACGTCGTCTCAGTGAACTTTGAAAAGTTCTAAAAATCAGATTTATGTATTTTTCGCGTTTTTCGACTCCGCAGTTTGCAGACAGAGTCTTTTAACGACGGACAAGACATATTTCACTTGTTCAACAAGTTGATTTCTTACAGTCCAGGAATCTTCGGTGATCAGTTACCGCTTGTAATAGTACGCTTTTGTCTCATCGTACGTAATAAGACTGTTGTACTCAGTCGCCAGGCTACACCAGCTCTGCACAGTCCATTCACAATTTCAGCTTGCTGACGTGTACGGGTCTGTACGAAACTATCTTCAGTGTTCCTTGATCCGGGTTTTGTCTACAAAAGTCAGTTCAAATGCAGCACATCAAAAAAAAATCTTCTGCTTCTCGGAGCGCAAAATCTTCCAGTTTTCGCGCATGATCTTGGTGCAACAGCTCTTTTCGATGTTCATCTCGTCTTGTCTCGCGTCTTCAGAGTTTGGATTTTTTTTTTTGTCTCAATTGCAGTTTCGTCCAATCGAGACATATCGGTGTATCGTCTTACCATAATACCACGCAATCCCAGCAATTTTTCCCGTTGCCTTAGATTAATCACGTTCATCTTCCATATTATATCATTTCCTTAACAATGTCAGGTCGATTCGCCTTAGCCGAGATGAATTCGGGCCAGTCAAACCACGCTTTGACTCAAAGGTCAAAATTTATGAGATTTGGCAGCTCATCATGATCTTATGCAAGTGTTGTATGATGGCTGGTCTAGGCCTCGTTCTTATCGACTGACCGTGAACTTAGTTACCTGTTGTATTGTTCGTAAACGTATTACCGGAAAAAACTCCTCGAGGATTTTCGACGAAACTTGGTGGGTGGGTTAGTATGTCAAGACTGACATGCCAATTATTTTTGACTTGTCAAGTCTATCCCAGCTTGGTGCCTTTTGAAAATATTTGAACTTTTTGTTTTTTGTTTTCAAGTTTTTAGTGTTCCAACCAAAAAAAAAGTTAGAAGAAACAAAAAACATTTTGCACTTTTTTGCAAAATTTCGATTTTTATTGAAATTGATTTTTTTTTGATTCTCTACAGTTTTAAGTGTTTCCAACCCCCCCCCCCAAAAATATTTGTTGGACAAAAACCGATTGCACCTTTTTCTTCAAAAATTTTCGATTTTTTTTTTTTTGGTTTCTTACTGCGCTCATCTAGTTTGTTTTCATGTGTTCGTAGGTCTGATCCGTTTTGACCATACATGAATAGCATATCAGTTACGTAAGTACCGCATCATTGGCGCGGAGCGTTTTGCACTCTACCGAGTGTCCCCTTAGTTACTATTGTATTTTACTCTCATAAGTTTTGGCACAAAATACTGCTAATTCTAATGGCTTCAAATTAAAGCAGGTAATTGGTGTCTCGATGCTCTTTCCTCTGATTTTACAGGCGTTTCGTATCTCAGCTGTTATTCTTTGGAAAAAATTCATTCGCTTACGAAAACTGATATCTAACATTGCCGCTTCTTTTCACACATGTTGTTAGGTTATACGGGCAACAGAAAAAGACATCGAAGTTGCAGACCCTTGCGGACTTGTTTGTATGTGGTGTTTATGGTCTGGTGTGTTATAATTAATGAACAGGACGACTCGGGAGCGTCTCGCCGTAATGTGACCGGAAATTTCCGGGGCAACATTTTTGATATCATGTCGACCGACTTCTAGTTTTTTGCCGATTTCTAATGGTGCTCATTTAAAATTCTATTTTCGTACCACATCCGGATTCGGTTTCACAATATCAGTTTTGCTGGTCGCAACCAATGTCCCATTATCTAATCTGTCACACTTTTTAGATATCATGCTATATATCGTTTTTGGTCCTATCTCTTCAATGGTGAATCATGAAATTTTGTGTCGGGTGCGGATCGAGATTTCCCATCTATCTTCGTCTTGTCCACACGATGGTCACAATTTAATCGGTCCGTTCTCCCTTTTTTCATATTATTACACAAGGACAGAGATAGAAAGGGGTGACTGACCTTCTTCACCTTCGTGGCGAGTATATTAGATATATTAGAAGCCACTTTAATTGTGGCGAGTTGATCGGGTCCAAGAGTTTCTTGGTGCCCCCCTTTGATTGACTGACCGTAACGTTTTTTTATTAATCGATTGATTTGAATGGGATTTAAATTCATTACAATGTCGTCTTGCATTGGTCCGAAGCACGCAGGGATGAAGTATCCAGGGGACTGGATCTTAGTTCGCATTTCGTGCTCTACTCCCTCAACAATCAGGGACAAGTGAGCCTTATTTAAATAAATCCCAAAGAGCGATCAAATTATATTCTGGCTGAGGTGATGTCGATCCAGTTGACTTTCATTTTTCCTATGCTGTCGTATTGTGGGTTTCCTCGATTGATGAGTTGATTCGAGACAAGAATTTTTTTTAATGATTTTCGTGCGACCATGTGCGTATTTTCGTGATTCTTTGGTATCCAGCTGTAGGGATTTGTGGTGAGTTTTCCTCATTGTCCGCTGTTTGGGATTTTTGAGGTATTTTTTTTTTAATATGGCTGCTGAATCCATGACCGTGAGTTCATTGTTTTTCTGTGCTTTTACCTCGATGCTTAAAATTGTTTAGATGTAGCGGTTCTGGCTATGCACATTATGACGGCGAGGATATATGATGTCATCAAAAATCTCTTCCTGGGAGTTTGCCGTGTGCAGTTTTTTTTTCTTGCGGTTTCGGTGTGTCAGTTTTCGTTTTTCTGTGCACGTGGTTTTTTCTCTTCTTGAGTGTTGTCTTTGAATTTTGTTGATTGACAGGTTTGCGGAGAACACGTGATGTGGGAAGAGCAAGCCGGGTGGCGGGCTGGGTGTTCGAGCTACCTTAATTGCGCGATGGGCGTTCGATGGGGATGCCTGGGTTAGCACCAAGAATTATGATTTAGCTTCAAGGGTTTTGTTGATTGGTTTTTTCGTTATCCCTTTAGAGTTTGGGGTGGGCCCCCGTTGTCGGTGGGGGGTCATGCTATGGTTCTTTCTCAATTAGGTCTGATCTACCGTTTTGTTTTGCTTGTTTCTGGAGATACATTGTTTTTTTTTTGTGTTCGCGGGTTTATTAGTCTTCTTCTCCGCGTTTTATAGGTCCGTGGATTTTGACTATGCTGATCTGCACGTGTCGTGGCTTGAATTTTTGTTTTGAATTTTTTTTTTGTTTTTCAATTTCCAGTCGTTTGTAGGGCACGGTGGTTTGACGGTTCTTATTTGACACTGGTTGGTTGACCTAGTTTCCGGGGTCGCTTGTTTTCGGTGGCGACGAGGGGGGGCGGTCGAGGAAGTCGTGGGTGACTTTCCAAATTAAAAAATTTTTTTTTTCGTACATCGATCAACACGACCATTACTCTCTCTGGCCGGGGGGTAAAATGCGTTTAGAGGGTTCTGGACGAATGGTTCACGGCGGGAAATTTGGTTGTGTGTTTCGGTCGGGTGATGACCATGTGGATTTATTTTGACCGTTTATGTTGATGTGGTGGTGGGGTTTTAGCGCAATGTCGACCCGGTTTCGGTCAATTTCGATTTTGATTTGTCCTTTAAAAGGTCCAAACAATGTTGTGGTTATAAGGAACAGGTAGTGCTTTAGTTATTGGGTTGTTCGTCGAAAGGAAGGTGAACCCCGGTTCGATTCCATTTGGAATTTGACTTGGTGGCTTTGAAGGTCAGGTCAAGGTTATGGACCTTTGGTGCAAATTTCTGGACTTCGAGGAATTTATATGGGCTTTGGAGTTTGTATCCTCGGTTTTCTTTGTGTCAGGTAAAACTTGAGGGGGGCCGGGGCAAGGTGTTCCGGGATTGGAGCCAAATGGTTTCGTTTAGGTGGGGATGACTCGATTATGCATAATTTTGTTCGCTAGTTCAAGTTGGGCGGTCGTATGATGTTTTATGTCAATTCGATTTTCTAGTTCGTGACCTTGACTTGGAATGAGAAATCACTCCGTGGGTTGCAGGTGCCATTGGGCTACCAAATACGACCTGCCAGTCGACACCTTGGAGGATGTACTTGATCGGTACCCTATAACGTTTTTTTGGGTGGCTCACCTAATGGGCAGCAGCCTCAGGAACAACTGATATGATATAAACTCCACCAATTTATCGGATCGGTTAACCACGGGCTTGTTGCCGGGAACGCGACCGGACGGAGCGAGAAGCCTAAGATTAGTGGTCATTATTCTTGAAAAACGAAGCTGAGATGAGTTAGGAAACTCGTCCTTTGTTTGACTTCATTTGTATGCAGCGGTGGGGCAGCTTGAGTAAGGGAGGCTGTGACTGAATTAATGCCATCCGTGGTTGTCAGGATTATTAATTGTTAAGTGGACCCCGGTATAGCTCTTCAGAGGACCGTGGGATCCCTTACTCCCATTGTGGAGGTGGGCGCCAATTTAGGTCCATTGAGGCGGGCAATCTGTGATCACCTGCTTGTGAAACGGGATGCAGTTATATAGCTGGCGGGATTCGTGGGCTAGCAGCTTGAGGGGTGGTGTTGTGTACCTTAGGCATCCTGTTCGCCTGACCATGAGGAAACGTATTATAACGTGGATAGGTTCAGCGGCTCGATAATTATTATTATTATCAACCTTTGATTGCGAGGCCCGAATGGGAGCATCTTGGAATGTGTGAACTCGCTGGATGTTTACCGCTCCTGCCATTTTCATACCACTGAGGTGGCCCAAGAAGGTTGGGCTTTATGCCGACTTGAGTTATCGGGGTGGTGTTAGGTTCGTTGTGCAACTGGATCAGGTACTATTGTAATCGATCGTGTATTATGAAGGTTTATACGGAAGTCGTTCGCGCATTTCGAAATACTCCAGTCTGTGGCCACATTGGATTTTGCATACTTGTTGGCGATTCATTGGAGCGGGCAAAATGGCCACAATCCTCTAAACTGTCTGTCGAACTGTATCAAACGGTCCCTGTGTCTACTTTATATATTTTTGTTTTTTGAAAATTTTGTTGTTTTTTTTAATTATTCAGTGTTAGTATTGCTGGCTGATTTGTTTTCATTGAGCACCAAGTTTACAATGTTTTAGATTGCTGCACAAAATGATTGTACTGTTGTTTGTTTTCTATTGTCCTGCTGTGCGCAGTATTGAATGGCTCGCGGACAGTGACTGGGGATCTTCGGGATTGGTGTCTTTCATGAACTGGTGGTCGATAGGGACTTCCGAGTTGGGCCCTGGGGCGGATACACATATGAATCGGCATGGTGGTGCGTTTTCCATAATAATTACTGCAATTTTCATTCATTACGCTCAGGACAATTTGTATGTTTGTTTCACGTGAAAGTGAACACCCTCTTTTCCTTTCTCTTAAGTGAGTGAGATGCATAAGGTTAATTTGCTGCTTTTGGTTGTGTCTGTGTGTCAGTCGACTGTGAAACATTCTTGGGTTCTTAATGCACAGTGCGTCACATGTTGACTGGCAATTGTAGGGAATTTGTTGTGTTGTTGAACGAATTATCAAAGCAGTTTGAAATCTGCAGATTGGTGGCATTTTGGCGATGCTTCTCTACTCCAAATTTGTGTTTGAGTTGGTGCGAGGTTTGAAATGATTGTGATTGGTATGGTGAATATATATATATATAGATGTGAGACAGTTTGTGATTCCTGCCAATATTACCCACGCGTGTTGAACCGTTTATTGTGAGTAATCGCTGCATTCATTTGTGCTTTGTATTGCTGCCAAACCGTTTGCAGTTTGGAGTGGGGAAAACAATTCAACTCGAAGGTGCACTCGGTAGAGCGCATACATCGTGCTGTAATGCCTGTCACAGGAACGTATCGCGCCAATCATTGTTGAAGATATCGTGCGTTATTCGATTTAGCCGATTCTCAATGAGTGGAAGAGGCAGCTTTAAAAAAATTCTCTAGTCTGATCCTATCCGGATCTCACTATTCAAATCTAATAGTTGTCTTGTCACCACACCCAATCTGTCACCACTTTTTTTTGACATATCTTGCAACAAGAGGAGGGTGAAAATACTTCCTTCAGTGGTGAGATGTAATAATGGGGATCAAAGCACTCTCATTTTGATTGTGAGGGTATTGGATCGGAAATTGCTTAGCCAGCCCCTTTATAGAGCGGTTTGCTTACACGTTATTTCCGTCTCTGGTCCAATTCGGAGCATTTGGTGGCCTTGGGTTTCAAATTGTGAGGGCAAGCAGATGTCCTGCATTGGCTGCTTGTAACTTTTCTCACGTTTGCATGCGTTTCGTATTGTGTACCCACACCAAGTGTAGTATTTATTGTATTCACTCATATGGTACGTTGGGACTGGGCTGGGCGATATTGATACTTTTTGCTGTTGATTATCGTCCTCCAAATGTCGGATCTAGCGAAATATCTTAATTGCGCAGTTATTGGTGCTTAACATAGTGTGACACTGGGGCGATGGCTGGCTCTTCGGGGTTCACTACGATGTTGTATATTACCTCATGATGACCCACTGTGCAACGTTAAGATCTACTGAGTATTCAGCCTGCTTTGCTGCGGCTGGTGCTGGCTTGTGCTCTTCGGGTCGCTGATTCTTGTAGCCGCTGTTGGATGGCTGAATTCACCAGTTGGGGTTGAACTCAGCTTGTCGTCCTCGATGTCAGCAAAATGGAGTTACTAGTGTACTTGGGGAATAACATTTTTGGGGTAACTTTCCATCGGAGTTGGCACCATCAGGACTGTATCCTTGCCAATGAACTCCGCGGCAGCCCCTATTGCTATGTGTAGCGCGAAAAGGAATGCGTCTCTCATCAGTATATTAATATTGTATTCCGGAAAAAAGTTGAAACTCTGTTTCTGCACGCCTTTGTAGTTTGATCTTGTACCTCCGACCCCCCTGGATCTACCTCTGGGACTGTGACTTCCCCTTGCTTACACCTCTTGTTCATCTGATGTGTTGTACGTCATCCATCAGTGACGACTCCTATCTCCTCAGACACCATGACAAACTTTTGCCATTCCCACTCTCCTATTCCTCATGTGTTGGCAATTTGCCAACTGCACATGCAAGAATTGACTGGGTTGTTGGAACCTCTTCCCCAGCCCATGGCATTTAGCAACAGCACTTTTTGTGATCATTGATACTCAATTCTGTGGAACTTCTCCCAACCTGCGATTTCTTCCAAAGCAAAAGCCTCCCTTTTGACTTTTGGTGATTGCTAACTTTCCTGCAATGTCTTCCTGTTTCTTTCCTCTGCTCCATTGGCTTCACCTTGTCATTATGCTTTGTGAATGTCAAACATCTCTGGCTTATTCTCAGAGAGCTTGCCCTGAAATGTTTGTGTAGTCTGGCATTTCACTCAATGTAGATTTGGCAGATGGCAGTCAGCCATCTCTCTTCAGGACTGCTGTCCCATACTCTACTACTTGTATTAACTCATGCCTGGGATTTTCCACAGAAACTGCTCCTCTCTCTCTCTCACGCACAGATTTCTCCCATCATTCGTCTTCAATTATCCTACCCTTCTGTTCCGCCCATGGTACTGACTTGCTGTGGTGGGCAGCTTGTTTTTCTGAAACAACTTGCTCTCCTCCTAGAAGGTGAATCCACCCAAGGCATCTTGTTGCCTTTCTTTAAAAATGTCTGCAACAAGTGGATGGCTCACTCTCTGGAGAGCAAAACATCTGTCAACCTTCAAGAATGAACTTTTCAACTTGTCTTCCCTCTCTTAAACCTGGTGGGCCTTGTCAAGTTTGTTCTGGTGTTGCTCCTTCCATCCTTTTCTCTTTAAATTGGCACCACCAGCCTACTTTTACTCGTGAGAAGGCTGGAATGCTGTATTTGCTTCCAAATCCTATCCCCACCCTTCACCCCAACTCCTCACTGTCATTCCCAAACTGTTCCCTGGACTCTGTCATTTTGCCAATCTTGAGAAGGTGAAGAAGTTTTTCACCTTACTGATACTGAACGGATGGTATCAGCTCATGTGTCCTAAACATGCTCTGCCGGCCCTTCTTCACTCTGTTCATTTGTGCTAAAAACATGTCCGCGCCCTTTTCACCCCTGTCGTTTTGTGCTACAAAACCTTGCTCCGCACCTTTTCACGCCTGTCATTTGCTTGCTTAACAAACATGCTCTGCCACCCCTTTTCCACTGTCATTTGTGCTAAAACGTGCTCATGCCGCCTCTTCCCTGTCATTTGGCTTAAAAACCTGCTCTGCCAACCCCTTTTTCACCTGTCATTTGTGCTAAAAACATTGCTCTGCCGCCCTTTTCACCCTGTCATTTGTGCCTTAAAACCTGCTCGCCGCCCTTTTCACCTGTGTTTGTATAAAAAACTGCTCCGCCACCTTTTTCACCTGTCATTTGTGCTAAACCTTGCTCTGCCGCCTTTTCACCCTGTCAGTTGTTCTAAAAACCTTGCTCTGCCACCCTTTTGTCACCTGTCATTGGTGCTAAAACCTGCTTGCCGCACCTTTTCACCCTGTCATTTTCCATTCTGCTCGGACAAATCTGCCACATCACTGCACCACATAGAAAAGGGTGCAAACATGATCGCTCTCAACAGACCAATTCAACTTGCTTCAGATCTCAGCAAGGTCATGTATCCATCATTAGCAGTTGATATGAAATCCTTTCTTTTTCTCACACTTGCGGCAAAAATCACACATCTCGTTCAGGTGAGATTTTCATGTTCGGAAATGTTTTTTTTAATTTGCGAATCTGGGAGTGTATTTGCATTTTCTACTCTTCGAGGTTTCTCTCCAGATTATATATATACAGGGGCTGCAAAGCTAGGTATACGTAAGGTTATACCGTATTGCCAGTATTATAAGTTAGTGGTGCTAGGGATTCATTTTAATACTAGAAATTCATTTTAATCATTAACATCATTATTACCATTTTTATAGTTTTATTTTTCGTAATCAATAAATACGTTTTATTTGTGCGCCGTTTTCTTGTTTATTTCATTAATGTGTATACCTACTTTTGCGCCCATATTATGTATATATACTGTATATATATACTATATCTGTTTGATAAAACCTTTGTTTTTGACCCGATGGACCTAAAGCTGTTTTTCTTTGTTAAGGTTTATAAGAGGAAACACATCATCATGCTTGAAGCTTTGGTCGTGTTTGATTTTGATTTTTTTTTGTGAATGGATTTGGCAGGATGTTTAAAATATGGTTAGGGATTGTGCATGTAATAGAATAGTGAGTGTATTGGTGGGACAATTCTGTTTTTTTTATATTTT
>CM068963.1:104051656-104062535 GCA_035128595.1 Eptatretus atami
AAATATTTTGTACTAATGGTGATTGAGGTCATGGAATGTTAACGTCTGACATTTGAAAATGATAAAAATCTACGCTGCATCCTTTTTGAGCACCAACTGATTTTAAAAAGCTTGTTCTAACCACACAAACAGTGTAAGATCAGCAGGACATCGTGCGATTGTGGTAAACAATGTAATGGAGCTTGGTTTCACTGGATCCGGATCATGCTGTTAGGATGTAACTAGGAATAAAAAGGAAATCCAACACAGGTGGAGGCCATTCAGCCCATCATGCCTGCGCGAACACCACACCAACCCAGCTACACAAGATCCATGGAAGAAAATGCAAAAAAAAAGCTTTTAATTAATGAAAGAATTATTTATTTTTGCAGTTTTTTTTGTATTTTTTATTATTTTTTTTTCCTTTTCTTCCCCTCGGGGGAGGGGGGGGGAAGGGCTTAGTTAAAAACACACATCAACCAACACAACCCCCCTTGACAAGACAAGATGTATAAAGTGGATCGGATGGGATATTCCACTTCGCATTATTTGATGTCATAGAAACTGGCTCGTGACGAAGCCCAGTAAAATTAAACCAAATGAAATAATTTGAAGACATCAATCAATACGTTTCTGTATAGAATCTGACTAATATATATATATATATATAATATATATATAATATAAATATATATATTGTTGCGGTTTCCCGGAACCGCATGCATACAAGCAGATATGGTGCCAGACAGTTATTCGCATTTATATACGTGTAGTAATCCCTTCCTTGTTTAAGCAAGCAGACAACAGGGAGTGCGTTGCTGCTGATGATCTTATAGCTAGGGTTGCTAAATCATTTTATCCTTCATTTCGTCCCGACTCTTCTTTTCGTCTGATTATTCCTGAGGTAAATCAGCCACGTGCGCATTCACTGTAAGGTCGTCCCTCATGGAGGCCAGCGCGTGTGGCGCCGCTGTGAGGAAACTGCTCCACAGAGAGTTCCTCGTTCCCGGGGAAACACAGGCTGCAGCGATCCGGTTGAAATGGGGTAAAGCTACTGGGATCTGTGACATCCATGGTGAACTTCTCAAGGCTGGTGGAAATGCTGTACTCATGTTGTTGCATGCAGTTCTGTGCTCTGTTGGGAAAACAGAGATCATCCCAACTGACTGGAAGCGGGGCCTTGTTGTCCCTCTCTGGAAAGGGAAGGGTGATCGCCAGGACTGCAAAAACTACTGAGGTGTGACGCTTCCCTCAGTGCCAGGCAAGGTCTTTGGCTCAGATAATTATTGATTGGGTTCGACAACATCTGCGTGAGCACCAGTGTCCAGAGCAGTCAGGCTTTACACCAAAGATGCCAATGATTGACCGTATCCTTGCTCTTCGGGTCCTCACCGAATGCAGACGAGAGTTTCGTCAGGGGCTGCTCACAGCCTATGTTGATCTCTGTAAAGCGTTTGATTCAGTGAATTGGGATGCCCTCTGGAGGATTCTCGGTCTTTGTGGGGTGCCACCAAAACTGGTCAATCTGATGTCTGAACTCCACTCTGGTACTGACAGTACTGTGAGATGTGGTGGTACCATCTCTAACTTATTTCCAGTTGCTACTGGAGTTCGTCAGGGGTGTGTACTGGCCCCCACACTTTTCAGCACTTGTATGGACTGGATTCTGGGGAGGATGTCGGAGAGATCAAGCTGCGGTGCATTGTTTGGGAATGTCAAGATCTCTGACCTTGATTTCGCAGATGATACAGTCATCTTTGCAGAGACTCTGATATCCTTTTGGGGGCCCTTGAGTTGCTGAATGAGGAGTCGCAGCCACTGGGATTCCGGGTTGACTAGGTCAAAACTAAGATCCAGGCTTTCGATGGCATCTTGGATGCTGTTATCTTGTCTGTACCTGTTTGTGCTGAAGATGTTGAGGGCACGGAGAGATTCACTTACCTTGGCAGTGATATTCATGTCTGCTTGCTGTGAGCTAGAGGTCAATAGACGTCTGGGTCGGGCCTGGGGAGTCATGGATTTACTGGATCATGGGGTGTGGCGCTGCCGATACCTGTGTGGGAAGACGAAAGTCTTAGTCTTCGGGACCTAGGTGCTTCCCGTCTTGCTCTACAAATGTGAGTCTTGGACTCTGACCAGGGATCTGAGATGGAGACTTAACTCCTTCAGTACCAGGACTCTTCCGAGAATCCTTGGCTATTGCTGGTTGGACTTTGTGTCCAATGAGCGGTTGCTGAGAGACTCAGATGAGATGTGTTACCACCATAGTCCGCGAGCGTCAGCTGTGGCTGTGTGGCTCATTTTCCTGATGCTGATCCTGCCCACCAGATACTCTCAGCGAGGGAGTCTCATGACTGGAGGAGGCCAATGGGCCGACCACGTGCCTCATGGTTGCACGTGCCTCATGGGCTACTTCCCGTAATGCATTTGAAAAGGTGCGCATGCAGGCAAAGCTGAACATTTACTTGTGACATGACAGGAAAACAGGCATGAATAATTGTGATGTGAAAAATTATTTCTCAAGCAGGATAGTAGAGGAATAATGGGGCTTCTGAGGCATCCATGCAAATGAATGGGGAAAACGGGGTAGACTCATGATTAAACCGAAAACCCCTAAACAGGAGACTGACTTTCCCCATAGAAAGTTAGGCTAACCTTTCTGCTCAATGCTCATTCGGTTAAAACAGGAGAATGATTTTCTCCCATACAAGTTCATGCTAAGCTGTCTCAAGACCTAACCGCCCCCCCCCCCCCCCCAAAAAATGTATCGGAAACCTTCTGACTCGAGGTCAATCAGGACAAAACGGAGAATGATTTTTCCGATACAAGCTCATGTTAAATGTCTCAGGGTCCCAAAAACCCAACCCCCCCCACCCCCACCCCCGCCCCCTGACTCTCGGTCCATGGGGTCAAAAGAAAGAGATCGATCTCTGCTTCATTACTTACTGATTTCCTTTATATTTTCACTCCACTCAAAGAGTGATCCAATAAATATTTGTCCATGTTCTATTCGAGGTAATAAATTAATTTTCCAATTACATTCATCACCATCGAGTATATTCAGAAATTTATTTAGAACTTAGTTCTTGGTTTATAGTCTTTGTTGAGCAGAAATAAAATGATAAACTTCTCTCAATGCTCTTGTTTGACTACCTCCTGAGCCACACATTATTTTCATAAGCCACGCCCACTTTTCCCTAAGCCCCGCCCACTTTTTATTCAGCCACGCCAACTTTTCATAAACCATACCCATTTTTTCTAAACTCCGCCCACTTTCACAAGCCCTGCCCACTTTTACTAAGCCCCGCCCACTTTTGTGAGGACGCACCTACTCTTACATCATTTCCAGTTAATCTCTGACTCACAAGGCTTGCCTGGGCTTGCCCAGGCAATTTCCAAAGGAAACCACACCCACCATTCTTTCTATATAAAGGCTTGAAACCCAGACTGAATTTAAACATATTTTACTTTTACTGAGAATGGACTGCTGTGCTGAGCTTGAGTGGGATGACTTTGGAGTTCCTTGGAGTTCTACTACTTGTATGGAACTAAACCTTCAAGTGATGAACTGGATTCAAACCTCTTATCTATTGAGGTAAGATTTTATTTTCCTATTTACAGATTTTGATTTAAGCATATAATCATTTAATAATTAAATCACTTAATTAATACATTAATATTTTCTCTCACAGGAAATTGTATCAGAAATACAAAATGAAAATACTGCTTTTGCCACAACTTGGGGCGAAATTGTTGTTTGGTTGAAGACCTTATGAGCGACCAAGACCTACAGAACGAGCTCGACCTTGATGACCCCCAAAGAGTTATACCTTGGAGACCCGCAAAATCCTGAAAAAGAGTTTTACATCAATGGTACTTTGCGAGTTATCAAGACAATACCCACTGAACAAGTATACCTTGATGAACCAGAATATAAGTTTTACCTCGGAGACTCACAAATTTAAAAAAAAATCACTAAATGAGTTATCCTTGGTGGTTTTAAATGTGAAAACCTACACCTCGGAGACCTACAAATTTTGAAAAATCAGTAAAATTAGTTCTGCCTTTATTGTTTAAAAACTACCTTGGAGACTCGGGAAATAGGGTTTCTGCAAGATGGTTCTAAATATGAAACCTTACCTTGGAGACTCTCAAATTTTGAAAAAAATCAGTAAATGAGTTATCCTTGGTGGTTTTAAAATATGAAACTACCTCGGAGACCCAACAATTTTTGAAAAAATTAGTAAATTGAGTTATCCCTGGAGACTTCGTAAGTTGTTTATTTTGGAGACTTGAAATGTGGGTTCTGGCTTGATAACTCGCAATGTGATACATATCTTGGAAACTCACAGGAATGTGGTTATACCTTGAAAATTGGAAGTTGGTTTATTTGGAGACTTGAAATGTGGGTTCTGGCTTGATAACTCACAATGTGATACATTATCTTGGAAACTCAACAGGATGTGGTTATACTTGGAAAGTTGGGTTTATTTTGGAGACTTGAAATGTGGTTTCTACCAAGAAGACTCTTTGGATCTAAACCTATCGATGTAGTTCTTTGTTGGATGGTGCTTGATGAGAGCAATATCAAGAAAGTTCTGGAACGAAAGTGCAGGAAAGTCTGGGAAGAAAGTGCAGAAAGTTCATACTCCCCCTTTCTACTTCATCAAACCTGAAAGTATTAAAAGACAGAATTGGAAGAAGAGAAAAAAACACATAAAATATTATATTGTTAGTTCTGGAAGAAGATGCAGAAAGGTTCTTATCCCCTTTCTACTTCATCAAACTGAAAGCCTTAAAAGACAGAAATTGGAAGAAGAAAAAAAATAATAATATATATTGTTGAATACGTATTTTAAAAAAGATATTGTGTTGGGCGAGGGTGGATTGGGGTTGAGATTTTTGAATGTGAGGGTTAGGGTGGGTTAGGATGGGTTGGGTTGATTATGCCAATGTTTATATTATCTCTCTCTCTCTCTCACACACACACACACACACACACACACACACACACACACACACACAACACACAACACACACAACACACGTTAAGCCTTGACTATGAGGTATGAGGATTCTGTGTTTGGGTTCACAGATCTAAGAACGTCCCCCAATTGCACACACACCCAACAAACAAAAGTTAAGCCTTGACTGACTATTCAGTGACGATTCTGTGTGTGGGTTCACAGATCTAAGAAGTCTCCCCTTGACACAACATTTATATATATATAAATTATAAATATATATATATATATATTATATATATATATTTAAATTTAACCCTCGGCAGATGCCACCTTTATACACCTCGGACTTGGCCCTCGAGTGCCCACAAAGGTGTATCGTAGGAGGAGTGAAGCGCCAACCCATTGCCTCCCATGAGTAATTATCTGCTTAGTTTGTCTTTTGTAATTCCTGTGAATAAAATGAACCTAAAATCTCTTCCCCCTTTAAAAATCATATACCTTATAAGTCCAAGGAACTGTATCTATCACACGCCAACAATTTAAAAAGCTGCTCATTGTCCATCGTTAGGATAACCTTTTTCAAAATGAGATTCCCATCTATATATTCAGACTATATCAACCAACTTTGAACTTAGGTTTTCTGACATTAATCTCTTTTCATATTCTAATTTTGTAAATGCTTTCTGATGGTTTCGTATTCGTTGATCGTGTGAATCGTGTCATATACTTATCTCAATATCCTGAATAAAAGATGACCATTGTTGTGAAACGAGTTGTGTGAATTTTTTATATAGTCCCTCTTTAAAGTGCGACTAAAGTGCCTCATACAAACGGCTTTCCTTCATTAAAGGTACTGTATAATGTAATGCTTTTATTTTTTGAAAATTCATAAATGTTTTATTATAGAATCTCTACCCTCATCAGTCAACAATTTTTGGGGTTTCTCTTTACTTTTTAAATATCTGTTGAAGCCCTAACATAATGAGTATTACCTGTTTTGTTTTTTAAAGGGACAACCGACGCATACTCTACTCCTCAAATCGATAATGGTTAAGCATACTTGTACCCTTATATATTGAGTTACAATCAAATCAGTGACCAGATATAATCAACTTCCTTGGAATAAACATTCCTTCTATGAAACTTTGTGAATATTGGTTTATGTAATTCATCAGCTAATTGTTCTTCAGTCTTAATGACATCATTAGAGCCTATAAGTTTTTTGATTTCGAAGCCCAAGTTCAATTTAAGTACGATCATCTTCTTCACGATTGAACCTATCAACTTTTTCTCTCAAGGTTGGATTTTGTATCAGAGACAAATTATACAACATTTCTCTATCGGCTTCATGCTTTCTTCCAACGTTTGTGTATTCCCATAATCAATATCGTGCCTCATGCACACTTCATCAACCTACTGATGGGTTACTCCATGGTTGGATTGTCGCCTCATCTAATCTTTTATCCAAGTTTGCCTGGACCACAGAAAGAATACCCTGGTAGATGTAATTCCCCTGGTATTCCAGTAGTTGTAAATTTACTTCCTCATCAAAAACTGTGCGATATCTCCTCCAAGTTTGTGTTGGAGATAAATTGACTCTTTTTTGAAACCACACACCAGACATGTACCTTTTTGTATAACCCTGTTATTTTTTACTTTTAATATATGGATATCATTTAGTATTATTTTTCTTTTTACATTTGAAGACAATAATACCATTTATTATGAGAAAAGTTCCTACAGAGTGCAAAAACCTTTTAGTTTCCAACAATGCCATTTGAATCTTAATTTTAAAACATAAAGAATCCTTAGAAATGTCTTTACTCTCTCCTCCATTTATTAAAGAAAAATGAAAAAACTTTAATTAAAGTCAAATCACACCAACATCATCAATAATATAATCTTTACTCCACTTTCTCGTTTATATTCTTCTCCTGAAAAGATGTTAATAGGTTCTTTCGAAAATATTTCGAATAGACTTGTCAATTCTTTTTGTTTCCTCCTGGTGCGTTGAGATTCGTTTATTTTCTGTAATACCCCCAATCTTTTTTTGAATCTCACTGGTTTCCATATTTTTATATTTATTTATTTCTCTCCTTTCCTCCCTCTTTTCTCTTTCCTCCTTCTCTCGCTTTTTCTTCCTCCTCTCTCTCTCTCTCTCTCTCTCTTTCCTCCTTCTCTCTATTCTCCCTCTCTCCTTCTCTCTCTCTTCTCTCTTTCCTCCTTCTCTCTCTTCTCCCTCTCCTCCTTCTCTCTCTTCCTCTTCCTCCCTTCTCTCTCTTCTCCTTCCCTCTCTTCTTCTTTTTCCTCTCCTCTCTTCTTCTGCTGTCTCAGTTTCTTCAACTCCTTCCTCGTCCTTACTTACCCCCTTGAATCGCTTACACCCATAGAATATTGATACATATTCATCAGGATTCTTGTTATTCCTGTATCAAAATCATTTTTTTTACAACAGGAAACCATAAAATTTTCTTCGAATTTCTAAAAGAGGCCTGCAGTTTCTTAACTTATAATTTTTTCATTATTTAACATTTTAATTAATTCCAAATTTGTCGGTTTATCAACATCAGTATAAAGCCAATCTTTTATTGAAAATACCTCATTCTTATGTTTTAGAACATATTTATTAAAAATCCGAATACCCTTTCTTGAAGGTATCTTGACACAGAAATGATAATTTTTCTTGAAGCCTTCTTGCTGTCATTTAAGTATTAGAAATATATGACAGAATAATATATATGACACGAAAACACCTCCCCATCTTCCAAGTTAAATCATTTTGTATTTCCTTACTTATTATATATAATCCTGTTTTTTTCTGTTTTCATGATATAAACTAGGGCAAAACCATATTAATGTACCCCTATTAAATTATGTTTATTTGTTGTTTACTAATCGTGCTTCCACAAAACTCATTCTCAGCACCAAGTGGATAATATTCTTCCTTACGAGACTGATTTAATTGTTCCAGGTCTTCTAGGTCAATTTTAAATGACCAATTATACCCTAAATCATTCATATCATACCCCCATTGTTCTATTCTCATACAAACGGATACGCCCTTCTTTTATAAAAATTTAATTTTAATTGGAAACGTGAATTCTGTATGACTGGAGATAAAATCAACGGACTTCTGTACTTTGGAATACACGGCCGTTTTTGTATTTGAAGGAATCTATATGTAGTAAATCACATTATATCTCACCAAGTCATTGCCATCAGTCGGTGCTTGAAATTTATTAATTAAAGCATTTTTCATATTAATATTTTTGTTATAGCTATATTTCCTGTCGTTCAGCCTTGCCTTGTGTAATAATTGATAAATCAATATCCATTCTTGGGATACCACAAAGATAGAACCTCTTACCAACATAAGTCATTTGTATATTAGAATAAAAACAATTATAAAAAATGTTATTTTTGTTGAGTGAATAACATCTATAGACATATATTGACCACAAACACTGTGAATTTAATTCTTGACTTGAAGGAATGAAGAGATGGTGTTGATAAACACCATTCTGTAAGAATATTTATGATTTCAACAAATGTGCGGTAGGAAGAGCCCAAAAGCTATCAAAATAATATTTTCGTTGACTGTGTAATAAATACAAAGCCGTCAATGAGAACACGTTTGCCACGATTATTTATCTTCTCAGTTCTATAATATTCCTTGGTATGTTGTCAGACACGTTTGTTTTAATTCATCTCTCATACATAATAACCACATTACTGAATTTTTAATTTCTTAACAATATTTGACAGTTTGTAATTTGATGCTGATTCTTATCCAAATTCATTTAACCACGGTCATCAAATGCTACATTTTATTTATTAGAAAGATATAATCCATTACCCTTTTAGTTACTTTTACACCTGCGTTTATCGAATAGAAGGAAAGCATTATCTCAACGTAACAATCCTTGCTTTATCAGACAGACTTTCAAGTTTTTCAAGCAATATCATTACAATACACCAACTTCCACTAATTGTTTCTCCACTCTTTAGTTATGTCTTCCCAATTCTTTTTGAGGCCGGAGTTGAGCCTTCCTTTCGTTGGGAAGGCTTTCACCGCTGTTGAAAACCACCTGTCAATGCTCATCCCGCCCTAACCAGCAACATACAAGGAATTAGAAAATGGGAGAATTCCTCCACTCGTCCTCTCTTAATTGAATATTTTTCAACATTGGTTTGTCATTTTAATTTAAGTGAGCCAGTATCGTTCAAGAATTTTCACCGTTCTCGTGTGAGCAAAACATCAAATCTTATGCTCCTTTTGCTCTGAATTGTAATTAACGGTTAATCATACAAGGAACTTTTGATTTGAACGCAAATGATAGTTTGAAGATGCATTTGAATAACTATAACCATTGGGTACTTGCCACTCATTTATTTAACACAAAAAATTATTGAGACTAATCATAACACCATTATTCTATCATCATATGTAATCTGTTTCTTCCAAAAGCAAGCATATGTATCAAACTTCTTCACTCTCCTCCCTTTCAAGTAATAGGGAAGTATCCGACTTGATAGACTTTATAGTTCCTTTTGAAGCACTCAGTCAAACGCATAGATTGTACAATATACAAATCTTTTAAATGCTGTCATATCCAAAAAGGTTCTTTATTTCATTAGCTTTCCACACACCTTTTGTAAGACTTGTATGCTTCAGCATAATCATTTTTTTCCCAATTAATTTCCATTCCTTCTCGTGGATAAAGATGTTCCATTCTGAAAACAGAATTTTCACCTTAGCATTATAAGTCAATGCATAATTCTTATCAGTAGCAGATCACCATTGTTTTTAATAAAAAAATGATACCAGATTCCGTGGCTTTCCTTCAGAAACCCACATTCCATGTGCAAGTGGTTTTGGTTCAGTTTAACGTGTTGACAATCTTTCTTTTACGGTATGATCATTGAGTGGTGTTCTTTGAGTTAGGTTTCTATTCTAACATCTTCTTCTGTTTTAAGATTAGGAGTATAAAAATTCACTAATACACCAACTCTTCAATCAATTAACAACAAACTTTTGCTTGAGCCACCAAAAGCACTACACACCAAAAAGTAATCTATTTTTCATTATCATTCCTTTGTAGTTGAAATATAATTTTAGACCATCCAGAATTACATGATACAAAATCCAAATCTACCTTTAAGAGGAACTGCACAAGTAAAGAACTATTAACTGCTTTTGTACTCATCATTATACATTCTTTCTTTGACTATATCCAGCATCTGCGTTTTCCGTTGAATATCAGGAATAAAACCTCCGAGCCCTTCTCCCCATTCATACTGAAGAATATATGTAATTTCATCATTTTCAGATGCAGAACAGAGACACTACATCAAACCCCTTAAACTTTCCTTGGTTCCAATGTATAAACGAACACTATCAAACATTTCTTCCAGAAAGAAAATCATTGACGGTGGAGCGTTTGTGTTATTCCAGCCTTTAGTGAATGTAAATTTACACAACAAAACTTCGGATAGATTCAAATGAAGTTTTTGGATTATTTATTTCAAAACTTTTGTATCCTGTTTTGCAATTGCCAGTCTGTTCCAGTTATTGCATTTACCTTGAAGTAATCTCTTTTTAGTGGACGTTTGAGATGCAATGGAATCCAAATCATCAAGATAATAATCCAATTGCTTCCATAACTTGTAATTAATTTAGGAAAAAAGATGATTAAAACTTTGAAACCCTGACCCAAGTTAGGAATTTTTCTCGTCGATTCTGTGGGGCAGACAACTGAGTTATTGCATGTTTCTTAATTCTCCTTTTTTGCTGTAATTTAATGAAGATTCCTTTTGGGCATCTTTTATACTCTTTACAGCCCTGACATTCCACCAGCCGAACAGTTGAATCAATTAGGTCCCTTTTGTTAAGAATAGTTGAACCTGGTACCCATTAGAGTATCAAAGGGTGG
>CM068963.1:104074658-104094326 GCA_035128595.1 Eptatretus atami
CCTTAACTACTATTGAACAAAAATGTCATTTCACCTGATATATTACATCCTTTATTTCATCAGGATTTATATCTTTAGGGTTGTTGAAAAAAATACAAATTCTCCTTGCATATTACAGATGGTCTTATCTTTTCTTTCTAAAGCCTTCATCCATAAGGTTTTTATTTTTTGATACTTTTTCTTGTTTCATTGCTTTTTCTAGTTTTGAATATATTACCAGAAGAGAGGAGAAACTTTTGTTAGAGATACTTTAATTGATGTTTCTTCCAGATATACGAAAAGCCCTTCCACTGAAGGAAATTGAAGAACTCATATTATTCACCATAATTGTTTTTATCCAATAGTTGTTATATTTATCTTTTGCAATTTTACATCCTTGACATATTTCTCAGTATCTTTAACAAATGAAGAGATTGATTGAAACTTGTCTTTTGTGTCTTGATACATTGTATTTATAAGTGAAAAAAGTTGGAGGATAAAATGGTTTTAAGCACAGATTCACCTGTAATTAAACGAAATTTTCATCAAGAACATTTTATTTTAAGCAAAGTTTTATTATATAAATATGGTGAATACAACGTACTGCGCGATTTTGTATCACGAATATAAATATTATAAAAAACACCTTCAAACCAACAAACACAATTCAATCTTTCAAACAAATATCTCCACTTGACCAAGAAACAAAACATTGTGATCGATGTGATAATGATATTCTTTAAAAAAAATTATAATAAACACCTTCAATCACGCAACACAAGAACAATGAAGAAAGGGAAGCTAAATTCTCCATTGAAAACACTGATGGGGCATTTAAAGGGCATATAAAAATAAGATTGTTTCGTTTTCCAGACCCTGGCCATCTTCAATCATGGAAGCTGTTGATATGGTTAAATAAAGTATGAAACTATAATTAAAAACACATTAAGTGAAATGAAAACTTTTAAGTTTTATATGGGAGTAAAATTGAAACTGGTAAGACAAGACAATGAAACTACTCCCTATATGAGGACAAACCCTCACTTTATCTCATCATTTCAAGATTTTGTAAGATGTGATGTTTACGATGACTCCAGAGACAAGAACAAGATGTTGATAACACTGTAGTCGGTAGTGGATTTACATCACAAAAATAATCTTTTATTTTCTGCTGGGTTGAGTGAGAGTGAGAAAAATTCATTGAATTTTGAAATTTCACAAAGTCATTGGTTAAAGAAATATATTGATTTAAGACAAAAAGGAGACAGAAGCAAAAACAGATTTTGAGAAGGACTTTTATAAATTAATGAATAATGCTGTATTTGGAAAGACTATGGAAAATGTTAGGAATTGACAAAACATAAGACTTTCTACATCTTGGAAACAGGCTTCAAAGTTAATTAATTGACCAAGTTTTGAACGAGCGGAGGTGTTTTCAGAGAACTTTGTGCTATTCATTTGAAAAAAAGAGAGTATTGAAATGGATAAACCGATTTATATAGGACATCAATTCTTGACTTGTCAAAGTCATTAATGTATGACTATTACGATAATAATTTAAAATTAAAGTAAAGGATAATGTGTCATTGTTATATATGGATACAGATAGTTTTATATTAGAAATTAAGAAAAGTGATGTATATGAGGATATGATCGAATAATATTGATATGTATGATACAAGTAATTATAAGTCTGATAGTATGTTGTTTTCATTAAAGAATAAAAAGGTTATTGGTAAGTTTAAGGATGAGTTGGGTGGAAAGGTCATGATGAATTTGTGGGTTTGAAATCAAAGTCTTATGCTTTTACGTATATTGAATAAAATAAAACATTGAAAGATGTGATAAGAAGCTAAAGGGAATAAAGAAAAATATAATCAAGGAAACAATAAACTTTAAACATTATTACAACTGTTTAACCTTGAAGAAGGAGAGTACAGAAAATGAATACAATAAGAAGTTATAAACATCAATTATATACAGAAGATGAATAAGAAAGCATTAGGAGCTTTTGATGATAAAAGATATATTTGAGAATGGAATCAAGAGTATCCCTTATGGTTATAAGTATAAGTGTTAAGGGGCGTCTTTTACGATTTATAAATGATAGAACCAAGCAATAACCAAACAAAAGAGTGGAGATGTAATCAGCCTTGGTATTAAATGGGAAACATAACAAATGTGAGAAATATCAAATAAGTCTTATTGAAGAAATAACTGGGGTAAAAGTAAATAAAACAATAAGCGGATAAATTGAATTACAAATAAGTTGGAGAGATGTAAAGGAAAAAATAAATATCCTTGAATGGACTGAAAACTTTGATGGTTATCAATTGAACAATGGAAAAACAATTTACTACAATCTCAAAATGATATGTGGATCAGGAGGTGGACAAACCAGAACATTGAGAGAAGTTTATCATGTTATTTCTGCTCAACAAAGACACATAAACCAAGAACTAAGTTCTAAAATAATATTTGTGAATATACTCAATGGTGAAGAATGTAATCGGAAAATTAATTTATTACCTCGATAAGAACATGGACAAATATTTATTTGATCACTCTTTGAGTGGAGTGAAAATATAAAAGGAAATCAGTAAGTAATGGGCAGAGATCAATCTCTTTCTTTTGACCCATGGACCGAGAGTCAGGGGGGGGGGGGGGTTGGTTTTTTGGGACCTGAGACAATTTAACATGAGCTTGAATGGGAAAAAATCATTCTCCTGTTTTGTCCTGATTGACCTCGAGTCAGAAGGGTTTCCCAATACATTTTTATGGGGAGGGGGAGGGGTTAGTCTTGAGACAGCTTAACAGAGCTTGTATGGGAGAAAATCATTCTCCTGTTTTAACCGAATGAGCCTTGAGACAGAAAGGTTAGCCTATACATTTCTATGGGGGGAGGGGAGGAATCAGTCTCCTGTTTAGGGTTTTCGGGTTTAATTCATAGAGTTTACCCCGTTTTCCCCATTCATTTGCATGGATAATATTTGTGAATATACTCGATGGTGATGAATGTAATCAGAAAATTAATTTATTACCTCGAATAGAACATGGACAAGTATTTATTGGATCACTCTTGAGTGGAGTGAAAATATAAAAGGAAATCAGTAAGTAATGGGGCAGAGATCGATCTCTTCTTTGACCCCATGGACTGAGAGTCAGAGGGGCAGGGTGGGGGTGGGGGGGGGTTGGGTTTTTGAAGCCCCATCATTCCTCTACTCAGGATATTCCACATACATACATACATGGGGAGCATGTACCACAGTGCGTCACTGTGTCCACTTTCCCTCGGTACTCCAGGGGCCTCCATGTGGCCATTCCATGCTGTGTGAATTTGCCCATGTGCTGGAGCAAGACGTGAGCCATTACTGTTTGGCGGAGTCGCTAAGTTGGACGTTTCTGAGGAGAGAAGAGGAGAAGAGCACGCTTTTTGGCCTTATCTGGGGGCCTCAGAAATCTTCCCGTTGTATGGTCAAGGAGAAAGGCGGCGACCATTTCCGGCGAGAGGACCTGTTATAAGAGAGGAGCGGGGTCAGCATATTCGTTCATGAGAAGAAGCTGCACAGCAGTTGGTGAGCCTCAACGTTGAATACCGCCACACGAATACCTCCTGCACATTTCCTGCCCAGAGAGTGGCTTGGCACTATTTTCGAGTGCAGTTTCATGCGCAGGACGACGCAGTTTTGATGGCACCAAGCTCTTAAAAGGTCACTTCTGGACCCGAAGCTAAGTGCTGGAATAAAGGAAGGGATTTTTCATTTATTTTATCTTTCCCCTTGTTTGTATTAAAGTCTTTGTGGAGGCGTCTCAAAATTAGCTTTAATTTACCTCATATTTCATTTCCTCATATTTTGATTTATTTTTATTACATTACGCTTTGATTTATTTCCATTATAAACATTTGATTTATGTTCATTAAACCCTATTTATTAAGATTTCTTGTGTCTGTCTCTTCATTGTGGGTTCGAGTATAAACCTGTGTGCATCCGTCTGTTCTGCCTTTGCCACCCTCCCGTCCCCCGTGCGCATTAATCTCCAAGGATCACATGTTCGCCTCCAAGGTAGAACTATTTGGCTATCCGTCCAGGTCGGTCTTAACCAGCATGGACACGACAATATCGTATTAACAACAGGTGGTGAAAGGACAAGGTTGTCCAAATTTGAGAATGACATCAATTTATTTTCAAAAAGGCAGAGTAATACAAGCAGATTAGTACTTCAAAGGAATTTGTTTGACATGAACATAATCACAAGTTCCATGCTTTAATGCAGGTGTTGAAAGTACAAATGGTGGAAAATAAGAGACGAGTGATGAGAAAATGAGATTCATCTGTGGTATACATCAACTTCACCTGTGGTATACCAAGGCTGCCTTCATTCTTGGATTTCTGATTTCCCCCCACTGATGCGATCATAATGCCACTTTCAAGGGGACCCTGTCTTATCCTCTCTGAATGAAGCATGACGTGACCCAAGGCAGTGGCTTGGGCCTAGTCTTATGTCTCATCTATGTAAACAACCTCTCCGTTGCTATGGCAACACTCTCTTCCTTTAAACAGAGGACGCCACATGGTTTCATACAGGAAACTACTGCTTCTAGACACATAGACATCCACTGTGCAATCCTCTGCTGATATTGAATTAATTGGGTCTGATACATGGAACATGTCACTCAATCTTGTACTATCTCACAGTTTCACTGTCCAACCAGAAGGATCATTAAAATAACCCACCTGTCCCACTTCCAAGGTCATCCATTGAAATCGGTTCAGTCTCTTGACATTCTAGGCTTCACCATCAACCATGACCTCTCCATGACCAATCGTAGAGAGCAAAGATGGCCTCCAAATTTGCCAGCTGCAAACAGGGTATTCTCTAGTTTCAAATATTTTCTTTAAAAATCTGAGATAGTCACAAAAGGCAAAGAGCAGTACACAAAATAAGTTAAACTTCTGGGTGGTTCGTGGGGATGAGGTTCTGAAGATGTCACCCGGCCACTGTCAGAGCATGAGAGGAGGGCGTCAGAGCCACAGTCATTCGATGAAATCTTCATTTTCGTGGGTGCAGCCATCTTGGATTCATCATCACTCTTCACCATGTAGATTTAGAATGACCTTGCTTTCCATGAAATTCATCCAAAAATGGAGGAAGCACTCTTAAAATAATTGATTTGAGGCTCCGAGAGGGAATTTCTCAAAAGAAGAAAGAAGGATGTTCAACTCGAAGTTTGTAAAATATTGAGGGATATGAAGGGAAATTATTGCCTGAGCTGTCAGATGCCACTGATAAAACAAACAAAATAAACTTGCAGAATGAAAACATGCAGTGAAGCTATAAATGTGGAAATTATTAGTGATATTTGTTTAATTTGTTATTTTGTTTTGCTTCACCAATCTGTTAATTTGTTTTGCTTCTGCATTTGCACAGAACACTGAGCTTTGATTCGCATGGCGCGTCATTCCAACCATTCAATCCTGAAATGAAAACAAAAAATGAGAAATTAATTAAAACCTTCATGTTGAGTTCACACAGATGTTCTGAATAGCAAGAACAGGTGATAAAAAGTTGTGTGTGTGTGTGTGTGTGTGTGTGTGTGACATTCCGTTCCACCCATGGAGGTGGCTCGCCTGACTCCACCCACAATTTCTGCTTGGAAAAAGAATCGTACAGTCACCATGTTGGTGCTTCCTACTATGCGAAGTCAGACATCTTCTGATCTTCTTATTCACGAGATTCATAGTTTCCACACATCTCGTGGGATTGTGAGTTGGGCAGGTGACCGTGATAGGTGGTTCGGGGTTTGAAGACTTGACGTTGGGAGGAGATTTGCATTCTCTCAAGCAGGGTTAAACCCATGTCATTATCAAAGGTCTTTGTCTGAGGTCATCATTTACTCTTAATGACGTGTATATATGCATTAAGAAGAAGATAATTGGTTTTAGGTCGTTTATAGTCACATTTCTTTTCCAAATATCTCACAGGATTGTGGGTTGGACAGGCGAATGTGACGGGTGGGAGCATGTTTGGAGGCTTGAAGTGGGGAGGAACTGAGGTTGAGGGCTTTGGGGGTGGGGTAGAGATTGAGGACTTAGGGTTGGGAGAGTGAGGGTGAGGACTTGCGTTGTGGGTGGGGGGAGAGCAAAGATGGGACACAGTTGGGACAGGAGGTTGAAACTTTGATGAGGGGGGGGGGCTGCTGAGGAGTTGTGGTGGGGGTGGGGAGTTGAAGGCTTGGAGTGGGGAGGGGATTGACTTCTTAGGTTTGGGTGGGGGAGGGTGAGGACTTGGGGTTGGGAGCCAGAGACCTTTTACAGTCACATTTTACATCATGTGTTATTTCCATGGATGCCTGCGAGTAAAAAAGGTAATCTGGTTAATTTATGAAATGAAAAATTTCCAAGTTCTGAAATTCAAAAATAGTAAGAAATTATTCAAAAATTTATTATCCATCAGATCACAAAGGATAAATTACAGGATGCTAGCAGCTGCTGTCTTCGTAAACTCAGCTCAATCAGAATTTCTTATTTTCCTTGGATAACATCAGACTTTATTATCATGTGTAAGTTATTGTGTACAATTTCATCTCCTTAAAAAAAAACGTGATTTTATCATGAAGAGTGGAAATGCAAAAATGGAATGAATAGCAGAATAAAAACAAAATCTAACAAGGATGGACCTTACACAACCTGAGCTTTGGTATCGGAATGTATGTGTAAATTAAAATGGGGAGGTGCACAACTCCAACAGTTGAGCAAAATGGTGATTGGTTGTAAGAGAGTAAATTTTACAAAATAATACATTTTCCTGTCAAAGGAAAACCATGTAAACTATAAAATTAACTTCGACTTCAACTTTCCAATTACAAACCATTCTGTCTCTCCATACTCGATCCTTACTGTAGCTTCACTGAGACATATCTGGTGCACCTCAAGGAGATGGGGATGGGCCGGATGGAGGCCCTTGGAGTACCAGTGGAAAGTGGACGCAGCGACGCGCTGCTCCGGCGCATGCTCCCATACCTGACCTGACCTGACATCCCCACTTCTCTCAGCATAATCCACATGATTACATCAATTTATGATCAACACAATGGAAAACTTTGCTATAATCTATAAAACAGAAACACCTTCCTTTGATATTTCTTGCTTTTTGTATCATCCAGCCCAGATTTGTGATTTCATTTCTAGTACATCTTCCTCCAAGCCTGGTGTTGGGTTAAAAGTTGAGGTCGCTGGTTTGAGATCTTAGGGTTTTGAGTTTGAGCCCCTGTTTGTCCATTGAAATAACACACTTTGAGTTGACTCAACCTGTCATCCTTCTGAGGTCGGCAAAATAAGTACCAGCTTACTGGTAACAGGGGCACTGCATCAATGGCACAGCTGCACTTCCAGAAATGATGCAAACAGCAGCCACAGGGTGAATATGAAACAACAATGGCAACAGCAGCAACAACAGCAGCGACAGCAACAGCAGCAACAACAGCAGCAGCAGCAACGGCAACAGCAACAGCAGCAACAATAGCAACGGCAGCAACGGCAGCAACAGCAGCAGCAACGGCAACAGAAACAACAGCAACAACAACCTTCCTCTTTTGAAATGTGCTTGCTCAATAGGCATTTCTCACTTCCTGAAGTCTTCTATTCTGTGTTGAATGGTCTTTATAAGCATTGTAATGTATCTAGCAATTTGTAAGTATGATGATCAGGCATTCGATAATATTAGTGAGGAGAATGAAAAAAACAAACTTTATAGTTGAGAAATTGTTGTGGCCTGTTCCAAGTCAAGGCATTGTTGAGCAGGCCAAAAAAAAAAAAGTGAATTGAGACCCCAGCAAGGGACAGCGAGGTGACCAAGGATGAGCCTTGATAAAGGATATAAATAAATAAGCCTGTTAATTATCTTAAAAAGGGGTGTTTTAATTAAGGCAAACACCCAATTTTCACTCATGCACTTCCTTGGAGTTTTCTTCGTATGCATGCAAAGTTTCAGGCTGCTAGGTTTCATGATTTTGGAGTGAGGAGATACACACACACTGATGCACACATGCACGCACACACAGACTTATTATTAGAATATGTTCAACCTCTTGCCACAATTTGTGCGGCATTCTGTCAACCAAGTCCAGCTCTACAAAACTTTTTTTTCCCCCTCCACCACCAAGGGTGGACGAAGGTTATGTTTTCACCCCTGTCTGTCTGTCTGTCTGTGAACAGGATATCTAAAAACGTTATGGATGGATTTGGACAAAACTTGGTGGACAGGTTGAGTGTGTGACAAGGAAGAATTGTTTTGAAGTTGGTGAAGATCCGAATCCAGATCTGGATACGAGAATTATTTAATTCTTGAAGTGATTTTTTCACCATTGAGAGATAAGGCCAAAAACAATAGATGGCATGATATTTCACAAAATTATTGGGCCCAATATGTTCTACTGGATCAGTCATTACATGGTGGAGGTATGCATTCTACCGATTGCCTCTGTAGTTTTTATTTGTTTTTGTCATGTTTAGCATATGGAAAAAATAAGAAGTCCGAATACAAAGAGAACGTGGATGGGCTTTGCATTTTCAGATGCTTTCTTGTTGCACATTGTTGAGATACGTTTTCAAGCTCATATCTGCTCAGAGTGTTTTTTTTTAACTTTACAATATTTTTTTTACCTCCACGATATTCAATACAACCCTCAGTTGTTTTGTGGTTGTTTGGTTCACCATCAGCAAATTTAGCGAAGTCCCAGGAAGTCTCATCAGTCCAAACTGTCTTGTCTTTCTGAAAAAAGAAACAATTAAGATGATAATCATGAGAAAACATTGTTGGAGACTTCCAGACAGCAGAGAAACTTTAAAGAATATAATTAACAGACCCTTCCTGAATCCGAACTTTCAGGGCCGAATTTATGAAAGGCGTTTAGCGAGTGTCTTGCTAAAACACGCCTAACTCTGAAACACTGACAAAAACATTGTTGTACAGTATGTGCACAGCTAATCACCCATCTAAATAGCAATTTACGAAGGGAGATGAACATCCGATTAGTTGTGCACGTCTAAACAGCCGATTAACTTGTGAAACACCACCCATATCTCAAACATTCAATTGAAATGATACTGTACAGTTGCAGAGAATTGCAGTGCCACCGAAAATTGGTGGAAGGCATTCAGCGCATTGATCCTCATCGTAGGTTGATCCAATTCATCTGTACTAGATTCAGCAACCAACGAAATGATTTCTTTGACAGTCTAACTCCGGATAAATTTGATATTGTCGTACTTCTTCAGAGGATTGCATCTATCCTCGAAAATTCTCATTGCAGGTCGGCGAACTGCCCTATTTCTATCCTCTTCTGCCTCTTCTTGAGCTAATTTAAGCACTCCGAGCACATCCATATTCACCGTCCCATGTAAGCTACCAATTATAAGCCATGCAATTCTTATACATCCCTTTACTATAGTTATTCTCTGCGGACTACTGTAATTAGAACTGTTACCACTTCAGTTACTGGCAATTCTTGCTACAGTATACTTAAATCACAACAGAGTAACCTATAGTAATTCTAAAGTTAACTTAAACCGCCAACAAGTATATGAGAGTACAACCACTGTTCTAACTATATCATTTTTGCCGAGCTAATTCAAGCAAACGTCCCGTGTAAGCTTCGAATTATAAGCCATGCATTGCTTGCTTCAAGGCCTTGAATGCACTCTTAAACTTGTCCTCTACCCTCGCTGACGTGTAGAAGTTTCTTTGTTATTTAAATGCTTGTGATTAGGTTTTCATCTGCATGAGATAAACACTCTTCAGCGATTAACTTTGAATGGGTGATCATCAGATGATTAGTGATTCTACATGCATTTAACTCTTAAACACCTTTTGTAATTTGGGATCTACACATATGTTCTTGTTTGGTTGTTTTTTTAAGATTTCATCCCTTTTTGTTTTTACTTTTTGTTTTAAATTTTTTTTTCTTGTATCCGTATTTAGAAATTTGAATGCAGCACACGATATTTTCATCATTCTTATCTTCATCATCGTTGATATTGTTGTGTCTTACATTGTGATGAACATAACCAAGGCTTCTGTCGAAACTAACATGATGACAACATATGAATAAATATACATAAAAACAAAACAAGCTTTGTTGCTATCCTTCCTTGAGCACTAACAACATGAAAAATATAATAAAAACCATGAATGAATATACAATTAAATAATGATGCATATAATAGAAAGGACAGAAAACAAGGTGAAAAACAACATGACTCATAATTAATCAAAGGGACATTGGAAATTTAAACTTAAAAAGCTTAAATACATGGTGAGTATAATGGTTCAATGTGCACAAGTCGGAATATCATGACCCTAAGCCATCCACTACCCATCCCTACCAACACCACATTATTTAAAACAGCCAGAAATTGGGAAGAACAAGTATCCAAATGCTGACAGAATAGTCTCGACTTTTGATATGACTCATAAAAACCTCTGCATCCAAGAATATTATCGTATTGAAGGAAACATACTCGCAAATGTGTGTGAGCTACATCAGTTCCCAGGGTGAGGAATTTGTGAGACTACACCATGGACAGTAAACCCTGTATGGTGCAGAAAAACTGAAAAAGGAAGCACTCATGCTTCCTTAATAATTTAATTTGGATGAATCTTGAATTAAACGACAAACATGCCCTCATCACTTCCCTTCCTAATGACTCCGATTATATGTGCACATGTATAAGCAAGGGTGGCTGGTACCCAGTAATGGAGTTCACGATAATGCATGTGATGATTGAGCAAGCAATGGCTTGTAAAATACAAGTGTCACAAGATGGTTGAAGACTATTTGAGGAACAATAGTCTTGTACGATATGTTGGAGTAAATGATCAGTCATTGTATAAAGAAGGAATCGACTCACCAAGAGAGAATATTTCCCACCAAGCCAGATCCGCTTTTGCCGTGGGTTTGTCCAGAGGTTCAGGAGGAACTGGTATTCCCATTCACTATGAACCGAAGGTAGGTGGCAGTGATTCATATGCTGAATGCAGAAAAACTGAAACAGATCCATAAACAACAAGAAAAAGAGCAATCAGAGATTGCAGACCCTCACCAGAACTTGTGTTGTGTGGTGTTTGTGTAGTTTTGTGTGGTGCGCTTTGTGTGGCATTTGTGTACTAGTGTCTTCCACAATTAATAACAGACATAACTAGAACTGACACTTTATAACTTCTGGCAGTGATGACCAGGTAACAAGATGTCCCACTTTGATGCGACCTTGCTTTGATCGGACACTTGACCCTGACCCATGACGTTTTTTTTAATTATTAATAAATTGAATTTAGAATGAGATTAAAAGAAATATTCAAATCAAAGGGAAGACCAAATAGGTGCAGTCCTGCATTGGAGTAATCAGAAGGAAACCAAACAAGCAAAAATAAAAGATAAAGTCATCAGGAGGAACCTGGATAGAATTTGGGTTTCAGCTGCTACTCCTCCACCCTCAAACCCAGCCAGGCACAGCCAAGTGAGGGTAATTCAAAATAAATAAATAAATAAAAAGAACCCAGATAAAAAATAAATAATTCTGGCTGCCAGACCATGTATCCAATCAAGTTGAAATTTAAAATATATATTCCTCATCACTACTAGATCATACTTTTGAAGTTTCATGTCGATTGATTAAGCAGTTCCAGAGAAAACATTATTTAATCTTCTTCTTCAATCCAATATGGCTTCCAAACCATGTGGTCTATCAATTATTCTTTAATAAACTTGTACACTCATGGCTTGGGGAACATCTTTGAGAAGTTTCCCCTTAATCTGTCAGGCCGTTCTGGAGAGGAAGATGTTTTTTTATTGGTTTTAGGGAAAATACAATATGGCTGCCAAACCATGTGACCTGTGACATCATATGTGTGGACCATTTGTTCCTCATGGATAGATTGTCATATGTGTAAATTTTTGCCTCAATCTATTCAGCCCCTTCAGAGAAGAAGTTTTTTGAAGGTTTTTAGAAAAAAAAACAATATGGCTGCCAAATCACATGACCGATGACGTCATCAAATTTTTTTTTTATGTGGACCAATTTATCCTTAGATAACCCTCAAAAATTTTCATACTGATTGGATGTAGCGTTCTACATATGCAATTATGATGTCATAATGAAGGCACCCATGTCATCATAAAAAACACATTCCATAGGAAGTGTACTTGCTATTTGCCAAGTTTCAATTTTTATCTTGCCAAAACGAAGATTTTGCAAGATATGTTAGTCAGTCTGTATGTTTTTTATATTTTTTTTGTTTTTTTGTTGTTTGTTTGTTTGTTTGTCTGTAATCACGAAAAAAAATTCTGCAGACCACAGTTTTCATTGGAAATTTTTGTAACTTCGCATATCAGAGGCCTATAGAGGTCCCTTTCAGGCCATAAAATTTTGAAGGTCAAGGTCAAAGGTCAAGGTCACTGTCGCAATCAGGGGAATCGACAAACCCTTATTTTTTTGAGTAATTTTGATCGGATCGTCTTCAAACTTCATGGGAAGATAGTTCATGGTCTGGCGCTCAGCTGATTAATTTTTGGTGCGATTGGCCTTGACCTTCATGTGTTTTTTTTTTGTTGTTGTTTTTTTTTATCTGTAATCACATATAAATACATCTGCAGAGCACAGTTTTCATTGGAATTTTTGTAACTTCGCATATCAGAGGCCTATAGAGGTCCCTTTCAGCGCATAAAATTTTGAAGGTCAAGGTCAAAGGTCAAGGTCACTTTGTCGCAAATCAGGGGAGTCGACAACCCTTATTTTTGGAGTAATTTTGATCGGATAGTCTTCAAACTTCATGGGAATATAGTTCATGGTCTGGCATTCAGCTGATTAATTTTTGGTAGCGATTGGCCTTGACGTTCATGGTTAACGCCTAAGGTCAAACATATTTGACCCAAGGTCAAATTTTCAAGTTTTAGGAACCATATCGTGTAGTACCTCAAATTGAACACCTCGATGAGTGCTTTCTAGATATGTCAAGCTTGAGACATTATGACGTCATTTGGTGACGTTATGAGGCAAACGCATATTTTTCATGGTTACTCTAGACGATTCATCGGAAGCAGATATCCTCAAGGAGTCGCTCCTGGTGGATAGCAGCTCTGTTCACCTCAGTGTGACCTTAAAGAAGTCACACGTGGTCACCTTTTGGCAAGATACGGATCACCCTACGGGTGACATTGGTTTATTTTTTATTTTTATCTTGGTGTGGTTTCAGAGATACAGAGGTTCAAAGTTTTTCCGTTTTTCCAACATGGCTGCCACACCACGTGACCTATGACGTCATAATTATTAAAACATTCTACATGAGTAGTCGCTCCTGTGGTGAAAATTTCGTCTCAATCTGACAAGCGATTGTGTTGAAAAACACGAGTTCTTTGTGGACAAACAAACACACAGACAAACAAACAGACAAACGGACCCAAGTGTAATACCCTCTCCTTCGGTGAGGGTAATTAGCACAATCACTTCTTTGGAAATATCTGATAATTGAACACACCCATGCTGGTATAAACTATGACAGACGATATGTTTGTGAAATAATAATTGAGAGAAAGCATTCCTGAGAAATCAAGCTTGCATCATGCAACTGTGAGTGCAAAAACTAACATGAATGGAGTTGCAGTCTGTCGCTAAGCAAAACTAATACCCTTTCAATGGAAATTAAAACTTTACAATATTTCAGTAATATATACAGGTAGTGGACAAAAAAATGTACACACCTGGATAAATGAGGGACACCAGGTATGTTGAAAGCATCGGCTTCCACACAGGCATCCCAGCAAATGTTCCACACAGGCATCCCATTTGTTAAACAAAATAATGGCATCCAAGAATGTTGAGGATCATGTTTAATTAAAATGCTGAACAGGCCTGGTTGCCTATAATTATGGCTACCATGGCTGCAAGAGGAGACCTCAATGACTTTGAAAGAGGGGGTGATGTTTGGGGCACGTCTAGCAGGAGCTTCAGTTGCAAAGACAGCTTAACTTGCTGATGTTTCACGAGCAACGGTGTCGAAGGTGATGTTGGCATGGAACACATCATCAGCAAAGAGCAACAGTGGGAGGAAGCGCATACTCAAGGATCGTGATATCTGTGCATTCATTCTAAGTGCAAGGCAAAGCAGGTGAGCAACTCCAGATCAATTCACTGTAAATTTCAACCTGGGGTGCCAGCAGCCAGTTTCATCAAAAACGGTCCGCTGAGAACTCCACAGAGCGAGATCCAATTGGCTGGTTGCAGTACACAAACACCTCATCACATCTGGCAATGCACGTTTGCAAGACCAGTGGTGCAAAGAGCAATGGCAATGGACCACCGAGCAGTGGAGAAAGGTGATATAGTCAGATGAATTATCCTTCACCATGTTCTTGACAAACGGACAAGTGCACGTGTGGCGCCAACCTACCTGAGTACTTGGTTCCAACAGTGAAGGGTTCTGCTGGTTCTGTAATGTTGTGTAGCGTATTTTCTTGGCATGGTTTGGGTACAGTAATTCCCTCAGAAGGCAAGGTCAATGCCAATTGCTACTTGATCATCTTCACCCCATGTTGCAGCATTTGTTTTTTCCTGCCAGGAGGGGTGTCTTCCAGGAAGACAATGCACCTAGTCGGGTCAATTTATGACAAACAACCACCAAACCCACAACAAATTGCAACAAAAGGTTTCTGCAGTGGTTTTCATTCCTACTGGATATAATGATCAATAGAAAAAAGTCTACCAAAATCTGACATCCGGAAATGGGTTAAAACAGTCATTTTCAAGATGGCCGCCACGGGCTTTGAAATAACTAAAACAGCTATAACTTCTTCAATAATTGTGATAAAAACATAATTGTGGTTCGGGTCCATGGTTTTAATGGATCAGCAATCCACGGGTGTCAATAAAATTTAGATCTGATCAGTATTTAACATGAAATCCAAAATGGCGGCAAAATTCAAGAGTGCAAAAATCAATAAATTTTCCATCTGAACCAAAATCACTGAACACCTGGTGCCAGCTGAACATCTCTTGAAAGTCTTGAAGAATCAGCTGCAATTGTGAAGATCACTGATGTGCTGTGTCACGTGTTGGGGTTTCGTATATCATGGCTCGCCCGCTAGGGGTGGCTCAGTGTACATCGGGATGCGCAATAAAGCAGAGTTGCCTACTGACGCTCTTGCGTCCATGCCCGCTGCACCTCGGACACCACAATTGGCTGACGAGGATGATTCGGCGAATCACAGTACACGGACGGGTTCCCGTGTTCGTCGGAGGCGACTTCGGATTGTTCGCGGAACAATTGGAATGCTATTTCCACGCAAATGATGTGGTCGACGAGAGCAAGCGGAAGTCGATCTTGCTCGCCTCGCTGTCGGCGGAGCATTATCGGCTGCTGAGTGATTTATTGGTGCCGGCAAGCCCGGATGACGAGCTGTCATTTCGGGACGTGGTGCAGGTGATGAAAGCGCACGTGGCGCCGGAGAGTCTTTACAGCTCGCTCGATACCAGTTCGATCGCCTCTCGAGAGGTCCAGGGAGCGCGTTTCTGATTTCGTAGTGCGAGTGAAGCATGCTTCCGTGACGTGCAGGTTCACGGCAGAGGAACGTCCAGCTCGGCTCAGAGACCGTTTTATTGCTGGTTTGCAAGACGCGGAGATGATTTCGGCGATTCTACGGCTGAAGAGTGAAGCCATTACATACGACTCGGCGGTCGACACGGCTACGGCAGTCGAGCAGACTCGCGGAGATGTTCGGGCTATCACCGGCCACAGCGTGCCGGATGGCCCGAGACCCACGCGGATCGCGGGCGCCCCGGAACGAGGGCCTTTGGTGGGCCTATTTTCAATTGGCCCTGCAGCGGCGCGCCCGATGACGGTGGGAGTCGAGGTGAACAAAACGCCGATCACGTTCCAGGTTGATACGGGAGCAGCTGTGTCAATCATGGGGAACAGACCGCGCGTAGACTCAACGGCCTGAAGCTTATCAGGTCCGACCTCGAACTGTTCACATACACCCGTGAGAAGATAACGCCAGTCGGATGGCAGACGTGTCTGTGCGGTACCAAGGCCAGGTCGCCACGCTTCGGTTGTACGTCGTGCAGGGGAGGGGCCGTCTCTCCTCGGCCGAGACTGGCTGACCCGCATCAGGCTCGACTGGGCTGCCGTGAACCTTGTGCAACCCGTGCCGAGCCAATGGGAGGATCAGTTGGAGAAGATTCTTCAAAGACATCAAGGTTTGTTTTGCGACGACCTTGGGAAACTCAAGGGCGTGGAGGCAAAGCTCTTCCTGAAGGAGGGGTGGTTCCTCGTTTTTGTAAACCACGGCCGGTACCGTATGCCCTGCGGGACAAGGTCAAGGGTGAGCTGAATAGGCTGGAGGCCTGTGGAGTGATCGAACGGGTGTCGTACTCAGACTGGGCCACCCCGGTCGTCACGGTGCTGAAACGGAATGGAGACGTCCGACTGTGCGGAGACTTCAAGTCAACCGTTAACCCGGGGCTCAGCGTGAGCAATATCCACTGCCGCAATCGATGAATATATGCACGATTGGCGGGAGTAAATACTTCACGAAGCTTGATCTGCGTGATGCGTATTTTCACCTGCCGATGGATCCAGGAGTAGCGACCTTTTGACAATCAACACGTGTCAAGGGCTCTATCGATACACCCGATCTGTTTCGGGATTGCTTCGCCCCGGCCTTGTGGCAGAAGCCATGGACCAGGTTTGCATTGGCCTGCCCGCTCAGACCTACCTGGACGATGTGCTCATTGCAGGGAAAACGGCAGACGAGCACCTTGCGAACATTGCCCAAGTGCTGACGAGGCTAGAAGCGTGCGGCCTGCGCTTGAAACAGGGACAAGTGCGCGTTCTTCAAGCAGCGCTTGGAATACCTCGGGCACATCATCACGCCGGAGGGCTGGTGAAAGGCCCTCGGAAGGTGGAGGCGATTCAGCACATGCCGCCGCCTCGCGACAAGACGCAGCTACGCTCCTTCATTGGTATGGCCCAGTATTACCAAAGGTTCGTGCGCGGGCTCAGCTCGCAGCTTGCGCCGCTAATGCGGTTGCTCAGGAAGGACGAGCGCTGGGCTTGGGGGCCTGCACACCAGGCGCGTTCGACGCGTCAAGCGGCTGCTCACAGAGGATACGGTCCTCGTGCACTACGAGCCTGCGCGTCCACTCTTATTGGCATGCGACAGCTCGGCATATGGCATCGGGGCAGTGCTCTCCCACAGGATGGACGATGGTTCCGAGCGGCCTGTTTGTTTGCATCCCGGACCCTGTCCGCCAGCAGAGCGGGAATATGCTCAGATCGAGCGCGAGGCTCTCAGCCTCGTCTGGGTGTGCGGAGATTTCATCAATACCTGCTGGGGCGGCATTTCACGTTGCAGACGGATCACAAGCCGCTGCAGTTCATCCTGAGACCCGAACGCGGGGTTCCGGTGGTGGCGCGCACGGATACAGCGATGGTGTCTGTTTCTTGCTGGTTACAATTACAATTTCAGTTCCGGAGCACCGAGAAGCATGCTAACTGCGACGGGCTCTCACGCTTGCCGTGCGTGGAGGGCCCAGCTGCGTCTGAGTCGGCCGACCGGGTCGATGTGTTCGCACTTGGCCAAGATCCAAAGCGGGCCGATTACGGCCAAACATGTCGGCGTGGAATCGGCTCGTGACCCAGTGCTCGCCCGTGTCGTTCAGGCGATTTATACGGGGAATTGGAGCGATTCTCCTTCAACGCCGGCATTCCAGCCTTTCACATCGCGCGCATCGGAGCTGTCGTTGGTCCAGCGATGCGTTATGTGGGGAATGAGAGCGGTGATTCCACCGAAGTTCAGACAGCGGTGTTTGGAGGAGCTGCATGTCATCACCTTGGCATCGTGAAGACCAGAGTCTTGCTCGTAGCCTTTTGTGGTGCCAGGGTGGACAAAGACATTGAACTGTTGATTAAACGTTGCACACGTGTCAAACAGATGCTGATAAACCCGGTCGAGCCTCGGGACTATGGCCGGCCCCAGACCGGGCGTGGCAAAGGGTCATGTAGATTTTACGGGCCGGTTAATGGCAGAATGTTTTTGATTGTGATCGATGCATTTCTAAATGGCCGGAGATTGTCGTGATGCAGCATACGTCAGCAAACATTACAGTGGAAAAACTGCGGACCGATCTTTGCTAATAAAGGATTACCTGAGGTCCTGGTCTCTGATAACGGTCCGCAGTTCGTGGCGTGTATTTGATGAGTTTATGCGTCAAAATGGTATTCGACATCTAAGGTCCGCACCGTATCATCCTGCAACGAATGGGGAGGCAGAGGCGTTCGTTAAGTGTTGAAGCGGGCGTTGCGCAGGGGGGTGTTGCACCTGGGCAGACGGTGGTCGATGTCTTTTTGCTCCAATACAGGAACGCGGTTCATTCTGTCACGGTGATTCTCCTGCCATTCGTCTCTATGGACGGCATTGCGGTCAAGACTGGATTTGCTGCGACCTGGAGGGTCGGCGAGTGGGGCGGTGTCGCGCCCGACGCTGCTGCGCGGTTTTGATGTGGGACAGCGGGTAATGGTGCGCGATTATTTTCACGGTTCCAAGTGGGGCCGGCTGTGGTCTCTGTGGTACTGGGCCGGCGAATTGCATGGTGCGGACTGATAGTGGGAGGTGTGGAAACGTCACGTGGACCAAATGCATGATCGCTGTTCAGCGTCGCCCCCCAGTGCCTAGCGATGTGGGACCCCGCCTGTGATGTCGCCGTGCCCAGACGTGGTATCGCCAGGCCGGTCGTGCCGACGCCCGCGGGCTCACCAGAGCCGGTCGTCCCGACGCCGAGGACGTTGAGCAGGCCGATCGGCCGGGGGCGGTTGTTATTGCGAATGGGGCGAGTCCGGCGAGGTTTCACCTCGACCGAGCCGGAGGCGTCTGAGCCTGAGCCGTCTGGCGTGGCTGGCCGCCCGAAGCGGGTCAGGAGCGGCCGCGGTACTTGGAGGATTTTGAATAACGAGTGGTTTCGGTTGTCATGTTATGAGTGTTTTTTTTATTTTTTATTTTCATTGTTTGACTTGTCATTTTACGAGGAGGAGTGTGCTGTGTCACGTGGTTGGGGTTTCGTATATCATGGCTCGCCCGCTAGGGGTGGCTCAGTGTACATGGGATGCGCAAATAAAGCAGAGTTGCCTACTGACGCTCTTGCGTCCCATGCCCGCTGCACCTCGGACACCACAACTGATGAACTTGAAAAAAAGAAATCTGAACTTGCTGCACAACCAAAATGAGTAAGCTGTGGCTGGGTATCAGAAAATGCTCCATACTGCTCAGGCAATGATCAAGGCAGATCGCACTGGGTCTTGAAAGGATCACTTGCAAGCTGTGGTGATGCCTTGCCAATATTTGCAGCAGCTGGACACTACAACTACCAGAAGTCCGCTTACTCTACGTACAAAAATGAGTGAACTGGAGAGCAAACACCAGATGTGTATGAGAAGTTTCAAAATGGCTTCCATGTGATCCAGCGAACAAACCAGTTTTGGGCAGGCCTCAGCTGTGATCTAGTCATCGAACAAACACTCATGAGATCACTAAAGAGCACCGGTGACTTGACTCATGGCAGTAAGATGACAGAGGAACACCTAGCATTGTGGACAATTTCAGCCCCCATAACATCTGAGGTCAACGTCGCCATGCAGGAC
>CM068963.1:104177573-104197611 GCA_035128595.1 Eptatretus atami
AAAGAGAAGAGATGTTTGCTTATAAAATGTTCGCTTTCCATCAACCATTCTTTTTTACAAACTTCAGTGTCAACTCACCCTCCCTCTAAAGCAACCATCACACCTTTCTCAAAAACTCCCCACTCACCCCTCTCCCACCATTCACCCCCTTACTCCCACTTCTCAAAGTTGCCCCCCTCACATCCAAAGCTGCCTCCTTCCCTGCCCTCTCAACTCCACTCTCATCACTCCACCTCTTCAAATCCTCAATTGCCTTCTGCCCCCTCTCTTGCCCCCCCTCCCCAAGCACCGGAGCCTTTTTCTCCTCCTCATCGGCCCCCTCCCCGAACTATTCTGCAATCCCACACACTCTTCTCAACAACTCTCCTTAAATCCCACCCTCCTCCTTTATACCGTCACTCAATCACTCAAATTTATACCGCTGACATACTTCTTAACACTCATGGCTCGCAGACTTCCTCTCCTGTCACAGTCACCGTGTGGCCGTAAATGGAGTTCTTTCATCCCCCTCTTCCTGTCCAGGCTGGAGTTCCTCAAGGGAGCGTTCTGGGCCATGTTCTTTTTCTGGTTTTCATCAATGATCTCTCTGACTCTCTGAAAAATCCTCTATATCTGTTTGCTGATGATGCACCCTCTGCTGTCATCCCTCAGAACGGAAAGCAGCAGCTTCTTCTCTCTGCAGATCTGGGAAAATCACAAACTGGTCCAACACGTGGAGCATGTCTTTCAGTCCGACAAATCTCACACTCTGTCTCTCCGAAAGGACCGTTTGGAACACCCCCCCCCCCCATCCACTTTCTCAACAACCCTGTGGAAGAAGTCCTTTCTTTCAAGCTTCTGGGTCTCACTATCTGCTGTGCAAAGTCCTTCCTCGGCCCACCTGAGCTCCTGACCACATTCAAAGCTTTCGTCCGCAGCCTGATGGAGTACTGCTCTCCCTCTGGGCTGGTGCTCCTGCCTCCCACCTTTCTCGGCTTCACGCTGCGGAAACCAAGGCATTTCGGATCATTGGCATCTCCTGCGATGAGGCTGAGTCTTTGTGCCTCTCACTCTCTCACCGCAGGCAGGTCAGTGGTCTTTCTGTTTTCTACCATCTCCTTCGGTCTCGCCCCCCCCTGCTCTGCTGATTTGTCCCACCAATTTCCGCCAACAACCCCCTTCCGGTAAACTACCAAAATCACGAATCACTGCTCACCTTCACTCTTTCATTCCTCTTTTTTCCCGGCCTTTGGAATAAACTCCCTCACTTCTGTTCAATCCCATTCTTCCCTCCAGGCCTTCAAAACAGCTCTTCACCACCACCTCTTATCATCCCCCATCCAAATCCTCGATCTTTTCTACCCCCGTTAATCCACCCCAAACCCACCTCCTTCAAATTCCCTGCTTTCCTTCCTCAAAGTCCCTGTAATATCCATCTTCTATACCCCGTGTTCCTGCCCCATCCCTCTCCTTCCACAATCTCCTAATGTCTCTGCCTCCCCACTGTTTTGTCCTTCCCACTCCCGCCCCTCTTGTCTCATGCCACCCTTGCTGTGCATTGTGAGATAGCTCTCATATGAGCCTCGACAAGGTATACAAAAAAAGATTATCCAATTATGCTTCCAAACATTGTATGTGAGTCTGAAGGGTTAATGTGATTAATTATTTTCTTTTGACATCGATCTAAGGATCATGGAGAAGGTTGTATACATGCTGCATCCAGTACAAAAACATGAGTACAAAGACATCATTGTACTCTTACAATAATTTAACAGACATTAGTAGACAAGGTACAAACATGACATGGTATATGGTATTTTAACATGGGTCATATATCATGAGCCTGGGGTACAGATTATAACACCAATAGGCCGATCTTTGAGGAAAGAACCAATTATCTTGGGCATACTTGAGCTTATGAGTACTTTTTCAATTTCCCATTTCATTAAGAAATACATTTCGTAAGACTATGTAGTGTATCTTACCCTCTCTGAGTTTTGCCTCGTTATTTCCATACGCTCTGTTGTGCCTCCACAAGCTTCCATTCTGCATCTCTCGTAAGTGCGCAACACCTTATTAGTTGTGTCTCAAACAAACCAAAAATGAAGAATACTTCTCAGTCACAAAATGATGGTCCTTGGTCAAGCGGCACCAAATTTCTTTCTGGTGGACTGCAAGAAAGAATAAGGCAATGGCACCAACTGGAGGCAGCCAACAAGATAAACACCAGAGGGATGTAAAGCAATGTGCATCACAACATGGGAAACAGCAGCGAGAGGGGCACACCCTAAAGTGAAACAGCAAGCAGAAACTTGGGTTTTTTTGCATACAGAGTCGAGGTTCATGGAGGAACTAGAACAGTGAATGGATCAGGATGAAACAGGACAAAAGGAACAGCACAGAGAAAGGGGGAAACACCAACAGGACAAAACATATATTATTTTTTTTGAAGGACAAAATCTATGGAGACTTCGACAAACAAATGGTGTGTGGAGGAATGGGGGCAGGAAAGGACACGTGGGATAGACACAGGATGGATACCGAAGGAGACTCTGAGGGAAAACTTGAAATTTGGAAGGAGGAGGGATTGGGTTGGAAGGGGGAGAAGGGGGGTTAGCAAGGGAAGAAAAGAATTATTGTTTTGGATGGGGGGTGATTGATATGGTGGTGAAGAGCACTCTTGAAAGCCTGGAGAGCATAATGAAGGAATTGGAAGTTGTTTCGCAGGTCAGGTCAGGTATGGGAGCATGCGCCAGAGCAGCGCGTCGCTGTGTCCACTTCCACTGTACCAGGGGCCTCGTCTGGCCATCCCACGGCAGATGCCTGGCCCATCCCATCTCCTTGAGATGCTGATCAACCTGCTACAACCACAGAGCAGGTGGTTGGCCCAATGGCTTCCTCCACTCACGAGGCCTCTGCTGAGAGACAGGTGAGCAGGATCAGCGTCAGGAACGACGCACATGTCCATACAGCCATACTGATGCTCACGCATATGCAGGTAACAAATCTCATTTGAGTCTCTCTCAACACCGCTCGTGGGACAACAAGTCTGACCAGATAGCCAAGGATTCTCCGAAGAGACCTGGTACCAAGGAATTAAGTCTCTCTCAGATCCCTGGTCAGAGTCCAAGTCTACATCCATAGAGCAAGACTGGAAGCACCAAGGACCTGAAGACTCGGACTTTCTCCTCCCGCACAGGTACCGGCAGCGCCACACCCATGATCCAGAATCCATGACTCCCAGGCCCGCCAGATGTATATGACCTCTGATCACAGCCAGCAGAGACAGAATATCACTGCCAAGGAAGTGAATCTCTCCTGACCTCAACTCTCACCACAAACAGGCAGACAGGAAGCAGTATCCAATATGTCATTGAAAGCCTGGATCTTAGTTTTGACCAGAAAACCCGTAATCCAGGGCTCGACTCCTCATTCAGCACCTCGAGGGCCCACAAAAGGATATCTAAAGTCTCGCAAAGATGACTGCATCATCTGCAAAATCATGGTCAGAATCTTGACATTCCCAAACGATGCACCACAGCTTGATCGCTTTGGTATCTCCGAATCCACAGTCCATTTCCATACAGTGCTGAAAAAATGTGGCTGTGCGCAGTACACACCCCTGACAAACTACAGTAACTATTGGGAAGATAATTTAAAGCAATTAGATGGTACCCGAACATCCACATCTCAAACACTAAAGCACTCTCAAGTCACCAGATGTTATAGTTCACGCACATCAGATCGATCAGTTTGGTGAGACACGCCAGATGCAGCCAATTGTATAATTTCGAAAGGTTTGTTTTTGTTTCCCAAAGAAAAAAATCCTCTACTCTCAGATCCGTCATTACTCCGATTTCAATGACACTTCAAATAGGCTTTACAGAGATCACATCAAGGCATGAAAGCACAGGTAACTGACACTCTCGTCTGCGTTTTTGGTGGACCGAAGGCAAGGATAGCACTGGTGCAAGATTCTGTAGACCTCATTATTTGTGGTGTAAAGCGCAGTTGACTCGAGTGTACTTCGCCTGGACATCGAGCATTGTTTCACATGTAGTCAGAGAGCTAAGAACCCTACAAAATTATCTGAGCAAGAGAATCCTAATCTGCAATATGATGCCTTCTGCTTGTGTATAAAATATGCTGAGTGAGAGTCTGAAGCGTGAATCCAATTTTTTAAAACGGCTTGTAATCTCGATTCGCGAGTGCTATTGTTTTTGTTGTATTCGGTACCAGGGTTGTCAGCAATTGCACACGTATACCTTCCTTTTACCAGACAAGAGCGAACAAAACACAAGAGACCAGAGCTCACAGTCAGCAGTGGATTGGAGTTGGGACGACTGTGTTCAGGCAGAATGTGTTCACGATACTGCAAGCAACGTTATCCGAGCTCTTCAGAATCAATGCACTCACCACCTTCAGTTGCTCTTGAGAAGGTTGAGTGCCCATTGATGTCAAGATTCCCTGGAAGCGACTGAACCCCTGTCCTCCGCGTGGAAATGCATCAAATTGCAAAACCTATATTCAACTTCAGGTTCCACCCAGCGTACGCGCCTGGCTTATTCCTACAAAACAAAGTGGGACACAGTTTATTTATGGAGCTGGTCTGCAGCAGTTATATACTCAAAATCACCCCTCAAGAACTTGCCAAATTATCGACACGGTGGTGAGGCATCTCTGACTAACAAAATGACACGTCTAGTCCAGACTGGCGTACTCACTCAAAGTAAACACCTGTGTTGAATATCCAATGCGGGCCCATATCACGGATCGGTTTCCCTTCTTTAATCCCTTGTATCTATCTTCGGCTTCTCCAAACTGCAAGTATACAAGGCGATGAGAAGAAATCGCATAATGCCGCGCGAATTCCCTGTAAGGCAGGAACGAACTAGTATCTATCGTTATCGCACCACGAACGGCTTTATCGCCTTTACAACCACGCGTTTTGTCACACGCATTATCCTCGAGACATAGCCTCTCTTGTCTCACTGGCCTTAGGTGCGGTATTTTGGCAAACCACAGAGGTTTGATAAAACACTTGTCTATGCAAACCTGTGAACACTGCTCTAGCTCCTCTGCTGCCAGACTGCATCGAACCTTGACACCACTAAACACGCACTGGTTTGATCAGAGTAGAGAGCCATTCCCTCATGACACAAGTGTCACTTTGAGTGGACAGACAAAAATCTCTATTACCTTCCTCAGTCCACGTAGCGATCCGTGTATTGATATTCCACTACAACTGCATAGACGGCTTCAGTCTTCGAAATGCTGCATAATTGCATGACACTGGCAAAGAGATGTTACCGTCGCACCAGGTGGGTATCCTCGAGACATGTTCATAAAAACATCATACCAACAAAGGTTTGGGAGCCGTGTATCTCCCATCAAGAGCTTTTCGCAAGTCTCACCATAATCGCATACCACAACCATTCCCAACGCGTCCCAGAGAACGTTGCCTGCCTGTGAAGGGGAAGCTGCACACGGTGTGTAGATGGAATACTTTGGGATCAACGGAGTGGGTTTTTGCTCACATTTCTATTAGCGTTCTCTATTTGTTGTTCTGAGCGGAATGTATATGTGGGTCTTTTACGGTCGAAGACCCGCAGGAGATGGCGATAAATCCTGCGCAAACCAACCCTCTCTGGATGTGCAAAATTATGCAGCAAGTACCGTAACCTCAACAACACTGGTACAGGAGGAGGAGACGGTAGGACAACCAGCCACAGACACAACCGCTCTGCGAGTTACTATATGCTTACATTATGGTTAAAGAAAGGCTCTACTATGGCTTCTCACAAGGAAGCTCCTCGCGCCCTTTGACAAGACTTTTGTTGTTAACTCCCGCCTGGGGGTGTCCCCTACTTCATCTCATTAATACAAACCACACTTTTCTCACTATCTTATTATATTGCATTCAGGAAAGAAGCTTCTTTTGCTGTGGGGAGAGGAGCTGGCTGTTATGATGTTTCTCTCTGTACCCAACCTGACCAATCGGACAGCATACGTTGTTGAGCGCCTTCGAGACATGGGTTGTAATCCCCACGAATACATTGCACGCACAAAAATAGTTCTCAGCTTATGTACCCTTTTGAAATCTGGCCTGTACTCTCTTGGGACTCTCCTCTGATCTGCGCTTTCGGTTCTCCCCGAGTCGACGAGTGGGAAAAAAGTGGAACGACAATGAGTGGAGGTGATAAGTGATCCTAGATTTTAGGAGTCGTGACCCGTAAAAAAACGCACGACTTTTTGGGTTCGAAATATCAATGGGACTGTGTGAGGGCCCTGCATAAACCTGGAAATGGGGGCGGGGGAGACATCAAGCATCCAGAGAATGAGAGCAGATGTGTGAGAGACCAAAGGAAAGGGCTATAGCATAGTCTAGTAAAGACAAAGATCACCAGCAAATGCTGGCGGGATGTCGTGTTGGTGTCTGTGCTAGAGTGGTGGTGATGTAGATGGTGTGTGTGTTAGTTTAGGGTTTTTGTGACCCCCTCAAAACTCATATTCCCGTGGGAGATTTCTCATGATACTTTGAAATGCCAGTTCGGTTTGCGAGTTGGGATTTCAAGTCTCGAGTGAGGTATGCGGCATGGGCAGGCCCAGCCCATACTGGAGAAGCAGTACTCAACCCAACAAGCTGCAAGATGAAGACCTTCAATGTATTTTATTAACACCTTAGGTCCGAACTGCCCAGAAGTGCGTGCGTTATTGAAAAGACGTGCCCAGAGAGCATAAATAGACTAAGGAGAACAACTTTCAGCCAACGTGAAGCCAGAAAACAACAACCACACAGTGTGGATGTTGCCTGATTTTCAAGTTTGATATTAATCGGGCCTACTACACTGTGCTTTCCAAAGTTACTGGCCATTTATTTACGCTCCAACAATGAAAATTAGCGAAGCGATGCTTTGCGTCCCGTCACGTGCAAACCCCCCCAAAAACAAACAAAAAAACTTTCAAACCAGTCTTCAGTTTTTTTGCATCATCGCGGTGAGCTGTCATGAATGAGCTAAGCCGTTATTGAGTGGACGGGAATACTTGGTGACCGTTAGTGAGGAGCTGTCGTGGTGGGCATCGAGCCAGAAGCGAGTCAGAACCCACAGCCGTTTCCTGGCTTCGCTCATCTGTAAACCGACGACTGAATTGGGGCATTGTGTTTATATCTATAAATGCGCATAAGAAATCGAGAAATATTAGAACAGTAAGCATCACTATCCGGAAGTGGTGCGTGCCCGTCAGGAATGTTCACATGCATTCCACACGATTATCCTTGCATTGAAGTAAAAACTGCTGGATACTACACACACAGAGTTAATTAAATTAAAATCAAGTTACCTCCCTGTCTTTGCTTGCCATGACATTCGCTGCCATTGACCATTGCCACTTCCTACGCCACGGAACTAAGGCACGATCCCCATGTAACTGGCACGGCACTGACGTCATCGTCGCCGCCGCGACCGGCTACGCAGCCCGCCTACGCAGCAACATGTCCTTTATTGGTTGGTAAATAAATGGCATAATCTGGAAGCACTTGTCCGATTAATATCAAACCTTGAAAAGGCACATCCACAGGGCCCCAGCAATATACCTGGCAAGTTTCAATTAGATCGGACCAGTGGTTGGCGAAACAGCGGTCACAAACACACACACACACACACACACACACACACACAAATTGCTGGAATTATAGATAGATAAAGCTCTTTCTAACCACTGTGACTCACGGATTGATATTAAAAATCGGTTACGTCCGTGTGACGGGAAAGTTGAAATTTTGCATGCCGACCGGACATCGAAGCAAACTCGGGAAAAAATCACAGAACCATCAGAAAACATCCTAAATGCAAATATAAATAAATGAAAATTTTAATGAGAAGGTGTACGATTATTAAAAATGAGAATAGATTGGAGGTGTGTTCTCTCCTCTAACTTGTTCAGGTTTCGGCAATTCACATCCAGAGGTTACATAGGCGTTTGGAGAAGATCGAATGTAGACCTATCCCAAAGTCTTCATCAAAGGCAACGCATGGAGGTTGGAGTGTTATCATAATTTGGAATGGAGGGAAAGACAGACTTGTTGTTTGTTCATGGACATCTCGATTTTGCCAAGTACAATGACATTTTGAAGACTCCTCTGATTGTATTAACAGGACTTACTGTACTGGGAGGTTTGTGTCCATATTCTTCATGAGGATGTTGCTACATACCACCCTTTTTTGTGTTGACAGTCTGGAGAAGGAAACAGCATTCAACATTTTTCCTGGGTTTGCCAAAATACACACCAACAACCGATGACAAACCTGTGGGAGCATCTGGATCAACAGCTGAGAGCAACCTGTACACCAATATGACAAGGTGAAGGAAACTCTTGGATGGATAAAATGTGATAGCTGGACTAGACTGTCATTTTGTAGTCCCCCCATATTCATGTGAGCATTTGAGTAAAATTACAATCGACTGTGATAGAAAATATTGTCAAATTGATGCATTCACGAGACAGGCTGTTTGCACAGCAAAAGTGGATTGATCAAGGAGGAAATAACACATTTCACCAATATGTCTGTTTTGTTTTGTTGTTTTATACATCATGCTACCAAGTAGTACAAACAGCATGTCAATTACAAGCGTATTTAAAAATTGATCTCAACATACATTTATAAAAAGGCAGAATATATGCAGATTAATACTTGTACTTTGAAGAATGTCAAAGAGCATATGTAACTCATACTTATAATCATGCGTTACCTACTTTTCTGATTACCAAATATATTGAAAACGAAAACAAACCTTTCAAAATTATACAATTGGCTGCATCTGCTTGGTATATATGCTTTGGATTGCCTGTCAAGGACATGAATTTTTAAAATAACCATGGGGACAAGAACGCTTTTGAAGAAGGAGGCATTTCATCACATCCTGCAATAACCACTTACTGGTCTGAAAGAATTATACAAGTAAGGGAAATTAAGACTTCCACTGCTATGGAACAAGTGTGTGTCTAAACCTGTAGCATATCTTAAAAGTATCGTTTTTTGAAGAATAAAAGGAAATGAACATCATTTTCATAACAATTTATACAAGTTGAGATGCACACCCAAACAAAAATTACAAGGTAAAATTTGAAGAATGCTTGTATTATTGCAGCATCATATAATGATGGACACGAGGTATATGTACATATAATGATGAAAACACACAGAATATCCACCTTAAAATGAGAGAGAGAGAGAGAGGGAGAGAGAGAGAGAGAGAGAGAGAAGAGAGAGAGAGAGAGAGAGAGAGAGAGAGGAAGAGAGAGAGAGAGAGAGAGAGAGAGAGAGAGGAAGAGAGAGAGATAAAGATAAGATAGAGAGAGATATCATGGAAAAGTTTGGGTAGAATGTGCTCACACGTAAACTCTTACACACAGAACGTTCAATGCTGACTTTTCATTATTGGTTCTTGAATAAGCAAAATGTCCTGGACAGACAACATTATGAAAATAACATACATGTAAAAAGATGCTGTTTGAAAATAATATGCAATGCTGTTGACATGTCCAAGTAAGAAAAAGCGAAAAATTTGATATTTGCTTCATTTCGAAATTTATTTTGGCTTCATAAAGTGCATTTGCACAGAACATTCATTCTTATGTCGCATGCAGCATCATTCCAACCATTGAAACCTGAAATGATAACAAGAAAACGAGAGGTTAATTAAACTTTCATGCTTTTCAGAGGAGCGTGAATTTGTCAATTTTCTACAATGCAGCTTCAGTTACATAATGAAACGGAATGGCTCTCGGTGGAGAGCATACCTCCGCCAGGCTGAACAGTTTACGTTTTGTATCCCACCGTAGGCCAGATCTGCATCCGGACCTGAACCAAAATCTAATCAGCTTGTTATTGTCACCGACCCAACTCATCCACCAGGTTGTCATAATCCGTCTACAACAATTTGAAGTATCGTGGTATATATCGTTTTTGGCCCATTCTATCAATGGTGAAAAATCAGTTTTAAAAATTCTAGTATCTGGATCTGGATCTTCACCAAAATCTAATCATGCAGTTTGTCCTAGTCACACACCCAGCCTGTCCACCACGTTTCGTCTGAATCAGTCGACAACTTTTTGAGATATCCTGCTCACAGACAGACAGATGAGACAAGGGTGAAAACACATGTCAATTTTAAATCATCCAGTTTCAGTTACAAAATGAACAAGGAATTATAATTGGTTCAACAAAATAAAACCTGCTTAATTTTTGTGATGCAACATTAATTATGAGTTCAGCACAAAATTTTCAAATTAAAAAGACTCCTCATTCTAAACTTCAACAAAGTTGATAAAACATCGAAAGAAAGTGTCCACAAGAAAATGTGAGCAGATATGAGAGCAAAACCAAAAGTGAGTTGAGAAGATTGTGGGACAACCAACCTGTCTGCTGTAAGATCAAGAGACCCTGTTCCTCAGTCCCCTGCTGTAAAATAATGATCATTCCAAAGGTCTTATTTTACACTGGACCCCAAGACTTAACTGTGGGATGCAAAGATGTTCTCAATCAGAAATTATTCTCTACTATAAACACACTAATATACTTTAGTTACAATGTACAAGTTATTTTTTAAAATTTCCTTTCATGAGACAAACTGTAGTTTTAGCCTCAGCAGTGGAAATGCAAAGTGGAACGAAAATCGCAGACATTTACAAGCAAATGGAATGTGTCCACCACCCAATCTACTTTGATCCCTGTAAAAGCAAAAGGAAGACTCGAGACCAAAATTTACCTGCTTTGGTCTTAAGGGGATGTGGCAAGGTAATTTTTTTGCCAACTTTTGTGAAACTATAAAGGCTTAACAGGCAAAAGTAACCCCTTATTTTTGTGATCTTTTCTGATCATTGACCCCTGTGAAACAGGAAACATGGCGCCAGACCAATATCCAACTGCTTGCTTCTGTAGAGTCTGTAGTAGCATATCATTTGCCAATTGTTGTATGGATGGCTGAAATAGAGACATAGCAAGCCATAAATCTTAATTCTGTGACATTTTGACCTGTGACCCCTGTGAAACCCCAAAAACGACGAATCTGAAATCTGTATGTGCATTGCTTGGGGAGAATGTGTGCCCATACAAACATGCTATACACTGTTTGAAAATACCAGTTGCCAACTTTCATCTCTATCGACTCAAATAAAATGGAATGGCAAAGCAACATGTCTGTTAAGTGTTTCACTCTTGACCCATTAAAATCAGATAGGGGCCTAAATCGAAAACGCGAAAAAGGAGTTTGTAGGTATTTTCCAAGTTGTCTCCACATCAAATTTGAAAAGGATTGGCTCAGAAATGAATGAATGAATGAATGAATGGTATGTAATTGTACTTGTTGGAAGAAAAAAGAATAAAGAAACAGGAAAAAGAATAAAGAAAATAAAATCAAAATCCTACGAGGATTCATCTTGCAAAACCTGAGGCAAGGCATCAGTAAGGGATGGTTTACTTTCAACTCAAACGAGTTGTTACGGACCGGTATAACATTTAATTGTGCTTTGGTGGAAGTTTATATTGGCTGTTATGTTTCATGTTAAGTATCAACAATAACAACAAGAAGATGATGAAGAAGAAGAAGAACAACAACAACATGAGGAATAAAAAGGCACCTGCAGTTTGTGAACAGGAAGAGTTAAAGAAAATGAGGAGCGATGGTATGGATACGTTCTCCCAAGCTGTCACACTCTGTTTCAAGCGGTGCATATCATATTATAACTTACATACCCAGTGAAGGAGGAATCGGGTGGGGTCTTCTGTATGCGAACCTAGGTGGTTCAGTGACTCACCTCTTCCCTGACCACGACAGAACAACTTCAACTCACGGTGCGTTCGTCTGTGGACATTCAGCTCTGCTTCTTATATCATACCCTGGGAGGTATTCTCCGCTGAACTCCCCTTACTCATGGAGCTTATTTGTCGGACAATACACTGCCGTTATCTGAGTGACGATTTCAAACTGCTCCTTGTATACCCTGGTTGGCGAAACTTCGGGTGATTTACGTGCCATTTTTGAGAAGGCACTCGGCTGGTTGACTGGTGCATGCCCTCGGAGCTTATTTGTCCCTCCAGCTTTCTTCTTCTACAAGTAACATATCATACTGAACAGCTTGGAGTTCCAATCTTCATCATCTGTGATACAGCTTTACCTGTGGAATTGGATTCTTCTCCATACTTCGGTGATACAAGAACTTCAACTTCTGAACTGAGGATATGTAAAATGTGACTGTCCAGTCAGCTTCATCTTGGGTGCACCCTCCGGACTAGATCCTTTCAAAAATGTGCTCACTACCGACTTTTCACCCATTTATAACCCTCTGGGGTTTACTGTACAAACTGCTTGGTTGAGATAAGTTTCCACACTGAGAGCTGTGAGTTAATTTATCGCTGCATTGTTGTCTGTGACATTTCTACTTATTTAATTTGGGGATTCTTAGGAAAGTCATCAACTGTTATATTTATTAAGTCCTTGCAAATACCACCAGTCACTTTGCTGACGGGAATACTGAGAGGAGGGACAAAAAGAGGGGGGAGAGAGAGAGAGGTGGGAGGAGAGGGGAGAAGAGGGTGAGGAGGTGGAGGGGGAAAGAGAGAGGAGAGTGGGAGAGCGAGGAGGGAGGGAGAGTGATGAGAGGTGAGGGAGTGAGAAGGGGTGGGGAAAGGGAAGGCAGCTTGAGGTGAGAGGAAGGGAAGGCAGACGTGTGGCGTAGCGTTGACTATGATTCATACTGTTTCATCAAAACGCTTCTGCATTGAATAACAGTGAAAATGGAAACAAAATAATGTGTGAAATCCATTTTCTACCAGTCTTACTATAATTACAGCACAGAGACAAACACCACCTGGACATGTCAAGAGATAAACAGAGTCCAGAGACAAACACTGCCCAGAGATGTCAGGATACAAATTCCCTTCTGGATATAAATACCGCTCAGACATGTCGAGACGCTTCCAGAGACAAATACTGCCCGAACGCGTCCGGACACAAACAGCACCTGGACGCGTCTAGAGACAAACACTGCCGGGACGCGTCCGGAGACAAACACCACCCGGACTCATCCAGAGATAAACACCACGCAGACACGTCCGGAGACAAACAACACCCAAACACATCCGGAGACAAACTCCCATCCAGGCAGAAACACCACCCGGACATGTTCAGAGCCAAACACCATCCGGACGCATCCGGAGCCAAGCTGTCCGGAGACAAACTCCTGTCTGGACATAAACATTGCCCGGAAACGTCTGAAAGAAAACTCCCATCTGGACATGTATGGCGATAAATATCATCCGGACATGTCTGGAGACAAACCCCACCCAGAAAATTATGTGGGAGGGTGCTGCTCTGTATTAGGCGGAGGCAGAGCAAGGATGGGACAAAGAGAGAGAGGGTTGGGGGTTGGAGGTGTGGGGGAAAAATTTATATTAATGTATTTTAAATTGTAACAAATGGAGTTTCAGAAATGTAACTTAGCACTTACTGACTTAGCACATTACGATAAGCACTTAACGAGATCTAGTGACCACATCACTGTGATACCACATCACGATACCACATCACGGAACATTACCAACATCACGGATAGCACATCACGATACCACATCACGTGTAAGCACATCTACATCGTATGGGTAGCACATCACTATACCACAAACGATACCAACACTCACTGATAAGCACATCACTGGATAGCACATCACGATTACCACACCTTAACGATAGCACATCCGATAGCACCATAACGATACCCAATCACAAGAGAATAGTCATCATCACGATTAGCACATTCACGATAGCACATAACGATACCACATCAGCGATTACTACAATCACGATGCACATCACCATGTTTAGGGCACATTACGATACCACATGCACGATAGCATCATCTCAGCGATAGCACACACGGATAGCACAGCACGATACCACATAACGATAGCACATCACGATAGCACATAACGATACCACATTACGAATAAAACACATTACGATAGCACATCACGATACCCACATTAACGATAGCACATCACGATAGCACAATACGATTAGCACATCAGATAGCACACATCACGATTACCACATAACGATAGCACATACGATAGCACATCACGATAGCACATCACGATTAGCACATCACGTAGCACATTACGATAGCACATAACGATAGCAACATCCACGATACCAACATAACGATAGCACATTACGATAGCACATCACAGCATAGCACATTCACGATTAGCACACACGATAGCACATCACGATACCCACATCACGATACCACATCACGATTAACCACATCACGATAGCACATTAACGATACCACATCACGATACCACATCACGATAGCCACATCACGATAGCACATCCGATCCACATCACGATACCACATAACGCATACCAATTCACGATAGCACATAACGCATAGCACATCACGGATACCACATAACGATAGCACATTACTCGATAGCCACATTCACGATAGCACATCACGATAGCACATCACGATAGCACATCACGGATACCACATCACGATTAACCACATCACGATTACCACATCACGATAGCACATAACGATACCACATCACGATACCACATCCACGATAGCACATTCACGATAGCAATCACGATTACCACATTCACGATTACCACATTAAACGGATTACCACACACGATAGCACATTCACGATTAGCACATCACGATAGCACATCACGATACCACATCACGATTAGCACATAACGATACCACATTACGATAGCACATCACGATAGACATAACGGATACCACATCACGATTACCACATCACGATAGCACATTACGATACCACATCACGATAGGCACATCACGATAGCACATACACGGATACCACATCACGATAGCACATCACGATAACCACATAACTATAGCACATCCACGGATTAGGCACAAACGATACCCACTTACGATAACACATTACGATATGCACCATAACGATAGCACCATCACGAACCAACAAACGATTAGCACCATTACGATAGCACATTACGATAGCACATCACGATAGCACTAAACAATAGCACATTCACGATAGCACATCACGATACAACAATCACGATACCACATCACGATACCACATCACGCATTAGCACATCACGATACCACATCACGATAGCACATAACGATACCCACATCACGGATACCACATCACGCATAGCACATCACGATACCACACGCGATAGCACATCGGTGATTAGCACATCACGATACCCACATCACGATAGCCACATAACGATAGCACATCACCGATAGCACATCACGATAGCACATAAGGATACCACATCACGATAGCACATCACGATAGCACATCAACGATAGCACATCACGATAGCACATCACGATAGCACATCACGATAGCACATGACGATACCCACATGACGATAGCACATTTCACGATAGCACATAACGATTTACCACATAACGTACACCACATCACCGATAGCAACATCACGGATAGCACAAACGATAACACATTAACCGACACCACATCACGAATAGCACATCACGATAGCACATCACGATAGCACATTTACGATAGCACATTACGATAGCACATCACGATAGCACATTCACGATGAGCACATAACGATACCACAACACGATTACCACATCACGAAAGCACATCACGATAGCACATGACGATAGCACTTTAATGATAACCACATCATGATACCACATTCACGATACCACATCACGATACCACATTCACGATAGCATATTAACGATACCACATCACGATAGCACATCACGATAGCACATTCACGATACCACATCACGATAGCACATCACGATAGACAATCACGATAGCACATCACGATAGCACATTACGATCGCACATTTTCGATAGCACATTACGTACCACGTCACGATAGCACGGTCACGATACCACGTCACGAGTACCACGTCACGATACACGTCACGATAGCACGTCACGAAGCACGATCACGATAGCACGCTCACGATAGCACTTAACGAGTACCACCGTTACGGATAGCACGTAACGATAGCACGTTACGATAGCACGTTACCGATAACACTTACGATAGCAACATTACGATACCACATCACCGACACCACATCACCGAATTACCACATTACGATACCACATAACGATACCAACTACGCATACCACATAACGGATACCACATTACGATACCATATTTACGATAGCACATTACGATAGCACATTACGATAGCACATTACGATAGCACATTTACGTAGCACATTACGATAGCACATTACGGACAGCACATTACGACAGACATTTACGACCAGCACATTACGACAGCACATTACGACAATTCACATTACGATAGCACATTACATACCACATAACCATTACCACATCACGATAGCACATCACGATACCACATCACGATTAGCACATCACGATAGCACATAACGGATACCACATCACATACCACATCACGATAGCACTCACGATAGGCACATTACGATAGCATATGACGATAGCCACATGACGATAAGCACATTACGATAGCACTTAACGATACCCACATCATTTGATACCACATCACGATACCAAACATCACGATACCACACACGATAGCACATTCCCGATACCACATCGCGATAAGCCATCGGATAGCACATCACGATACCCACATTCACGATAAGCAACATTACGATAGCACATCCGATAGCACATAACGATTAAGCCACATCACCCGATAGCACATCACGGAATAGCACATTTCACGGCTAGCACATCACGATACCACATTTCGATACCACATCACGATACCACATAATTGATACCACATCACGATACCCATAATATACCACCATCAAAACGATACACATCAGATAGCACATTAATGATAGCACATTTCACGATAGAACATACGGACTACCACATTCACGATAGCACATAACGATTTTTAGCACATTTACGATAGGCACATACGATTAGCCAACATAACGATACCACATCACGATAGCACATCACGATAGGCACATCACGATAGCACATCACGATTAGCACATCACGATAGCACATCACGATAGCACAATCACGGATAGCACAATAACGATACCACATCACGATAGCACATTACGATAGGCACATCACGTAGCACATTCACGATTACCACCATAACGATAGCACATTACGATAGCACATCACCGATTAGCACATCACGATAGCACATCACGGATAGCACATCACATACCACATCACGATTACCACATCACGATACCACATCACGATAGCCACATAAACGATACCACATTCACGATACACATCACGATAGCACATCACCAGATAGCAACATCACGATACCACATCACGATACCACATAACGATACCACATCACGAGTAGACACATCACGCGAATAGCACATCACGATAGCACATCACGAATAGCACATCACGATACCACATCACGATAGCACATAACGATACCACATTACGATAAGCACATCACGATAGCACATAACGATACCACAATTCACGTAGCACATCCCGATACCACATCGCGATAGCACATCGGGGATAGACATCACGATACCACATCACGATAGCACCATTTACGATAGCCACATTCACATAGCACATAACGATAGCACATCCACGACTAGCACATCACGATAGCACATCACGCTAGCACATCACGATACCACATTTCGATACCACATCACGATACCACATAATGATACCACATCACGATACCACATAAATTTTGATACCACATCCGATACCAACATTCACGCATAGCACATAATTGATAGCGCATCACGATAGCACATAACGATACCACATCACGATAGCACATAACGATAGCACATTACGATAGCACATCAGATAGCACATAACGATACCACATCACGATAGCACATCACGATAGCACAATCACGATAGCACCATCACGATAGCACACACGATAGGCACATCATGATTAGCACATCACGATAGCACATTAACGATACCACATCACGATTAAGCACATCACGGATAGCACATCACGATAAGCACATCACGATAGCCATTCACGAAGCACATCACGACTAGCACACTGACGATACCACATCACGGATAGCACATAACGATACCACATAACGACACCACATCACGATAGCACATCACGATAGCCACATTCACAATTGTTATTTCACAATTTATTCAAAATCCCTATGGTTGTAAAATAAAACTTAATCACTTTTCCAAAATGGACCACTTTAAACATTCAGTAGAGAGGGGTGCGCCACAAACACCAAGGAACAAGGAACAGGAAGTTCTCTCCACATCCAGTGGAAGAAAAAGGGAAAAAAACTCTGACAGGCAAAATCCACAGTTTTGCATTACTCTGTCATGGCTTCAACACATACACTAAACAGCATTGCATATCATAGACTCGCGTGTGATCACGTGACAATTACCAATCACATTTCTATCTCATCCTCTTGAATCTGCATATGAATCGAATTTCACACCTAAAGCAAAAGCTTGAACAAAGACTCAGTGTGAAGACATATCACCCCCCACAGATCCAGTGGAGGGGTCTCACACAGTGTAGTTTGCGACCTTCGCGTGGAACCACAATCCCAAGAATGCATAACATGCCATTTCAAACAGATCCACAGCTCAACTCAGCACGAGTTAAAATATCGTCAAAATCCCAACAGAACACGTTTCATTTCAGTGAATATTGGACTCACACAAGTTTCATTTTTTACTCTTAGTAACACATGCATCTCAATGCAAACCACCAGCCACACTCCCAGCCGGTTAATCATCTCCTGCATCCTACAAACGTTTTGTGCAAATCATTGCATTTACAAATCCGTAAAACCTCCACACAATATAATATAACAACCTCACTGCCAACAAAACTTCCAGTGAGTTCAATGAACAAAAATAACTCTTATAACTCTTACAAACAGGTAACTTATAATATTTATCTATTTTAACCCTATCTCGGCATCTCAGCCGATGTACTCGGCTCTCTCTCTCACAGCCGGTCTTTATCAATGCAAACATATATCTCAGCGTCCTATGCGTGGTCTGTGGCATGTCACTTCGTCATGCTCATTTCTCTGACTCCTCTTCTTCTCCAGCACTTTTGTAAAACAACTACAGTACTTATCGTTTACTTTAAAACGGACTCCCTCCGCCGGATCCTCTTCTTTCTCTCAATAAAATTATCTGACAATGAACTTTTCTTTGTTCGAAATGCGTTACCTGCTGAGAGCGCTCTCCCTTACCTTCGCTCAAACACTTGCCGTTCCTCCAGGCACTGCCTCCGGCAGATTAAGCACCTCCCGTCATGAGCACCGCACAACTCGGTTCGAATCCCGTCACGGCACCAACTGATGTGGATTTTTTAACCCACCTTATTGTGATCGTTGTCCTCCTGAAGGATTCTAACTGGCCGATTTGGAATCCTATTTGACTTCAGGCAGAGTTTAACGTTTGTCCGATTTGGTTATAAAATCCTACAGAAACCCTATCGACACTGATAACACTGATGTCCACACAAGTCCTTCCTTGTGAAACAATTTATTTTCTAATGATACACCATACACTTCTCACCCTCGTACAATGAACTTAAGAATCCCCATCGATTGCAATATTATTTGTTTCTATTTCATTTATTCTTACTTTAGTTAACAGTTAGACCAACCCGATTCAATTTCACTTCTACATCACATCAGAGAGTTTTATTCTAACTTGGTACTTGGTCAGTTCCAAGGAGTACAAGCCACTGAGATACTATACTTCCTCACGTGCTTGCACTGGTATAATTTACATTTCAAAGCATTTTTATACTTTCATGAGAGAGTGGTGGCTACCAACTCAGACTGCATACGTGTCTTCTCAGTGCTGAGAAGCACACGACGTACATTTCGAGGCAAAGGTTCGCTGTTATCAGCCCAGGTCATTCTGCTCCAGAACAAGACATTTCTTATCATTTTAGGGCAGAAGTCTTTTGGCCAGAAAGGACAGCCAATTCAACTTGCAGCATAAAAGTTAC
>CM068963.1:104199707-104211095 GCA_035128595.1 Eptatretus atami
TCGTGAAAATATTTTTTCACTTTTTTCGTGAACCAATAGTCGTGAGGACAAAGGAAAACCTGATAAAACCTCCACAAAACACTGGATGAAACTTTGACACCAGTAACAGGCATGGCACATCCACACACCTGCAGAGAGTCCTTATAGATCCAAATCTATCCATATGTACCACTTCCATGCGTGCTGGATACGTACCTCTACCTTGTAGTCAATGTCGACTGTATATCCCGATCGGGACACAAACTGTATCGCTATTGACTGTAGGGCACTCGTTAAGTGGCTTAAGCACTCAAGCAAGCACTCCAACAGAATGACTGGCTTGGCAAGTGATTACCAATTGTCGTCGATAAAACTATGCACCTGGAACCGTCCAAGCAATGACCAAGTTGGACAAATGAACACTTGTCTTGCGTCGGAACTGCAGCCAAGTTCAAATCTGGAGCTCAACTTTTGTAATTCTTCTGAGTTTAAGAGATTCTCGACTTTATCGCATGTGCGGAAATGAAATAAAGGCACGAACACTGGCGTCTCCAGGCGTTTATAAGCATTGCAAAATACCCAGCGATTTGTAGCTATGATGAACAGGCATTTGTTAATATGAGTGAGGAAAGTGAAAAAAAAAAAAACCTTTAACGTGAAGAAATCGTTGCAGCCTGTTCCGTGCCAAGGCAGGCCAAAAAAGCAGGCAAGGTTGAGTAGGCCAAAAAACATGGCAGCTTTCAGACCCCAGTGAGGTTACCTAGGATACGCCTTAAGACCCCAAAGAAAGTGGTGACCGAGGATGTGCCTGATAAAGGATATAATTAAATTAAAATATAATTAAATTAACACAAACACTCAATTTTCACTTCTGCACTTCTGCACTTCCTTGGAGTTTTCTTAGTATGCGTGCAAAGTTTTAGGCTGCTTAGTTTTATAGTTTTGGAGTTATGGAGGACACACACACACACACACACACACACACACACACACACACACACACACACACACTTATTCGTATAGATTATTTTTCTTAAGTAAGACAGTCGGGATTCCTTGTAAAGTTACCCTTCTGTTTCCTGTTGTATGTTGGTTTCACCCTTAAAACAACAATAAGGGCACATCAGTGTCTTTATATATTTTCTGCCATTATGCCCTCTGGGTTATCGGTGCACTCACTGCAGTGCCCCAAGGTCAACACGCAACACTAGTGCATGACAAAACAACAAACGAAACTGTCTGTAGTTAAGTAAATTTAACAAAACCAAAATTGTTTCCACCAAAGCAACATCATGCAACAAATTAAAATAGCTTACACTCACGTCGATCATCTTCAATGCAACTCTCAGTTGTGTTCAGATGGTTTGGTTCACCTTGAGAAAAACTATCAAAGTCCCAGGAACTTTCATCAGTCCAAATAATCTTTTCTTTCTGAAAAACAAATAATTAAGATGAGTCCTCAGGTGAAAACATTACTTGAGACTTTTCCAGATAGAAGATGCAAACATACGCAAATTTTATTAAAATCAGGCTCTTCCCACCTTGTTACTTCCGTCACCGAAGGTGGAAGGAGTAGGTACTCTGTCGTTTGTCTTGTTAATGCCGGAATCCTTCGGATTTGGCAATTGTGTGTCGGTTTGTGTGGTGCATTTGTGTGTCTGTTTGTCTGTCTGTCTGTGTTGTGTTGTTTACCCTGTAGCAGCCACACGTTTCAGCGATCATGACCAAACTGGTACAGACGTCGCCATGGTCCAACTTAGACACTGTGTGTTTGGTGAATCTAGGTCAAAGGTCAAGGTCAAGGTCACCGGAAAACCGAATTCATTTTCGCAACAACGTCCGCGAAATGGCCGTATCGACTTCAAACCAAATCAAAATGTGCATCTCTCCAATACTGCATCCAACCAAATCTCATTGGGTGTCACAACAACACTCCTTAGCGGTCGGAGTCGAATGAGGGCGGTCAAAACTTTCAAATTGCGATAAAAAACGCATTTCAAGCTAATGATCATTAGACATGACCAAACCAATGCTACAACTCATTAAACAGTAGCAAATCGACTTATAAGAACCAAAATGATTCCAGGTTTGTTTTCAGAGATCATGGAGATATACAATATTCCGGCAATTCCTTGCTCAACGAGCAATTTCATTTGTTTGTTTGTGTGCGGGATATCAAAAAGTTGTGGATGGATTCGGATGAAACTTGGTGGACATGTTGGGTGTGTGAGAAGGATGAATTGATGAGATTTTTGTGAAGATCCGGATCCGGATTCGGATCCAATAATTTTTAAGTGATTCTTCACCATTGAGAGATAGATAGGGTGAAATTGATGTATAGCACGATATCTCAAAACGTTGTGGACGGATTTGAACGAAACTTGGTGGACAGGTTGTGTGTGTGACGAGGACGAATCAGATTGATTTTGGTAAAGATCCGAATCCAGATCTAGATACGAGAATTTTTTAATCTTTAAAGTGATTCTTCACCATTGAGAGATGGGGCTAAAAACGATATGTAGCATGATATTTCACAAAATTATTGGGCCCGATATGTTCTACTGGATCAGGCATTATGTGGCGGAGGTATGCGCTCCACTGAGTACTCTTCTTGTTTGGAATGTTATGGACAAGACAAGATGTCAAAAAAGAGATGGTGAAGGGGATTTTTACTGGTACGTCGCAGCATTGCCCATCCTTGTGGATCTTTTCGTTTTTACTGCTTGTTTCAACATCATGATGGCTGCCACCTTCCCGTCGAATTCATGATGCAAGGAGGAATACAATTCGTGCTGCAGCTCTGGTCAGAACCACGACCTGGGCGGATTTGTTTTGGTGGGAGATTTTACACTTTGGTGAAGTAATGCCTTCTTTTACAAAAAATGACGTTCAACGGACAGTCATGTGCCAGAGTACTGTTGCAGAACATTCCTTACCCTTCATAGTCTGCACGTAGGACTCTCTTTAACAGGTTGGTTTTTTCACAAAACACACAGGGGAGCTCATCAGGAAGACCACTGCTTTGGTTCAGGACTTAATAACCGGTGCTCGAATAACCTTATGGAGATGTGATTAGTGTAATTTACTTTGTTCATTTAATTACCTTTGGCCCAAATTTCAATCTTAAGGAGACGTTCTGGCTGCCCTATGGGGGTTACTGTCCCATGATTTCCTCACCTCCCTCAATTTTTCATAAAATTTTCACAAAAAACTGGTTCGCATCCACTTGCAGCCATTTTCGTCTGTTTAAAACAAAACAAACCCATATACGAAACACGTCCTCAACCATTTCTCAGACATGCATTTACTGTTTTTGGTTCAACTTGGCAGACGATAGGAAGTGGATGGTTACATATGGAGTCATTGCGTCTTTCAAGATACTGATCCAAGCATGGGACGCTGGTGGCCATTTAATGGTGTTAAATCCTTGATGTTGACACGTCCTCAACCATTTCTTGGAATGCATTACTGATGTTCAAACTTGGCACCACAGATCAAGAATGATGTTTAATAAGCACACATCATTTCTTTTTTCGAGATCAGCTCCAAGATTGACTCGACTGTGGCCCTTTTGTTACTTAATGTGTCCCCAACATTTTCTTCAAACATGACAGTCCGTTTGATTCAACTTGTGCAAAGTACAGTAGTGATGTGATACAGTGCACCCACTTTTTTTTTGATCTGATCAAAGCATGGCAGATGTGTAGACTGGCGGGCCATTTATAGTTGATACTAATATGGCGCTCGCGCTTTAACTCTGCGTACAGCAAATTACTAAAACATGGGGGCTTGACTTTTTATCCTTTTTTACTGTTTTTTTTATTCAGCAAATTGACCACTCGGTACGTCCCACATGCTGAGGTAGCTATATTACTCACTGTTGTTGGGAAGGGGGTTACCTCGGGCCACTTCTTCTGGCTCTTTAACTAAATCATTGTTTTCCCATACTGTTTTGTCTTGAAGATCTAGGAATTCTGATTTCCATTCGATTATGTTTGTTATTTTTTCTCTTCAATACTGTCCTTTTTATCTAAACTAGCAGGAGATCCAGCCTCCACGGTAATGATGCTATTCCAGCATGACATTTTCTGATGCCATACCTTTATTTGGGTGGCCTGCATAGGCAAGTGACAGCTCTGCTATAGAATAACAAACCCGGCGTTATGTGCATGAAGCAAAAACACACCTCTAGCTTATAATTTAAACACCTCACAGCACTATAAAAACGTGGGAGACAGGATTACTGTACTGTAATGGTTTATAGAGAACTTGAATACCCTCCCCCACGTTTGTCTTGCTATGCACGCCCAAATAAAGGACTTGTTAATCTCCATCCCACTAGAACTTAGTAATACGCTCCCCACCACACCATACACACATTTTACATTAGAGAATGTTTCCCCCCCCCCCTCCTTCACCCCTCCTCCACCGACGACCGGACAAAGGTAAAACACCCCCATACATCATTGGGTCATGTGATCCTCTGTTAGCAGTCTGGATGTAATTGCATGCAGAACTGTAGGAAGGAAGTATCACGCAAAAAACAAACAAACACACAACCCGGTGGTGAATTACTGTAAGGTGTTTAGTTTGGATCCTTCTTCTTTTCCTTCTGTCTTTTTAATCTTTTTTTTTGCATACGGCACGTTGGGCTCATGAGAGGTTAGTATTAGATAACAAGGATGGCAGACAGGACAAAGCGTTGAGAGGGGGAGAAAGTAGATTTTTTTATTTCAGATTGAAGATATTCCAAAAGTGTTACCGATCGTTGTGATTTTGTCAGGGTTGAAGGAGAGGGTACATGGAACAGGGCGGGGGAATAATCACAGACAGTTGAGGCACGGACAGAGGCAGACTTGACAAACAATGGTGTGGGGAGGAATGAGGAGCATAGTGGATGCACAGGTGGACAAGATGGATAAGAAGGAACTCTCCAAGAGGAAAATCTGGAAATTTGATGGAAGAGGTGGGGTGGGATTACAAGGGAAGAGAATATACATGGTTTTGGATTGGGGATTGATTGAGATGGTGGTGAAAAGCTGTCTTTAAGACTGGAGGGAGAATGAGGCTGAGAGATGTGGAATTTTGGTTCCACAGGTGCGAGAAATGGAAAAGATGATGGAGGTGAGCAGTGATCTGATTTGTATTTACCAAGGGGATTGAATGTGGATCTGCATACGTACTATGCAGAAACCTGGAGGTTGGGGGAGAGGATGGTCGGGGAGATGGGGCGGGACACGAAAATAATTAAGAGGGTGCAGACCAGAAGGAGGCGGGGAAAAGCAGTAGGAAACACCGACCTGTCTGCCACAGCAATGAAGGCCCATAGACTTAGCTTATCATAGGAATTCAATAATTTCAGGCCTTGGTTTCCATGGCTTGTCAGTGAGCAAAATGTGAGGCAGGGGAGCCGGGCCAAAGAAGAGGAGCAGTACTCATGAAGCTGCGGATGCAAGCTTGAGGTAGGATAGGAGTTCAGGACTGTACCAATACTTTGTATGGCGGAGGATGCGTATGTCGGCAGCTTGGCTTTGGAGGCAACTTGACATGTTGGTTTGCCAGAAGATCATGGCGATAGTGAGATTCAAGAGTTTGAATGACTGAACTTCCTCAGGTGATTGTTGAAGGTATAGTTTGTAGGGATTTGCCAGACGGTTCTTTCGGAAGGGACGTAGTAAGAGTGTGAGATTTGTTCAGCATTGATAATAAAATATTCAACGTGTTTTACTGCTTGTGATTTTTTTTCAAGTCTTGAGCGAGTAAGGAGGCTGCATACCACTTGTCTGAGGAGAGGGATGTCAATGGCACAGGGTGGAGACATCAGCAATCATAAAGAGGAATTTTTCAGTTCGAGGGTCATTTAATATTGTCATATGTAAGATGGGCAGAAATGCTTTGGTGCGCACTCCAGCTTGACATGGGGAGATTAAAGGATTCCGATTGGAGTGACCATATTGGCTAGGAGCAGAGGAAGTCAAGTAGCTATGTGTGGAGTTGCTTGGATGCCATGTAGGCCAGCACGTTTGGAGAGTAACACAGGTGACAACTATCAAAGCGCAAGATATTGTCCATAGAGCAGCCTGATCTCATGTTTGATATTGAGGGCCTCCTCCATTGGTTGGGTGATATGAAGCAGCATGTTTTTGAGGTGGAGTGACCTTGGTACTGAACAAAATGGGGGTGATCGGAGATTTGAGGTTTTTTGGTTGGTGCGGGTCTGTTTTCCGTCTTGTTTATCTGTCTGTTGTTTGTTGTTTGTATGCCATCGCCAGAGGTACATTTTTCCTCTTCGTTCGATTGTCTTTTACGGTCATTGGGTTCAAAAGAGTCAAGGTAAAGGTCCATAGATCATCAATTCTCATTCAACTACTTCATATACTATATAATTCATATATATATATAAATTTATATTATTATATATATATTGTATTATATGTGTATAAAATGAAACGGAGTGACAGTGAACCCTCGATCGAGGTGAGTTTTTTGATTCGCTCCTGTTGGATGTCTATTCAATACATGCAGTTTGAATGTGGTTGGTCGTGAGTACGTCTATTATTCTACTTATTATCGGGCCTGCTACATTTAATTACCTCGTTTAATTTACAGTCTCTTGGAACATAGCAGTGGCCTGCAAAGTATTTCCCCCCATCAAAATAATGGCCACCTTTAGATGAGTTTGTTAGAATATTTTTTTCCAATGAATTTTTCTTTTATTCACTACTGAAGAGATAACCAAACAGTGTTATAGTTGAAGGAGGTTACATGTCAGGAAGTACCTGCAAAAACTGTACAAATCAAATCACTGGTTGCCTGTTCATGCGTTAGATAGATCTCTTTCAGTCAATACGCCGAAACAGAAGTAACTCGGACATTTCAGTAGTATTCCACGAAAATTACTGCAGTCTAAAGTATTAAAAACTGGGGTCTTAGGTCAAAGGGCAAGGGGTCTAAGCGGGTCTAACGTGAAGTCGACAGTGTGGAAGGGGGGTTAAAGGGTTCTTAAAGGTCAAAGTGTATTAAAAAGGTTTCTAAAATGTTAAGGTCTAAAAAGGTGTGGAAAGGAATACTTTGGTTAATATCTAAATGTATGTGTTCATATCATTCGTAATTAAATGGATGTCGTCAAGTTTTCAGAAATAAAATATTTAAATCATAGATGTACTCACGTTCAAAAGTACGTAATTGAATAGCATACTCCATGGGGTCGGCCATAAGTACCGGCAGTTGAAGGCGCAAAACACGAGTTTGGGAGGAATCGAAAGCGGGGGTTTTTTTTGTTTTTTACCATTTGCATTCTGCGGTCGCAGATGTGCGACGATTGAGAAAGAATTGCTTTTTTGGGTTTTGTTTTAATTTTGGATATTTGTCCTAACTTGACACCCAAGTTGTATTTTTGACAACCCATTCACACAGGGAGAACCATACAGCCGTAAACAATGCAATGCAAGTGTTACAAACGTTGTAATAACGCCATTCAATATGTTGACGATCAGTAATGATAAGGAGGTCCAAATAAGAACATATGCTAACATACAAAAAACATGTTCTCAAAGTTTTTTAACTTTTTCGTTCCCATTTGTACTTGGTGCGTGGGTGACGTCGTTTACGCAAGATGCCCCACATAAAGGCCGAGTGCATATAAATGGTGCATTGACTGCATTGATGATTGACAATAAAACAGAGAAATGTTTGTTCATTTACAAGCATCAACCGCAATCAGTGAATATCCCATTTCATTCATTTTTTTAATTGCGGTTTGAATTTGGACGGCTAATTTGTGGGACACCTGTTATGAATGAAAAGGCCGATCAAATCCGAACCCACACAAAGACTCTAAAGTACGATTAATATCACAGTAGAAGTCGCAGAGCGAATGCTGGAAGCGAGGAGGCTTACCGGTTGCTTTTTTGGGTGATGATAAATGGTAGCATGACAGAGAGTGATGCGACAGATTGGGATTGAAGGAATGGGTCGGGATGGGTAAAGCTCATGATGTCACCCCAGCCTATAGAGTCAGACTACGAGTGGTACCGTTGCATATCGGATAAGATTGCTAAGACTGTCACTCTTGTGTGTGAACAGAGAGTGGAATGAAAGCTCAAACATTTGCGTTTTTTTGAAATTGTTAATACTTTCCATCCATTACCGGGTGGTTTTAACGATACTAAAATGTGTCTGCAGGTGTTAAACAAAAAAAACAGTCAAACCTGCAAAATAGGGTCCTTGGCCATGTAAGGTTGACTAAGGTCATCTCGATGAGTTCACATCCAGCCATGATTTGTAGGTGTTAATGTAAAACAACTGTTATATCTGTAATTTTGCAAATGTCAGTGTATCAGTCGTCTCATGTCAGATCATCAGATCCGTCATTGTGTGTGGTAATCTCGTCTAATTCCAAAACCAATGAAACGAGTGCCTGAAACTTTGCTACTGCATAGAAGAGATCCAAGGTAGTGCAGGAAGTGAAAATGGTGGGTTTAATTTAACACCCTTTTCGAAGATAATTAACGACGTTATTTAATTTCTTTTATCAAGGGTCATCCTTTATCACGTCGTGTCTCTTGCTGGGTGTCTATTGACCATTTTTTTTTTTGGCTGTTCAACATACCTTGACTGGGAAAAGCGCGATGGTTTCTTCATTTAAGCTGTTATTATTTTTTCATTTTCCCACTCGTATCTTCATGCCTATCTCATACTTACGAATCGCTGGATACATGCAATGCTTTTATAAACGCTGGGAACGCAAGCGTTTGTGGGCTTTATTCATTTACGACCTGCCTAACCTATATCTGTTTCATATAGCCAAATTTCAAATAACCTCTGAATTGAACTTATAAGCAGTCTCTGACTGCTACAAAAAAAAAAGTGCATTTGAATCCATTCGGCATTGCTTGACATTCCCGGGAATCTCCCGCTGCATGGTGTTTATACGACCGATCGGTGATCGTAATTACTATGCCAAGCATGTTGGTGCTTGCTTGATGCTTAAGAGCCACTTTGTGAGTTTGGTTGTTCGTTTCCAAGCCGATGGCCATACACGGCAAAAGTATTGCACTGTCATCGAATATATCGATTGCATGAACCAAGTTCAGGCTCCACTCGCTTGTGTTGTCGACATGCATCTCTTTGGTGGTGGCTGGGCTCGCTGAGAATGTGCAAGTTTATTTTGATGTTCTCCCTTTTTGCGATCTTCCTCTCATTTAAGCCTGTCATTTCAACATAGAGTAAAATACAGAAAAATTAAACGTTTTCGTTTTTTAAAGTTTTCTTCAAACGTTTGTTTGGGTGCTTGCTTGGAACAATCTTCAAGCTTCGATCTATTACAGCTTCCATGGCAATACTGTGGCGCGATTCTCTTGTTGGGGGCATCTCTGAAGTTATTGAAGGCTAACTATATAATCGTTCAATGAGGTAAAAATATCATTTTTTGGTTGTTACGAAGAAATGAATCGCCACATCATGGAGTGAGAGCGGAGAGGTAGGCAACACTTGCCTTCTAGCCTGTCTAGGCTGGGTTGACTCGGCAGGCTATAAACTGTCATCCAGTTTCCCAGGCAGGGTAATTCATCAATATGTGTGCCCATCTCTCACGTGGATTTTACCATGACAGTCCATCTGCGTGTCCCTCACTCGCTCTCGCCTCTCATGCTCTGCTCCCTCACTGCCTCCCTCTTTCGCCACTCCCCTCCGCTGCCTTTCTTACCCCTCTTGCTGGCTTTCCCTCCCCTCATGCTGCCTCCCTTCCTCTATACTGCCTTTCCGTTTCCCCTCAATACTGCCTTTCCCTTCCCCTACATGCTGTCTTCCTTCCCTCATGCTGCCTTCCTTCCCTCATGCTGCCTTCCCTTCCCTCATGCTGTCTACCCTCCCTCCCCCACACTTTACCTTCCCAAAGTCCACCCCTCTCACCCTGTACATTCTCTGGGTTGGTGTCCACGTGCTGTTGTAATGTGCTGTGTTTACACATACGCCCATTTTGTTCATCCCATTATATCCCCCCCCCCAACAATTCCACCAAAGCCCCTTGCCAAACGCAAGTCTATACCCTGACTTCATGGATCATGTCATGAGGTACTGATGAAACAACCTAGTGTGGTCTTTCAGACCCGAAGACAGAATTTGCTTGTATTTCTGTGCACGAGAGAACCATGGCATCTTAATAAATCATACTATTTTTACTGGCACACAAGGAAGACAAACTTATCTGGTTTAATACATGTGATTGTCTTTGCTATAATCGGCCCAATATGCAATAACAAAACATATCAAATTGAGCTGGGGTCAAAAGACTGAAGATGAGGGTTAACTTTACACCGTCGCTTGTTGTTTTTTTCGGCGCATTTGTTTTTGCAGTTTTTATTGAAAGTAAAAAATAGAGCTTGGTATCGTTCATTTTTGTAATTCACAGCCCCAAATTAGGCTAGAAACTTGTGTGCCAACTTCTATTTAAACAACCAATGAGCTAAGATCCTCGTCCTCTTAATGATGACGTATAAAAGATATGCGTCATTGTGATGTATCGGTTTGCGATAAATTATCTGTGCTAAGCGCGGCTTGATTCCGCACAATTCAAACAGTTTGCCTAGTTTTCGGAGATAAATGGTATAGGCGATTTTCCATTAGCGCGATATTATAACATCAACTTTTTTTCCTAGGAAGAATTTCCAATGGAGATGGTTACTGCTGCGCGTAGGGTTTCTCATATACGAATGGCAATTTTACGAAGAATCGATGGAAAACTTCTGGATGTGAAACAAAAATTGTCAAAATAGAATGACGTCATTAAATTGAATGATGTCATAGTGATGTCTCATATGTGCGGTAATTCATCTATGATGATGCCCTGTTCGATTCCCGCGTAACAGAATTCAAAATGCTTTGCCTAGTTTCGGAGATAATTTTTTGGCTTGCCATTCGGAGATATTTGACATTCATACTTTTTTCTTCTGGAATTTTTCAATTGAGATGGTTACTGTCTGCGACAGGTATTTTTACATTATGCTTGCAAGTTTCAGAAGTTTGATGAAAACTGCAGGCTGTGAAACAAATGAACAAAAAAACAAAAAAATGTCAAAAAAATGGATATGACGTATAAAAATGATATGACGTCTAGTGATGTAGTCATATGTGCGGTATTCATCTCTGCTAATGCCCTGTTCGATTCCCGCAAACAGAATTTAAAGCTTGCCTGTTTCGGAGTATTTTTAGCCGATTTCCATTAGCGGAGATATTTTGCGTCATAACTTTTTTCTAGGAGGAATTTTTAAATCGGAGTGGTTACTGTCTGCGCCGGGTATTTTTACTATTATATGCCAAGTTTCAGGAAGTTTCGATGAAACTGTAGGCTGTGAACAAAAAGTCCACTAGAACAACACGTGGGTAGACTTAGGATCCTTCCGAGGACCT
>CM068963.1:104236087-104250443 GCA_035128595.1 Eptatretus atami
CTTTACGATCCAAGGATAAGGATTGGGTTTCGCATGATTCCAGGCTGCTCTACACCCTCTCATAGCGCGGCCCAGAGCAGAGCCCCGTCCTCAAGTGATCCTCCAACCCAAGCCTCCGATGGTAGCCGGGATTACAGCGCATGCCACTACGCCCGGTATATATATAATATATATATAATTATATATATAATAATATATAGATATATATATGTATATATAAAAAATATTTAAATATACATATTTGTAGTTATACGCCGCCGCGTCGCCACGAGTACGACCCTCAATGAAGCAGTGGGGCCGTCTCGGCTCGATCGCCCAGGAATACTGATCGCGGCCCGGAGAGTCCGAGGTCGCCGTGGGTCCTGGTATTTGGGACTGAATTACGCAATGGTAGATCATGTGGGCAGGGTTAATTGCCAACTTCAACTACCTAAGTACCACGTGATCCAGCTACCGGGGGGGTACTTCAACCTCGGCGGACTCGTACGGAAGCGAGCGCTTAAGCGAGCCCGTTCCGTGTGCGATTGCGAGCGGTTTTATAATCGCCAAAATTCTTACCGACCCGTTTATCCTGTTACTCCGTTGCAGTGGCAATGACTGCGTCACTTCCGCACGCACGACACACCCAGCCATGAAGAATACAAAACGAGCTGAGTACATTCTCAAACAGGGGGTATATTTATTTACAATGAGGGGGGGGGGGAACAAAGGGTGAGCACATAAGTGCAGCAGATTATACCGACTATAAGCAATGCACGTATGTACAGGCAATAAACACTTTATACAATTCACTACTAATAGACTGGCGCCACAAACAGACACACACACGCAGAGGCAGAAATTGGTGGCTGATGCCTTATTTTGGCCTTTCAGCTCGGAGGATAGAGGAGCCGGAGGGCAGGGTCTACTTTGGACCTGTCCTTGACGACGAAGGCAAGACAGGACGACGTCGGCCGGGCCAGCACGATGAGCCCCAAGACCAGCACGACGAGCCCGCAAGACGAAACCACATGCGACACCGAAGGCCATTGATGACGACGACAACAGGAGCGCCCGCCCGGGCTCACTTCGCTTCCTCCCTTCCCTTCTCTCCTCCTGGGTGGCTCTGCTCTGTCTTTTTGTTCGGCTCTAACCGGCTCTGTCCGGCTCGGTCTTCTCTCCGGTCCCTCTCCGGCTCTCTCTCCTGTCTCTCTCCTAGTCGCTCTCCTGTCTCTCTCCTGTCTCCCTCTCTTTCTGGGTGGGATTTCCCGGGGTGGGAGTTGTATCAACAACAGACTTGTTTACGCCTTCTGAGGGACCCGACCCCAACCGTCATTCTGTTTACTTACTCAGAATATCGGGGTGGGAGTTGTCGTTGCTTTCTGACCATGACTTTTTGTAGAGGAGGGTTGTTCTTCTTCTCTGGTGGATCTCAATAAAAACTCCTTAACTATTTAAATAAATTACAGCCACATTTAACATTTATTTAACCCATTAAACAAGGGACCGGGAGCTATCTATAAAACACGTACTTACCGAGATAAATGATCTTGGGCGACCTGAATGTGAGTGCGATAGCCTTGCCAAATCCGCAACAACTATTACTGTACACACATATGTATACTATATGTATGTTATATTATATATATATATAATAATACCACACAACTATAATTATGTATATTTATCGTTTCATGCAAAACACCACACACACACACACACACACACACACACACACCACAACACACACACACACATTGATGTGTGCACGTATACTGTACATGTGTATGTGGCAAGATTGCTGTTGTTGAGTTGGCGATCTCCATATTGTGTGGTCTCTTCTATGTTGAAACCTGTTTTTGAAATTCTTTTGCAAGAGGAAATTAGGGTGCTTTTTCATGTTTGTTGCTTTATGTTTTGTTCACAAATGAATCCGATAGTCTGTGCGAGCATTTCACATTTACTCAGCTAGTCTACACTCATCACCTCTTAGTGCACCCTTGTGCAGCTTGGTTCCCTCTCTCTCGACAAAGTACATTCTCGGGATGCACTGGTTTTTGTCGAACATGTTGAGGTGATGATAAGGAGTTTTTTGCTTTTGATTTTGTTTTTTCTTCGAACTTGACCAAAATCGAATTAATTTTCCTTGTCACAAAACCAAACTGTTCAACAAGTTTGACTGAATCCGGTCCATACCTTTTAAGATATGGGTGATGGACCATACGTGCATTCAGTTCTGAGAGGCAGCTAAGTTCCCAAAGCTCTGGAGTCCTTAACGCGGACCCCAGGCCACATGCTCGTGGTTTTGTGATCGTCGCATCTGGAAGCTGTTCCCCATTCCCTTGATTTCTCGGCCTCCCCTTTCAAAAAAATCCTGTCTCCACCATTGCCTTGATTACCACTATCAGTTAACCCGGGGTGTTATGTCACGGACATTTTCACTCGATCAAAATAACTTTCTTACTTTATGTAAATTGCTGCTTGCTCATGTCCTCCAAAAATAAATGAGTTCAAAGCTCGAGGTGTGCGAGTCACTGTTGAGTCTTTATGTTTGTGAATTGATAACGAACCATTTACCCCTTTTAAAGTTAATCCAGTTTTTCTCATTACCTCTGCGTCGTACCAAGGAAGACTTTGAGATGGAATTTTTGTAGCAATATCGTTCTGAAGGGAGTCCACCCACTCCAGCAGTTCTTTTCTTTTCTCGGTACATAAAAAAAAAAGAAAGAAAGAGGTCTTGTCGGTTCTTATAATAGCCACAATAATTCGTCAAATTTTATTCTTAAATGCAAGCATGATATTAATCTTACTATATTTAACAAAGCGAATTCTATATATGTTGTGTTTATGTGATGTACTATATTTATGTACCCCATGATGTATTGTATTAGAACAACAACAGGTCATTTTTTAAAGGCCATTTTCCCTGCTCGAGTGGGGGTAGCCATGATGGGCCCCATGACAATCTCTCACTTTGCCCTATTTCTGCATCTCTCCTTATTAACCCCCTCACCCGCATTTCTCTTCCACCACCTTTAGCCAAGTCTTTCTCGGTCTTCCCCGTCCTCTACTTTCTTCTCCCAAATTATTTCCATCACTCTTCTTCCCCGTCACTTCATCCTTCCTCAACAACAGGACCCAAACATCTCAACGTTCTCTCACAACCATCCATCACAGACTCTATTCATCATCTTCCACAATTCATTTATTGTCTCCCTCTCTCTCTCGACGATATTTCTGCACATCCACAAACCATTCGCATTTCCACCCTTTCCAGCCTTCGTGCTGCTCTACGTCCATTACCATGTCTCGCTCCCTAAATCATAGCACTTCTCACACATGTATGTATACACCTTCCCTTCAACTTCAATGACACTGCCATACTCGTCAGCACGCCACTCAGTTCCCAAAACATCTTCCTATGCACATCTTACTCTAGCAACCGTCGCCGAGTCTGATCCACCTTCTCCATCAGCATGTCTCTCAGGTAGCAAAAAGTTTTCACACTTCCAACTTCATGCCATCTCCAGATCCAACTCAACATTTCCTCCATCTGCAACTCCCGATCGCCACACCTTTCACTTGAATGTAGCTGCCACGCTGTTAATGGACCCTCTCACACCACTGCATTTCGATGAACCCACTCAGCACACATGTTCACTGAATGGAGTTCACTCAGACACTCTTCCTGCATACGGCACATGGCCACTTCCGAGTTATTTCCACCTCACCACATGTCTTTAACCACTTACTATGCACCTTATCTTTCCGATTATTCACCTTCAAACCTTTTTGCCTCCATACATTCCTTCCACTTATTATCTTACTCCTCAGCCATCCGCACCCCGCGAACAACCCAATCATGTCGTGCATACAACAACTCCCATGGTAAACCCTCCTTTGTGTCTGACGTCAGCAAACCTCCATCACAACGTACAATTCGTAGCTGGAACTAGTACGCACCCCTGATGCACTCCCACCTTAACCTCAAACTCACCACTGTTCCCTCCTTTGTCCTTACAGTGTGCGTGGCTCTCTCGTACATGCCATCACTACTCTGATCAACCATTCCTCCACTCCTAACTTCCTCAATCGCCCATGCACTATCTTCATTGGAACCCTATCAATGCTTTCGACAAAATCAAACAAACCCAAAAACAACCCCTTTCTCCAAGTGATCTCGCCAGATCGCCACAAAAAAAAACATTACATCTGTCATTCCCTTCCCCCCCCCCCCCCCCCCCATGGCAGAAATCCAAACTGGACATTTCATCAATCTTTCACTTCTTCTTTTTCCTCTTCACCAACACCCGATCCAATACCTTCATTCCATGCTTCCATTAACTTATCGCACATATGAGCGGGTCACAGTCCAGAGGGTCACCTTTCCCCTTGTACAAAGGGACAGAGTACTTGGTTCCTAATCCACTGGAATGCGGCCTTCTTTCACCACCAGATTACAAATCTCTGTCATGTCTTCACACCCCAACTTCCCACTACCTTCAACATATCTCCGCAACTCCTCGTCGACCCTCCTCTTTCTACTCTTCATTGCTCTTATCGCTTCCTCCAACTTCCTTCTCAGATATCTTCTCGGCCGCGTCCTAAAACTTGGGTTGCTCTCTATGTTGCCGTCCTTCATTCTCTACATTCAACGGCCTTTCCACATATCTCTTCCATACTTCCTTTTAAATTCCTCTTGGTCCACAACAATTTGTCCCACTTCATCCTGTCAGCAACTAACCTCCACAATTGCCACCTCTCTCTCTCTCGCTATCTGCTTTGCAATCCTAAATACCCTCTCTCTGACCCTCTTCTGAATCGAAACATTCTCTGAGCATTTTCCTATGTGCTTCCTTCTCTGTTGCAGCCTTCTTGGCTGCCTCTTCTGCCACCGACCTTGCCTTCTGCACTCTGCGAACTCTCCTCTCTCGTCAATCCTCTTTACAACTTCATTCTTCCACCACCGTGTTTCCAAGTGCCTCGGTGCCGCTCCTTTGTGTCCATCCAACATACCTCACCAACGACTCCAAACAGGACTCTTCATTTAATTAATTTTCTGAAATTTTGTAGAATTTGTTTTCACTGGAAGTTGTGGGTTACGATGTGAAATAAAAGGCTGTCAAAAGTCTGATTTATTCAGCTATAAGGCAACAAAGGTGAAAAATTTGAAAAGGGTTTTGTACATTTCTATAGCACTGTGTATATACATTGGACGGAGCACTTTGCCCACCAGTTAGAGCAAAATTACATTCAGTGTTGGCAATAAATGTGAATGTTGCTCCCAGCTTACCAGCTGCATAGATATAAGATGCATTTGCTTTTGCTTTCCCATCACGACCCTGTTAGAATCCCATGCGGGCATGGGCAACTTGCTCTTTCAGTTATTCAAAAAAGCAGATATTTGAGTTCATTAAATTGTACCCAAATCTAATTAAACTGCACATCCTGTGAATAACTGCACGCGACAATCCCCATACCTGTTCACATTGTTCTTTCATCCAGGCAAGGCAACCAATCTGAAAAGGCCAAGGAAAGTTAAAGTCACAAAAAATATGAGTACTGAACTGTTGCAGTCAAACCATCAAACATTTAAAGTTGTCACCAAACTCACTTCCAGAGCAAGGTATTGAAAGACTGTAAGTAAAGTAAGGAAGACCAGGAATAATGTATTGATGCACTTTAGCTTCGTATATCTTCTTGTGTTTGGTTGTAGCGTTTCTGCAAAAGAGCGTCATAGGATTCCATTTTCAAACGAACACAAATAATTGCAAATGATAATATGATGCACCCACCAAGGCTTATGAAATGAATTACCGTAAAGATTTAAGTTGACTCAAAAGTCTTCATCCTCGTCGAATCTGTTCAACCATTGTCGTAGTCGCTTTCAAAAAATGAAAGACATTTCCACAACGGTTAGAAGCAGCTTTGAAACGTGAAGAAGAGACAACAGAGGGTAGTTGTTTATATCACCGTTTTTCAAAAATTGAAGCTAGTGAAATTTCACTTTCAATCACAACATGAGTGGAAATGTAATTTTGCGGAACAATATATTTGCCTGTTGCTGAAAAAGGACAAATTGTCGAACTCTGCTGAAGCAATGCTTCTTTTTGTATGCCAAATCCTCGTCTTTTGGAAGAAATGGGAGAAAAAACCCAAAAAAAAAAGGGGGGAAGGCAACGGTAAATGACCGTGCGGACGAGGCGCCACAGTTGAACGCAACAAGCAAGGACGGAATGCGTGGGATAAGAAAAAAGAGGAGAGGAGGAAACCTGCAATAATAGACGTGGGTTAAGTAAGGTCTTGAGGCGTTAGAAAGGACGCAGTAGAGGACGCCGTAGATGACAGTGATGAGAGTGTACTACCACCTTCCAAATTTGGTAGAGAGTACAGTAAGGTCAGACAGTCTCAGGACATGTGCCGTCCTCAAACGGGGAATATTAAGAGCAGAGGTGGACTTCTCAAGAGCAGAAAAAAGGAACGTAAAGATTTGCACCTGGAGTTGGCATTTTAACCAAAGAGGAACCACAGGAAAAATGTACCAATTCTGGATAATCCGGTGAGTTTAGAGGTCTGTGGGAGTAGAGGAAGCAAGACTGGAGGAAAGATGATAAAAACCGAAACAACCAACGCTGTCTGTTGATGTTAAATTAAATGTCCTCGTGCTCTGCCAATGAAGCCCAAGTATATGTCCAATGATGTTGAGAGTTTTTGATTTTATTGAATCCAGGATAGATAGATGTGAAAATGTGCTACCCACTCCAATCAAGGAAGAGCAGTTCTCCATTGAGTTGTATATCGACAAAATGACTTGTAAGTTGCCGTGTTGTTGGTCACACGTCAGTAATGACCACTTATATCGTTATGGGTTGTTGTGTCTGTCTGTCTGTCCCGAAGCATAGCTCCGTGGGTTTGATCCGATCTTTGATAAATTAGGTGCGAGCGTTTGTATCATGATTCTAGTTGTGGTTTTTCGGAGAATGGGCGTGCTCTGCCGCCCATATGCGGAGCCACGCCAAAAAAACGTGTGTTTAGGGGTAGCCGGTTTCAAGCTTACATCTTCTCCAAGGGGTTTGTCGAATCTGCAGTGGTTCAGTATTTGGTTAGCCCAATGGCACCTGCATAGCCCACACCCAGAGCCTCGATTTTCATTTTCATCCCAAGGTAAAAGGTCACAGGTCACAAACTTAAGAAAATGTCAAAAAAAATCAATAAATTGGGCCATCAAGCTCATAGGTTTAACTGTTTCGAATGAAAGTGGTATGCAGTAGTGCTCTTCGAGTTCGACAAACTCATCATTTAACGGTTTTTCCCGATCCCGCCAGTTGCCCGTGGCGGCCCCTCGAAGGTCAAAAAATAGAAAGGCGAACCCATGTTTAACATGCTCCTGAACCATCGCCGTCTTCCCAGACTTGTTCTCCTTTTAAAGTCACGACTTGAAATAATGGCAATTGTGCAATCTGCCAGCTGGCTTTCATGCCGAACTGTGCTTATTGGTCGGCTCATTAGAAGTCACGGGTAATGTGGAGATTGAGAGGTTATAAAAACTGAACATATTCCAGAGGCTGGCTGTGGTGAACTAGAGTTACTTCACTGATCCTTCTGGGTGCGTGTGGAGGTGTGGTGTGTTGTGTGCTCGTGTGTGTGTGTGTGTGTGTGGTGTGTGTGTGTGTGTGTGAGAGAGATGTGAGGTTGAGTGAAAGACCTGTTGCATTTGTTAACCAGCATCTCATCAAATCCAGATCAGTACCGAAGTCATGCCAGCTGCCTGTCAACATGTCAGTACAAATTGGATACTTACTGCCACAATATGCGACGCTTATCAGTGAAAAGTAAGATTTTTTGCAGATAATTAGAGAGGATGTTAATGTATAGGAGAAACAGGACTCGGCCCAAGACAATGCCTTCAGAAATCGATTCTCCAATGGGAAAAGAGCACGTTTCCAACTTATAGGGTCTTTGTTAACTACAAGAAGTTGGAGGAGTCAGAAAGCTAGGTGCGGAAGGAGCTTTTTATGCACAGGCAGTTAAGCTTTAAGTCGAACTTGGGTGACAAAAACTGTGGAAATGTTAATCTATATTTGCAGGAGACCACAGGTTAGCTGTAGGGTTCTGACAATTGCCAAAGCGAGAAGTAGCAGAATGTTCATTAGTTGAGGACTGTGATGAACATTGATTGTCAAAGATCAGGCCATTTGAAAAAGAGGAAACTCTTGCTGTCCAATAGTGATGATGGGATGCGACACTTTCCTTATCATTAAAAAGTTAAACTTATTGGCCTTATTTGAGTGGATCTGTGAATTAACCCCTTCTGTGAATGCGGAGTAATGTTTTGCTCACTCTGGATGTGGATAAAAGAGAAAGAAAAGGAAGTGGCCATCTGGGCTCATCACCAATGAAAAGTGTTGAAGCTAACAGAACTTTATCTACGTTCTATCATGTGCAATGACAGGGCAGTCAAGTCGGCAGTCGTACAACGGGGGTAAGATTCTATGTGATTTGAGGCAAAGACTGAGTTGAGATATTCTGCCATGTCTCTGCTAGAGTCAGAGGTGAGCCATTTGGAAGGGCTGATCCTTTCAAATGACTTATGCTAACATTTATAATGTCATGGCATGGCCTGATCCTTTCAATGACTTATAACGCAGCAAGCCACAGCAAACACTTTTCTTGCCGCTGTGAGCAGTTTCGTTAATTGTAGCATCGCGGATTCGTTTGATGTCATACACAGATCTAGACACAAGAGTCGTGTTCATACAGAAAGCCTTCAGCCATGTTAATAATTCCGAAAGAAGCTTTGCTGAAGCTCAGTGGGAAGCGGCAAAAAAAAACTCTGAAGCAGCCTCCAAAGGCTCCAGAAACTGCAAGGAATTATGTGTTTTGTGACGGACCAATACTTCAAAACATGCATGACAGTTCACTATAAATCAGATACAACAAGAAAAGAGCAAATCAGAGATTGCAGGACCCTTGCCAGGACTTCTTTGAGTTGCGTTGTATTTTATTGGTGTTTAGGGGTAATCCAATATGGCCTGCCAAAAGCATGTGACCTATGAACATCATATGTGTGAACCTTTGTTCCTCCATGACAGGCGCGTCAACGTGTAAAGTTCACCTCAATCTGTTCAGCCACTCAGGAATTTGCGGAAAGGTTTTTAAAAACAAACAATCAATATGGCTGTCGAAATCAAAGTGACCAATGACCATTTAAATTTTTTTTTACTGTTTTGACCATATTATCTCTAGGTGACCCTCAAAAAAATTTTCATACTGATCAGATGTAGCATTCATACATATGCAATTATTGATGTCAACGAAAAGCACCTATGATGTCATTAAAAAAATTCACTCATTCCCCATGAGGAGTACTGCTATGTGCCAAGTTTCAATTTTTTCCTTGGTGTCAGTTTCAGAGATGGAGGTCCAAATTTTTTTTGCCGTTTTTCCCAATTGGCTGCCACAACAGTGACCTATGACGGTCCATAATTTATCAATTAAAAAAATCCATATAAGTAGTCGCACCAATGCTGCAAATTTCGTCTCAAATTCGACAAGCGTTGTGGAGAAAACACGAAGTTGGTGTGGACAAAACAAACAAACAAAAAGACAGCCGTTTCACCTCCTGATTCACTGCTGCAGCAGTTTCATCAAGTCCTCTTTAATTTCTACAACAGAGTGGTATCATTTTTTTGTATGCAAAAAATTTGTTTTCACTTGCACACCTTTCACTTGAATGTAGCTGCCCCAAGCGTACCAAAGGTACCCATACCTTGGGATTGTGATACATCTTCCTCAAATCACGACTCCAGCCTCGATGTCATCCAAGTTATATGTTTTCATACAAATTATTCCAACCACTAATTAAACCGGTCAATTCCTTCCAATGATAATGGCATATTGATAATAATATTACCACGGGGGCTGGGCAGGATGTCTCGAGCTTTGCACCACTCTCCCCTCAGCTCTCTCACTGTGTTCAATCCTGACCCCAGCTGTCATCCCGGTGTTTCACAGGCGGGGTGATTCATAATGGGTTGCCATTTGTTGGAGGATGTGTAAGTTTGGCATCCGGTCTGCTAGCATTAGTTGCTGGACTTAAAATATCCACAGTTTGGTTCACAAGAGTAGGTGAGCTATCGGTGGCACCCTTGCAACAAATGACAAATCCCTGCCTTAACCTTAGTCGAACGTCAGGCCTGAGTCAGCTGTTTCGTGAAAGACTTGGCGAACTTCACCAAGCCAAACCCCACAAACACCACCATACACATGCCGTACATGCATACCACGTTATCCCCTCACTCCTCACCCTCCCCACACCACCATTCAGTGATGGACGTGTAATGATTATAATGGTTATTAGATGACAGTATTACAATCTTATCAAAATTCGCAATTGGTGTCTGTCTGTCTGTCTGTCTTTTGACTGTGATACATTCGGTGGTGGAGGTAATGATTGGTAATGGATTATTAGTGTACACAGTTTAAGAACAGATACTTGCATTGAGGGAAAAAACGGACTTGTTGTATGCTTGATGGCAATATCAATTTTCCCAGGATGGCAAGACAATTTCAAATCTCCTGCGAATTATTATCGACAAGGACTTCCTGAAATTGCAGATCCTGAAAGTTTATGCCACACTTTTCATGTGAGGATGCCTGGTGTTGGGTTAATGGCTCGGGTGGTAGGCTTTGCATCCGAGGGTCGTGAGATCAAATCCTGCTTGGCTGTTGAATAATATCAGGTGGGGTTGTCGTCAAGCCTGATGTGATCCTCCGAGGTCAGCAAAATGGGAGTACCAGCATGCTGGGATGATCGAGCCATTGAGTGTCCTGTGTAAGAGTGGCGACCCATCCAGGATTGTGTCCCAATAACCCAGGAGACTCCAGGAGACTTTGATATTAAAGCTCTTCAGGCGGAGGATGTGTTTTGTTGCCACACTTTTCATATGAACACTGGTGGAAAAGGAAACGCAGCATTCGGACTTCCCTCTCTGCAGGCTTGCCGCAAACCCAAACACGTCACAAATTGAGAACCTGTGCAGCATCTGAATCCGACAGCTCAGATCAACCTGCTACCCAAGCAGGACTGATAATTAAGGAAACTCACACGAACACTAAAAACAAGGAAGATGTGCTTAGGCACGATTACTTGTGAAATCCAAATCAACCAATAGTTGCATGGAAACAGCAATGAGCAATTATCGAAAATTGACTTTCAAAGTGTTTTTACACGATTGATTGTTATGCGTAACAAATTTGGCTTGATACTTTAAAAAAAAATAATTGCAGCAAAAAGGTGTTTTACATATTTCTATCGCCTTGACCTTGACCTTTGACTAATTTTGCGCCCAGATTTTACACACATGTACTTACACATATGTACAAATAAGCTATTTAAGTTTCAATTTGACATTTTGAAAATATTGAGGTATGGCAATAATAAATCACAAAAAGTAACGTTTGGATTATAATTTGGGTTGAAATAATGTCACGGAAAAACCTTGACATGTCAACACCGCCAAATCAATCGTTTATTGTTTGAAACCAATTCAGTGACCCAATATGCTAATTTCTGTTCAAATTTTAAGTCAATCAGATGTAAATTGATGATGGGACCTTGACCATTTTGTATTTTGACCTCAAAAAACAAGAGGCTTTTGGCTTTTGATTGGTGATGAACCGATTCAATGACCCACGAGAAATTTAATAAGAACCTGCCACAGTCTCGAGGAAAAAGAACATGGAAAGGGTATTCAAACTCTTGCTTGGTGATCCGAGCACGATCTATATTTCCTACGAGCTGCGATTTTGTCTGGAATCCGATAGTTCCAACATCATGGGTTGGATTGCTTGAGACGGCGTAAAATGGCATAATATTTTGGTCAAAAAATACTTGAAAACTGAAAGTGATTTGTGTTCTGCCATGTTTCAAAGTATATCATTCAATTGAAATAAAATAAAGGTTTTAAAGGTTGTAGGAAAAAATTTTTTTCAGAAAATTTTACCGCCGTTGATACACCGTCTTTTACAGCCACCTCATTTAACATGTTACATTAGTTCATGCGTGTTGTTTGTGTCCTTTATCACATCCCAAAAAAACACAGTATGTTTCCTGTTTGGAATGATTTTCAAGTTCTTTTGACTGCCAGACAGCTAGAGAGAATAAAATGAAAATTACCTTAATCTGTTCTGCGTATGTGGATCGGAGCAATGATTCGGTACAATTTGTCAAATCCATTCATATTCCACGCTGGTTCAAAATACACCATTTAATTGGAAATTAAGTGCAGCGTGGCAGTCATTCCTCGGATCATAGATGACATCTGTAAGCAGCAGACAGAGAGACAGACAATGTGAAGAATTGCTTAACCCCACTTTTCGCTTTGATGGGGGGCCCATGGGGTAATAGGAGAAATTTAATGTTCAAACTGAGCAGAGTACCACCTCCGTCTGGTTGAGTTGAGCTTTGCGCATTTACATTGCACAAAAAAAGTACAGTCTGTTGTATTTCAAGAAGACTGTTAAGATTTTGATGTGGTGTGCTCTAAATGTCGAAATCGTTCTAAGGGCTCTCCACTTCATTTCGTATCCTCTTCCCCCCCCCCCCCCCCCCCCCCGTGCCTTTGGAACGAACCTTCCACTTTTCGTCAATCTCATCCTTCCCTTCAGGTTCTTCAAGACAGCTGTTCACCCACCATAACAGATCATTTCCTCAATCCACAAACCCATGATATATGATGGTCGATAACCCCAAGCCCAATTTTGGATGTTTTTATCTGTGTGAAAAATTCCCTGGCTAAAAACCAAATTTATGCAAAAAAAACTTTCATTATTTAAAGCTGCTGTGGCGAACAACATAATTTAAAGGGCGTCAGTGATTGCATAATAAAGTGCTGTGTCGCCATAGTTCGAATCCAGTTGAGAAACTGTCACCCGGTTAGCGTCATTCGACTGGGTTCACACTGCAGAGTGTCCCTGAATGAGCATGCCATTGATTTTTTGGGCCGATTTCGATCAAACCCATAGACATTTGCGATGCAAGTGTGTGTGTGTAGGGGTCGTGCGATGTGTGTGTGTTGTGTGTAACCTATTTTGTTGACAAATGCTCCCCTCACCACTTTTTCTCCTCAGCGAGGTCGACTCAAAAAAAATAAGCATTGAAGCAAAAGTTGGTATTACTTTGAAGTGGCATTTAATATATCCAGAAGAAATCCACAACAAACAGAAGACTTACCATTTGCTCCAGAAAAATAAAACCCCTCAAAAAAAAGGATGATGGTTAAAGTGATTATCAACAAATCATTTCTTACTACTAATTCTCATAAAAACAACAACAGAAACATTAATGACCACACTAACGTGACAGGACAATATGTGATACATCAAATAAATTTGAGACAAATATCCATCAGCTCGTTTACAGAAAAGAAAATTCACAGAATTTTAAAGTTCACTCAAAGGTACTGCGTTAAAAAAATATTATGATGTTCAATTACCAAGAGTGAACGGTTATAAGACTGACTGAGAAATATTCTATAAGCTAATGAATTGAATGAAATGAATGGAATGCATAATGAATCTATAAGCTGTATTGGTTCACGAGTCAGTAGTGACCACTATATCGTTGTATGGGTGTTGTCTGTCTTCTGTTTTGTCTGTCCCGAGCATAGCTCCGGGGTTTTTGATCCGATCCTGCATAAAATTTGGGGTGGGAGGTTTATATCATGATATAGTTTTGTTCCTGAGAATGGGCGTGTGCACCCATAATGGCGAGCCACGCCCAAAAAACATGTTTTTAGGGGTAGCTGATTTCAAGTTACTCTTCTCCAGGGGGTTGTTTTATCGAATCTGGCCAGTATTTCTGGATTTGGTTACACAATGGCACCTGCATGCCCCACGGAGCTCGATTTTTTCATTTTTCGTCCCCAAGGTCAACGGGTCACAAGGTCACGAAAACTTAAGAAATGTCAAAAGATCATAATTGCGGCATCGAGCTTCCTAGGCGTTTCAACGTTTCGAATGAAAGTTCGTTGCAAGAGTGCTTCTCGAGTACTACAACTTTCATCATTTACGTTTTCCCCGATCCTTCCAGTTGCCCGTGGCGTCCCCTCGAAGGTCAAAAATAAAAGGCGAACCGTGTACAATTGTCGGAACCATCGCCGTCTCAGACTTGTTGGGAAGAATCTCTCTCTTATTTAACTCGTACGGAAGCGAGCCGCTTAAGCGAGCCCGTTCCGTGTGCGATGCCGAGCGGTTTTATAATCGCCAAATTCTACCGACCCGATTATCCTGTTACTCCGTTGCAGTGGCAATGACTGCTCACTTTCCCGCACGCACGACACACCCAGCCAATGGAAGAAATACAAAACGAGCTGAG